>MTQE01003428.1:28042080-28082041 GCA_014337955.1 Aspidoscelis marmoratus | reverse complement strand
AGGCAGAAGGAGAGTCTTGGCAGACTTTTTATTCCTTGGGAACAGCCCCCCTGTGAGGCAGATGGGTCTGTGATAGCTCAGAAAGAGAGCTGTGACTAGCCCAAGGTCACCCAGCTGGATTCATGGAGATGTGCAGAATCAAACCCGGTATTCCTGGATAAGAGTCTAGCACCCTAACCACAAGACTGAACTGTCTCACACAGGAGGCACATAATTTGTCCACATCCTCAGGACTCAAAAATTTAAACTGATTCAAAATAATGGTTCTCTGAACGTTTCCTCTGGTGACCGGATATTCTACAATTATTACCTCCTTGCCAGACAGGCACTTCTTTGCATATTCTACTGTTGCAAACATCTGGACATCTTCAGATCTCAGTGTTGGCACCAGCAGGCATGCACCAGCATCAGGGCAACTGTGTCATGTGGTGCATCAGCACGCCTGCATGTTGTGTTACATACTTCTCTAACACCTCTTCTGGATAGGAAGAGGTGTGAATGTTGCATCCAGAATCTTACCAGTTCCAACACTAGGGAAAGGTAGATGCACACATGGTGCAGTTAAACCTGCACATGTATAGTGCATGAGAGATGAACTCCTGCATGGGAGGAAACATTTCTGGTTAAGAAATCACTTCTTCAAGTGCTGATGCTGGGAGCCCACCCTGCATGCACCAACAGGCCAAGTGCAAAATGGCCCTATGTTGGAGATGCAGCCCCAGAGTTCACCTTCTGCAGGAGTGATTTTTTTCCCCCAATTTAAATTAATTTTTTAAAACTATTTTTAACATAGGGTCTCACTACATACAAGTTTTACTTTGTATTACATCAGTTTACACTGCATGGAAATTACACAAAATGTATGGTCTTGATGTTTTGCAGAATGCTTTTTTTTCTAACATGGAAAGTGCATTTCTTTCTTATGCACTTTTTAAAAAAAGACATGCCCATATTGTAGATTTATAGAGGCTGGACTTGGGCAAGTAATCATTGCTGTGATTACACCCATAGTTCAAGACGGCTTCCGGCTGTCTTGCCCAGATTGTTTTTTGCTGGGATCATTTTGGGGGTGGGCTGTCCCTTCTCAAGCCGGCTTCTCCAGAATCCACTTTTACAGAGAACTCAAGCTGTCCTTGGTGAGCCAGTCCATTTTCACTTCCCCTGTGTGAGCACAGAACCAGGCTAGAGGGGTGGATCCAGCCTTCCCTCCTTCCCAATGCCTGGCTGCGGGTGGCACACATGTGATCCTCCTTCCTTGCACCCCTTTCCACCATTCCTAGGATGACCCCCTCTCCCATCCTGCCCCCATTTCCTTGCAGACTCTGTCCATTTTAAAAACATAGAAATTTTGTGCTAGACTGAAAATGCACTTCCCTGAAAAACATTAAATGGCCAGAAAAGCACCGTTGGGAGGGGGAGAGGGAAAGTAGAAGCAAGAGTAGAAATGATACAATTCTAAGAAAAATGTAGCTTCCATTTTCCTTCAGCAATGTGCAAGGGAAACAAAGTTTCCTTGCCTTGAAAGGGAGTGAGAAGTGAAAGTTCTTCAGCAGCTTGAGGGAAAATAGCAGCTTACAGCTTCTCATTTTTCTACTGGAATGGCTGTGGAGGTGGAAGGGCATGCTGGCTGGGATATGCCTCATCTGCATCTGTTTGGGAGCACAGCCCCCTCACCTCAACAGCACTACACAACTGTTGCCACTATTGATTGACAGAACTTTATCCTATCAGAATGCAGGTTGATGTAATCAATAGGGTTGGAGAAATAAAGTCATGTAAAGGTGACTAGAGGAGATAACATAAAAGATGTGAGCACAGCAGCCTGAACTGAGGATGATCTGAGGACTGATTATCAGGGATTGGGTGTGAACTGGATTAGGATGGCTTCAGTTCAGTTTCTTAAGGGGACGACCTACTTCAGCCAGGTGTGATCATGGACACAGCAATGCATGATTTAAGCCTTACCAGTGAGGTCACATTCCTACCTTCAGGTTTTGCATGAAGTCCTGTTCTCAGAAAAGAAAGGAACAGTTTTGTGCAGGCAGAAAATATCATGAAAAAGAGTGAAAGCAGCAAGATTGATAGGAAGTGCAGCAGAGTAATTATTTCCAGTAGTTCGGTAAATGTTATAAGGGGTAAAGCTAACTGAGGATCAGACACATAAGTTCCTCTAGTGGGGCAAAAGAGAAAAGAAAATCACACAGGTTATATATTTATTATTTGGGGCTTGTTCTCTGCTGAAGCGAAATTCTAACATATTTGATTTTAAGGTAACCCACCATGGGCCTCTGAATGAATAGTGGGCAGACTGAAAAGAGACAGACAGATGGGCAGATGGACAGACACAGGTAGACAGACAGATGCACACACACAGAGTAGGAGTAAGATTACCTATCCCTCCTGCCTTGTCTCCTGCCAACGACCTTGTATTTTCATTTTGTTATCTGCTCTGATATTGATTGTTGAAGGCCAGATTGTAAGTAGAGGTAATAAACTTAACAAGGCAGAGCTATTAAGGAGCCCAGGCATGTCAAATCATTTGACTAAGCTTCTTTCATGCCATTTTATTTATTCTAAAAGGTAACTGAAGCAAAGGGTTGGTCTAGATGATTCTTGAAGTCCCTTCCAAATGGACACAAATCTTGGCACATCATCCTCATTCTTGCATAAATGGAGTGGTTTGTTTCCCTTGCTTAATGATGCTTGAACTGTTGCATCAGCTGAGAATAGCCTTTCCATCTAATGCTTGTGTAAAAACACTGTAATAACAATGATTTGCTCAAATAAAAAAAACACACACTCAATGAATTCATCTCAGTGAAGTGGAATAACCATGTTACATTCACGGCTTTCCAAGAAATGGGGATTAGTACAGGAGCTGCAAATGAAAATAACATTAGTGATGAAGTAGCTTTATTTACGAGAAGTGAACAAGTCCCAGAAGGAACTTTGTAGTGAGTGAGAACATCTTTCCATACTTCAGAATATTTCCTATTAGGCAAGACTTCTGGAAAGCTTAGGTTGCACTTAAAAGCTATTTGAGGGTATCCTAACAGCACTTTTTGACATCATCAGCCTGTTTTAAGGTTGTTCTTTCCTCCCTGCGAACCTTGAGACTTTCTTGATATTTCTTTCAGCTGGTTTGCTAGTTGCTGTGTCATGGCTTTGAGGCCCAGTATCACTCACTGACATCTTCAGAAAGCTGGGGAGACTATGCAGAACCCACCTTTCCTTTTTGAAAAATATTCCAGAGCTGTGATTAACACAGCTGAGGCATGGTTTGGGAGCAGATTATGAAATGTTCCACATTGCCCTGGAGTCACGCTATAGGAAAATTAAAATGCCAATACCTAGCTGCATCAGAACACAGCCACTGTTTTCTCCAGAAGTTACAAATAGTGTATAGAAAGATGTTCATCTGTGACAGGAGATCTGTGATTTTCCTGAATAAACCAGACACAGAGTTTTGAGAATCTAGTTTATCATAAAAACATCATTTCTCTCTGGCAAGCGTGGGGGTAGAGACACGGCAGACAGGTGTCACTATAAAACTATGTAGCTACTTTGCCAAAAGTCTAAAATCTGACACCCAGTTACTTCTTTCCAAGCATCTGGCAACAACAGAATTAACAAGGGAAAAATCTACTTCCATGACTGTCACCCTCCCTTACAACACAACCTAAAAATCAAAACCTTTATCAAAAATGCAGCAAAAGACTCAACTCAGTTTTGATGAGAAACAGCTGACTGTTAGTGTCAAAAGCAAGCAAATATAGTAAAGAGTTCACTGCTAGGGCTTCCCTCACTATAGGTCACATTTCTCATGTCCAATTGTGTTGCAAGATTAGCTTCTGAAGTCAGGCTGACCCTTTCTTAGTGGACATGAACAGTCATATTTAGACTGCATCAATAGAATAACAACAGAATAAAACAACAGCATCTGCTGATAATGTTTCTCAGCAAATTTGGCCTTGAGGCCTGGTGTGAGATTTCATTCCTGCACGACACTGTACACTGTGAATGTCTGACAGGGTGGTCTTCTGTGCATGTACCAAGTGGAAAACAAGCAGCACAGCTCTGGAACGAGTTTTACATGCCTGTTCCAGGATAAATTTAATAGGTAGAGTTAGAAAAGGGGCTACGGGAAAATGGAAGGACCTGAATCTATGCTAACCACCCACAAGGAACCCTAACATTACCAGGAATTATATGGACTATCTCACCTTCCACTACAATGAGGTCTTATAAGCTGCAAGGAGCCTCCAATCTCGTAAAATATCCAATAAGAAAAGGCAGGATTGCGCAAAACTACCTCAGTCAAGGCAGCAGTCAATGAATGCAAAGATGCTCCAGCTTGAAGTGGCATCTCAGGACAGCAGAACGGCAGCAATCAGGAAAAGGAGAAGTAGCAAATTCAAAGTCCATCTATGATCTTCTTGCGGGGGTGAGATACAGCAGTGTGGAGGACAGATCCAAGTAATGGAGATTGTGCCTGGCATCTAAGTCTAGAGTCTTTTATCACCAATTTTGGCACTGGGGAGACTGATCCTAACACAAAAGGTCAGTCCAGAGAAGGGATGGCATGTGACCTAATGCTTCTCTATGAGGCTTTTGTGGTGGGAAAATGTGGGTTTGGGACTGGATACAAGACATGATTCTGCATACAGTACTATTTTAGTGTTTTTTGCAGCCAGTTGTTTATGTATCTATTTGGCTGTTTGCAGCTCTGGCAAGTGTTAAGACAATGAGGTAGCTTACAACAGACAACAATACTTTCAGGATTACCCAAATTCCTGCTGGAAGCATTCCAGAGTCTCATACCTGTATTTCTTACACGGTATCACTGGCTTGGTGACACAAAGGTGTTCTATGACATACATGATAGAGTTTCGGTGTGCAGAGTTGTACAAAGCTACAAACAGGGTTTATGTCAACAAGGAAACCAGCAATTATTTGGGCTCATTGCATCTGGACTGCTTCAGTGTTCTGCCTTTCCTGGCAAGCAAATGGGAGTGGGAAGGAAGGACAGAGAGAAATCCCTCTGACTGCATTTGATGTTTAAGGGTTGGCTTTTGATACAAAATGGGAGTTGGCTTTGCTCAAAGATCCAGGATACTTCAGATCTATTTCTGTGCCTGTCACACCACCAGTTATTAAGGCGGTAAACCTCGATGCTGAAGTCTACCTGTAAATTGCCTAGAGTTCCATTTTGGATGCCTTGGTCCAGTGTACACTATGTATAGTACAGATGGAGCATGTTAGAAGGGATGCTAGGGTGTGCAAGGGAGACCTCCAGACCCCTTCTTACCACAAGAAAACATTCTGTGCAAAAAGACCCCCTAACTCAGATCAAAAAGAGATATTCCACCATACAAAGAAAGTCAGCAAACCAGGATGTGTATGTTCTAAGCATTTCCAAATCTGCCTTGCACTGTTGCCATTACATGCATCTACTATCTCTGTCTAATGTCAGCCCTTCCAAGATTACAGTAATAGAAAGGGCTCCTGCTATTCTGTTCTCTAGCCATCTCTTCTGCACTTTTAAGTTAGGCATCATAACCTGTGCATGCATCCCTAACTAGTCTGTTATCACATGAGATATCTGGGGTGTTTCTGTACTTACCTTCCTGTTTATTGGACAGAAAAAGTGCATGGCAGACTAACGTGTACTAGCATTTGCACTTTGCACCTGGTGCAATGACGGAACCTGCAAGTGCAGATGCCCTTGCCCAGATGCACCTGTCATGAACTATTGGGCCAAGTGTGTATTGGCCTCTGGATTCCTTGGTAAGAAGGGCAGCGGATCCATCACCAAGGAAACAGGGCAATCACAGGCATTAACCTAACTATCTTAGGGATTTCAAGAAACCCAGTTATCCAAGTCGGCCTGCGAGCGTTTTTTCGGCACCCGCCCTCCTACTCGTGTATTTGAGGGAAGGAAAGGGAGACAAGAGCAGCCAGCCTCCAAGTCGGCCTGCGAGCGCTTTTCTGGCACCCCGCCCTCCGGCAGGTATATCTAAGGGAAGGGACAGGAGACAAGAGCAGCCTGCCTCCATGTCAGCATCTCTGCCAGGAATGACCAGCATGGACAGGGGAGGGAGTCTCAACATTCGACCATCCCACCTGCTGCGAGAGCTACAAACCCTCTGCAGCAGCCAGCCCCAACACCGGTATGGACAAGGGGAGGGAGGCTCAGTGGCTGGCTGTCCCAACTGCTATATACATTTTTATAATAATTTTTTTTAACTATATAATGTATCGTTAGTTATATTATGCAATGGTGTTTTTTTTTCTTATGTAAACTGCCTGGGGCAGGAATTGTTTTTGATGTAAGCTGTTGATTATATTTGCTGTATTTCTTCATGTAATGATTGTATCTGTGTTGTATTTGGGTTTTTTTTTCTTTCCCTATTTGCTGTAAACTGCCTTGAGCAAAAGCCTTTTGGAAAGGCGGTATACAAATAAAAATGGAAAATAACCAAAATGCAAATATATGGCATTAACAGGTGCTGCCCTCCCCTATGCAGAACTTCCAGCAAGGTCTTTGACTTCCAGGCAGCAAACTCCAAGTTAAGCTCAGTTCTTGTTCCCAGCAGAGCATGAATACTGTAAACAGATACTAAGCAGGTGAGTGCAGGCAAGACAAGGAATGCCACTCAGTCCAGACTTAAGAAAGCACAGCCAAGGTGCGGGCATCATACCTGATGCCTGATCCTGCATTGCGGCAGCTCATTATGCTGCCACTACTTTGAATTTACCTACTGTGGAATGATCAACATTCATGCTACAGTATACGGTAAATCCAAATGTTCCTGCCAGTCCAGACAGGACTGCAAGAACATTGAGCGAGAGCTGACCCTGCAACTTAGCTCTCATTGGCTGCCCCTTCCCATTTGACCCATGCCTCACCACACATGCCATGGAAGTCTTGCAGCCACCAAGGAGGAAGCTGCAGACCTCCGTTAGGAGTGGGGACAAGGAGTCATTGCTTCGTAGCAGGTAAACATATTTTTATATAACTGCAGATTTAATCCACCAATCTGGAAGCTGCCAAGGATGCAGAACTAGCTGCTTCCATTGAAATACTCCAGCTGACATAAGAAGCTTTCTTATACTGAATCAAACCATGGGTTGATTTATTCCAGTATTGCCTATGCAAGTGGTAGAAGCAATTCAGTTTTACAAAGACCATCAAACTCCTTGTTGTTCCTGGAGCTGATAGTGATGAAACCCAGATGCTATACATGAATCAAGACCTCAGACCACACAGTGTGGCTGAGCCCTCCTTGCTTAGGCCAGTTGACTCCAAGGATTAGGTCTTTTGGGGCCTCAGACCTGAAAAGTCCATTTTCTCGTGTTCTATATCTAAGAAGCTAAAATGAAACACTTGGTTTTTTAATTGTTTGTTTTAAACCAACTACAGATCACCAGAATGTTAAAACCTGGGAAAGTACAGCTTTATTTAAAAAGATGTTACCGACAGCAAACCACAGCCAAGTAATACTTTTAAACCTTAGTGTGTTCTTAAACCACACCTTCTGGAGTTTGGTTCTCAAAGGAAATTGTGGTTCATGGGGGCACTGCAAATTTATTCCTTCCCACTGCTGAGAAAGAAGGGATATGGTTTTACTATCAGAGAAATGTTGGCAGCTTCATTCTGTGGAAGGAGAATGCCCAGCCTTTTTACTGGTATCCATTGTGATCTCAACTGTTGCAAGCAACTGCCAAATGAAATTTCCATGGCAAAGCTTGTGACTTACAATGGGAAAACCACTTTTTCCAGGTGTTAGTCATCTTTCAAGAGCATTGAGTTGGTTGGTGTCCCTATAAAAATCAGAGGAAAGCAATGGATTACAGGTTTAAGTATGGTCTAGTGGTTATCTGGGAATACCTGGTTCGATTCCACCCTCCCCCATGAAGCCAGCTGGGTGACCCTGGGCTAGTCACAGCTCTCTTCTGAGCTCTCACAGCCCCACCTACCTCACAGCATGTTCTGTTGTGGGGAGAAGCATAGAAAAGCTTTGTCAGCCTCTTTGAGTCCCCTTAAATGGGTGAGAAAAGTGGGGTAAAAAAGTCAACTCTTCTTCTTCTTCAGTATGTTTGACTTTAGCATTAGGCTTATTTCATGCAATAGTCCCAAGAACCAGTAACCAATGGTTGGCATGAATTATTGCTTCCTGTATTAATTTCCCTCAGGAATGCTTAGCTGGAGGAACTGTATCTCCAGAAGCAGATTTCTAGCTCTAAAATAAAACACAGAAGTTTATGGTATAGAGTTCCTTCCTACCTGCTTGGGTTTGTGGATGGTCTGGGTGCTGTGCAGAAGCCACAGCACCCATTCTAAACGTCCGTTGGATTTCCACGCCGCTGACACCACCCCTGGAGCTGCGGGACTGGAGCAGGCAGCTTCCAGTCACTGTGTGTTTCCAGTGCCATGTGAGGGAAGAGCTTCCAAGGCAGGCTGTCCTGCTTCTACCCCTCCCAACATGGCAGCTGCCGGGACATCCGTCCCTTCACCTGGCCATGTGCAGAAGTGTCCTGCTTCCACACAGATCCAGGCAAAGGGATGGACTGAAGGGATGGTCTTCATTTTAATCCAGTTTTCAGCAGCAAGACCTGTTTTAGAAACGGATCTCATGTGCCAAAATGCAGAAGCAGCCACCTCCAAGAGTCTGGAAAGAGGTCTCCAGTGCAGAAGTGAAGTAGGTAACTGTTTTAAATGTGTGTTAAATTTATGTTTAATCTGGTTTCCGCAGCCAGTGCGGAAACACCCTAGCATGCAAACGGTATATATCCTGAGATATATTCCAAAAAAGGACCAAGTGTGAAAAGGCCCTAACAGTAAACATCACTTAAGCAGAAAGGCACTCCACATCAACATAACATTTTAATTATGTTTTAGCATCTTAAGTATCATATGCTGTAAGCCACCTTGGGACCTTCAAATGAAGGGCAGGATACAATTGGAGTGCTATGGATTGTATTTGACCTAATTGTTATGCGTTCTATCAACTTGTCATGGGTTATGTTGAATATTTGTACATTATTTTGCTTGTTGTAACTGGTTGAGTTAATTTTGTATGCTGCTTTAAGGCTCTTGGGGGAAAAGGTGAGACATAGATAAACTAGCAATACATGCCCCACACAAAACACACAACACCACCACAGAACACAACGCAACATAAAGCAGAAAGAATGGATCACAAAAAAGGGCAAGGACAAAGACTACAGGACAGCCAATTTCATACAAAGAAGTTAAGCTTCTATATACCTCACCATCAAACACCAGTGCCCCTCAGGTATGAAGGCATCACTTGGTCAAATGATCAAATGTCTGTGAATGGGAGATATAGATCAAAGAACTCCAAACATCTTTCTTCTAATCACAAGTTTTACTTCACCAAACTTCATTGCTTGCTTTCTCTCTTCTCCTAGTCCTCCACCATGCCTGACCATTGCAAGAGGATCTCATTAGAACACAACCACTGATGCAAAGGGTATTTCTGCAGAAGAGACTAACA
Source organism: Aspidoscelis marmoratus (assembly GCA_014337955.1). Taxonomy (NCBI): domain Eukaryota; kingdom Metazoa; phylum Chordata; class Lepidosauria; order Squamata; family Teiidae; genus Aspidoscelis; species Aspidoscelis marmoratus. The sequence goes on along the minus strand of MTQE01003428.1, from coordinate 28,072,520 downwards.
TGTACCAGTGTTTGCACTAGGGAATGCTAGTACACGATAGTTTAGCCCCTGCGCATCCAGAAATTTACCTGGATCCGGTAGCATGTCCGATCCTCTGCAGTGCATCACCATTTTGATTATGGCATCTTGCGCAACCGCAGGTGCACTGTTGCCATCGACATGGCGACAATGATGCTCTGAGCACATGCAGTCACATCAGGGGTAACCTGAGGTACCAATGCACTTGCGCAGTACCTTGGTTGACCTTTTGCACCAGAAAAGATGTGAGTGCTCACTGCCTGGATGTACCAGGTAAGCTTTGGGTTGGGATTGGGGAGGGTTAGGTTGCTCCAGCAAATCTATAGAATAATGTTTGTCATTTTGCCCTGTCCTTAGTACACACTCTTATGCTTCTAAACAGATTCAAGTTTTCTCTTTGATCCTGTCCATCTACTTTATCTGTTGCCAAAAATTATTACTTTTTCATCATCTTTTAAGATCACAAAAAAAAAAAAATCCGATGTAAGGTATTTTGTTTATTATCATTATGTATATTGGAGACACTTTGCATTAGTTATTTCAGATCTTTTCTATGGTTCCTCCACAAATTATTTCAGTTCATTGCCTATTTGTTTTCCTGTAATTATGAGCCATCTTGTGTTCAAACTGGGCAAACATTTTGGAATTTTTTAGCTTCAGTCACACTTCCTCTCTCTGTCCATTTAGCTATGAAGATTCAGGAGGGAGGGACAGGGAGAGTGCATGAAATTTTATGCTAGACTTTACTATGGGATCAAAGTGGGATATCGTTTTCCAGAATTGCAGAAATGATATAATTTAGAGTCAATATGAAATAATACCAAGTTCATTTTAGAGTCATCTACTCAGTCCAATACATTTTCCTCATGGCCTAAACAATTTTTAATAACTAGATTAATTGCCATCACAGAGACTGCTGGACTAGATGCCCTAGTAGTCTGATCCAGCAGGGTATTTCTATTTCTCAGGGGCATAAACATAGTATTAAACAATCTGTCCTCAAAATAATAATATGCTGCCATCTGCTGTTTCTACTTGCAATAACAAACATGTTATATTGGATACTTTTTTCATTTTTTCAAATTTTATTGAATAATATACAACAACAACAACAACAACAATATCACATAAGACGTCTCAATTGTTCATCAGTTAAAAGAATACAACAAACCAACGAATAACCACACCCTCCCCTGCATGGAATAACAAAACATTACTAACCCTTAATTAATATCATTTAAATGGCAAATAACCTTATTTTTCCCCTCAATTCCTGGGTCCCTCCAATGCCCAAACCATATGTTATTATTTTTTCCCAATTGTTGAACCAATTGGTTTTAAGTTTTATTCTCTTCAGAAACAAATTTCTTTGTCTGATAAGTTCAAATAACATAAATTCTGACATATAAGCCTTCCAATTGTTGAATGTCCATTGCTGGAGTCCTTCCATCCCTTTACTAAAACCATTTGGGCAGCTCACATTGATTGTTTTGTAAGAAATTTGTCATTTTCAGAACAATTAGCCATATTTATTCGATGTGTGATATACATTTCTTTATACCGTCTAGTCCGATTATTAATCATCTTGTCTGTTTCTATATTAACCTGTTGCAAAAAGGCCTGTGTTTGGTATCGTATAACCCAATCTTGTAGGAGTTAGGCATCACATATACTGTATTTAAATGGATACCGTATCGTTATTGGCATATGGAATCGTTGGAACAAGTTTGTCTGCCTGTCTGGTCTTGTGGTTAGAGTGTCACTCCTATCTTGCAGTCATAGGGTTCAATTCTGCACTTCTCCAGTGGATACATGGGTCCAACTGTAATGTACTTGTTCATTTAGACCTTGTGTATACAGAGAATCTGTCATCCAGATCACACTCCTTCTCTGGCTTTTATACACTGTATATGACCTGCATTTTACTCACCTTCCTGATGGGTGGCTTGCATAACCCAAGAGGAAGACTAGTACAGCCTACTTAGACTCGCTGGCCTACTATAGGGAAGACTATAAGCCTGTGTGCAATACAGTTCTAAGCTAGAAGCATACTGTAGAAGAGAAGAGTTCCCTAGTGTACTCCAGAAGGCAGTGTTTGCTCATGATAGGTCCCATCTACAGCAACATGCAGAGAAAGTCCTGCACAAACATCCTTCCGTTCCCATAGGTTCTACCTTTGTCCTTCTGCCAGTAATGTTCCATTATACCACATATTGTAACATCTGGGATAGCGAAGTTATGGTTGCAGCTTTGTGCAATATTTTATTTTATTTCCTGAGAGTGTCCATGCAATTTGTCCACTGTACTAGGCCCTAGGGGTGTGCACAAATGCAATTTTTGGGATTCAATTTGATTCAAATTGAATATTGAAAAATTACATTCAATTTGAATCTTTAAAATTCAAATTTATCCAGATTCAATTCGAATTAAGCAACTTTTAATCTATTCATTCAAATTTTCAATTCAAATTTGTACTTATGAATGTTGACATCATTTGTATGTGCCCTTACGCATTGTCATGCACCCCACATCCATATGCATCCCATAGTTATCCCATATGCAACCCATCTTCATCCTCTATGGATCCGTATAAATGCGTATGGATGCGGGAAAGATGCTTATCTGCTAGGACACATCATGTACGAACCCATATGCATAGGAATGTCCAGATAATTCGAATGAATAGATATGAAATTTGAAATTTTGTTCAAATCTTTCAATTAGAATTTATGGATATTCGATTTGAATTGGAATGTAGAAATTTGGATGAATTTGATTGAATTTTGAACACCTTTGAATATTTGTGTACACTCCTACTAGGCCCTGTTACCACACCAGGTGATGATGGTGATCTTCATGTAGTGAAAATGTCATTGCATAATATTTGAAGCAAACAAAATAGAATATACTATGTTTTAAGCTCAGCTGACAACCTGAACTACCAGGCAGGGTAAAGCAGGATCATACATTATGAATTGGCTTCCTCAAGGATAATACAGTCTGATGGGCATTCTACCTTGTTTCAGATAAACACAACTGATTTAAAAACCAAAACATTCCAGTCCTGGTAATCATTTACCCAGGATATTAAAATCATCCAAGGCCATACCTGCAAAGGTCATTGGCTTGATTCAGTACAGTAGTGCCTTTTGCTCCAAATCACTGCATACAAGCACCATTGTCAGCAATGGCTGATTCAAAAGACATCGGTCTAGACGTGAATAAGCCATTTATTGAGTGAGTCGAAGCCTTCTTCATGTTTCATACTGGGAAAGAGAATGAAGAGGGAAAGATTGAAGGCAACAATGTTATTTGAAAAGTTACAACTTTGTAGCAACTTGCATTAATGGAGCGAAATATTTAGCATAGTATTGCAATCAATGGAGCATATTTGATGGGAACACAGCACAGCTCACACAGGGGAATGATTGTGCTTCCCAAATGCCTGCCCTGCCCACCTCCCCAGCAATCTCACAATGGCTTTCTGTGTGTTTCTTCTTTCTGACACAGTAATGTTCTATTTTTTCCCCCTCTGGAAGCTCCCACATGAAGAAATAATTGCTTTCAGTTTTGTCATTCTTTTAAGCTTAAGAACATAAGAGAACATAAGAGAAGCCCTGCTGGATCAGGCTACAGCACATCTAGTCCAGCATTCTGTTTCACACAGTGGCCCACTAGTTGCCAATGGGCATCTCAAGCAGAGACAAGGGCAAACCTTCTCCTCCTCTCAAATCCCAGCATATGGCCTTAGAGGCATCCTGCTTGCCCTCCCCCCCGCCTGAAACATGTACCTAGGCATCCATCCTGGTAGCCACTGAAACACCTGTCACCCATACATTTGTCTAACCCTTCCTTAAAGCCATCTAGGCTGGTTGCTGTTACCACCTCTTATGGCAGCAAATTCCATAAACCAATGACCCCTAGCCTGATCCCTAGGGTTGTTGTTTTAAAAATATATATATTAGGGGTACATTTTTTTCCTGTCAAGGAATGGCCTTACAAGAGCCAGACACAGATTGCCTCCTCATGACATAGGCTGCATCCAGACGGGGAAATATAGCACCATTATGGCACTGCTATGGAGGGTCATCTCATGTACGATAGACAACCACACCATAGCCCCACTCCCCCCCCCAAAAAAAAAGCATTGTTTTTAGTGTTGCTGGAAAACCCAGCACTGGTCATGGGTTTTCCAGCAATAGTGTTTTTTAGGTTCACCACTTACCTTCTTGATTGAGCCACCATTGTAGTTCCTTCAAGTATGCAGCCTTAGAGGTGGTTCAAAGGTGGGATCCTTCACATGTCAGTCTGCCCCACCCCCATTAAAAGTCAAGGCAAGAGAAGGAGGATTAGAGGTGGGATGAGAACATGACGTCTACACACTATGCTCTCAAAGGCACTTTGAACTGCATTCTTATGCTACATGTAAACACAGCCTACATCACACTTGCCCTGAGCCTAGCATACAATCCAGGATGCTGTCAGGAAGGGAGGCAGTAAACTGTTTATATCACCTTGGAATAACGGCAGGATAAGAATCAAATAAAGCAGCCCTTTTCATTTGCTTTAGAATGACTGCAAAATTTTATTTCCTTCTTCTTGAGGTGCCGGCAGAGTGAACTCTGAGCTTTTCTGCACTTACATTTCATTGCTCTGCAGTGCACAGTCTGGATCATGACTGGGATGATTGCCTCTAGATAGCCACACCATCATCTGCAGACCACAGCTGTTCTTGTCTAGCCTCTGCAGTAGCCCCAAAGCTTGCACATACTTCAGATCTAGCCTCTCAAGGGCCCTGATAGCAAGGAACAAAGGTCCCTAGCCTTACAGCCTCCAGGAGACTCATTTTGGCAGTGCACCAAGATGGATTCCATGCTAGTCTAGAAAACGACAAATCAGGTCCACCAGCAATCTGGGTCAGGAGCTTCCTGAGGTATATTTGCAATATGGTAGAGATGTGCACAAATGCTTTTTTAAATTGATTTGTATTGAATCGATTACAAGAAAATTCATTTTCATTCAAATAGATCCCCTTTGAGTGTGGTAGGATTCATAGTTGATAGGAATGTTCAATCCCATATGAATGCATCCGGATAGCATACGAACCCCATACGAAGCTTCATATGAATGAATCAAAACATTTGAATTCAAATGTCAGTCTTTCAATGTGCCTACATTTGATTCGAATTTGAATGTCCAAATTTGGCTGGATTTTGATTGTTACGAGTATATCTGCACATCCCTACACTATGGCCTCTAGTGCACCTCTGAGGAAGAGCATATGCATAGTCAAGTAGGCTGTTACAGCCTCCAAGCATGCCCTCCCTTCCCATAAGTGCACTAATTATTGATTAGCTATGGAGCACAAAATCACGCTCCACATTTTTATCAGTGTTTACCTAACACTTACCTGAAGTGTTCAGCGGCACAACCACTTGCTCTCGCTGGCGCTCTGGGGTCTCGGATGACCATAGGCAATGGTGCTGATGCATGCGCCATTGTGGATGTGCCACTGCCAAAACAGCAGCGCCCAGAGGAGGACCGGGCTCTGGGACTGAATAAGGTGAGTATCCGATCCAGGGGGAGGGAGCGGGTCAAGTTGACTAGCATTCAAGTGCAAGTGCTAGTCAACATTGGGTCATCATGCTCCTTCCTCATCCACCAGACAGGAAGGTAGTGCAAAAATGCCACTGATTTTCAATCAAGCTCCATCTGGTACAAATGAAGCATGCTAACAGTGGGTGGGGCTTCTCTACTACACACCAGCACGTGGATGGAAGAGGCCCTAAAGACGACTACAGGGGACTTTAATCCATATTACAGATAAGTGCATAAAGGCTTTGTGGTTCTAGGAAAGAAAGCAAGGTAACCACCTCATACTATGCAGAGGGAGATTAAAAAATGTTCAGACTTCGATTACAAACATCAAGCTTATCAGTGAGCCAAGCCGTCTGAAAAGCCACCCTTTTGCTTCCTGGCTACTCACCAAAACAGCAAGGCTCTCCCTCTATGGTAGTTATACCACTGTTTGTTTCCTTCCCCCTTTGTTTTGTTCTTAATTAAAGTTCTTTGCTGCATCCTTCCTTACTGCATCTTTACCTCTCAAAATGCAACAAAATCTTCCCCATGCTGCAGTTTAAGCATATGGATGTTTTGAATTGTGGGAGGCTCACATCATGTGGATTTACTTCCCGCATCACTGCCAGCAGCCCGGAAGCAGTAACAGACCACCCCTGCCTGTCATTGTAGCAATGTGTAATGCTCACTAGAAGGCAAACATCATGACACGGACACCACCCAAAAGTTTACTTCTGTTCAGCCAGATCTTATTTCCTTAGCTACTTGAAGAAGCAGAAGGCAGATAAGAGGGAAGCAAACAACATATTTTATTGAGTAAATACTGAGTAATGTCTGTGCTACTGAAATAGTTATTACTAATTGTCATTTGAATCCATTGTTCTCTTTCAAAGCACACACCCATCAAGCACTTGTAGATACTCGATACGGATCTTGGGCTAACAAAGGCTGTTGGAATTCGGTATCTTTTCTGGCTGCCCCTTTTTGTGATTGTATAAATAGGAATGAATGTTACGATTTTAAGCATGTGATTTTCTTTAAAATGTATTTTATATTATTTCAAAATTATGCAACCCAGAATGAGACTGTTTGGTGCTTACACTTGAGGGAAGTGAAGACATCCTGAGATGCCAGGCTGGCTTAGAAAATGAATTAAATTAAAATAATGTGAGTAACACAACCTGAAGATGACCTGAGATCATCCTAAACTACTTGTGTGACCAGGACCTATGTTTCATCCAGTCCAGACAGAACATTCCAGGGAGAGTGGGGCCTGCACTGTTCCATATTAGCATGCAGAAAACAGACTTCTGAGAACCTTTCCTGGAACAGATTAAGGCCTAGTGAAGAAAGGATCTTAGGCCAAGTCCCCATGGCTCTTTGGTACAGTTCTGAGTGTGGGATCAGCATGGTCCGTCCCCATGGGTTTTGGATTTGGTCCGCGAAAAGCATGCCAACCCCTCCCAAACTGTGCCAGAAGGGTGCCAAATTTGATACCTGAAAAAACAAGTCTCAGCACGCTTTGGGGGACCGGTACGCATTGCTTAGCAAGCCAGGAACACACATGGGGACACCAACGGGCTAATGGGGAAGAGATTTGCACACACGCCATTGTGAGGTGGAGTGTGCTTGCTATCCCTGCCCTGTCCATTGAAGATCGTGGCTGCTGACTTTTTTAAAATGCTGATCGCAAACACAGGCTGGAGAATGGCTTGGTTTTTAAATTTTCTGCCTTTTCCACGGAGGCAGTTCCAACCCCGTTTCAAGAATGCCAAGACAGGCTGTATAATGGCTTGATTTCTGTTCCAGTTGCAACCCCCATTCCCCTGATCTGCAAAGCTATCATAAATAAAGACTTGATTTTCAGCTTATGGCAGTTCTCACAGTTCCCGGTGGAGCGGAGGTGCGCACAACTGGTCAAGTGCCTACTGCCACTAAACGTTGTAGCGGCTTTTGGTGTTTTAAATTTTTAAAAGTTATTTTTATGAATGAAGCTTTATTTTAACTTTTTTCCATGCCTCCCACCCCAGTCCTGGCTGTCTGTGCCACTGGGGGGGGGGATGTGGCACAGGGGTGTCCTGCCGACAATCCGGCTGCCAATGAGGAGAGAGGGGGCGGAGACGAGGGGGCGCTGCGCCACTCTACCAGGGTTCGGCACTGTTCTCATGGGGACACCACCATCTGCGCCCAATCTGTCCATGTCCCACGTTGCCAGGAATCTCATGAGGATGCCCAAAATGCATTCCCGTGCCTGTGCCTGGCCCACGCATCCCCAAACAGTGCCCAAAGTGTGCCAGATGGCCAGCATGGGGATGACGCCTTACTTTGTTCCATCATTTAGAACTGATTTGGTGGCAATCCTATCACAGAACCAAACCAAACATTTATGGTACCCTTCAACAAAGTGTGACTATGGATGCTATTTGATTTACCCTGCACTGTCCCCACAGCACACCATGGCATCCTTCTGGAAAGGCTGCAGAGTTCAGGAGTTGGACGTACAGTGTTGCATTGGCTCCACTCCTATCTCCAAGCTTGATACCAGAGAGTGGCTTGGAGACAGTTCTACTCAATGCCCTGGGAACTCACTTATGGGGTTCCTCAGGGATTGATCTTATATTTTATGCTCTTTAGCACCTATATGAAGCTGCTGGGTGAAGTCATAAATATGCAGATGACACCCACATCGATGTCTCCATACCATCAGAATCAGGAGAGGAAGTTGAATTGCTTTAAAGGTGCTTGGAGACAGTTATGGGCTGGATGTGGGCCAGTAAATTAAAACTGAATCCAGACAAGACAGAGATGCTCTGTGTTAAAGGGCATGTCCATGAAGAATGAAAGCATTCTGGATAATTTGGGGGTGCAGAGATCTGTGTATCCTGCATCCTCAAGGAACAATCATGATGCAGATCTTACCATTATCTGAGCTAACACAACCCATCATTGCCTCTGCAGTCACACCTAAGTTTTAATCCAGCTTCAATCCTCTTCCAGGGTGAGATAGAACATTAGCAAAGAGACAAGTTGTTTTCTTTTGGCCTGATCTAATTCAGGAAATCCACCTTTGGATTAGATAATATGGAAAGAAAATGACTAGTCACATCGGTGATAATATTCTCTCATTCTGAAAGTGGACTGAAACCAGCTTAAAATTTAGGTGTGAACACAGCGTGGTGAGTAAAGGCAGCATTGCACCACAATTTAGTCCAAGTATGGATATGCCCTGGGCACACTTTCAGAGTGAGATAACACATTGGTAAAATGACAAACTGTTTGGTTTTGGCTTTATCTAACTCAGAAAGTCCACCCCCTTTGGGTTAGAAAATATGGAAGGAAAATGATAAATCACTTTCCTGATATGTTCTTCTGTGCTGAAAGTAGACTGAAGCTGGATTAAAATGTAGGTGTGAATACAGTCCAGGTTGTTTGTGAACTACCAACTCTTTGGACAAGGAGAATAACCCCTGTACATGATGCAGACAAATGCGCTGCAAAATAATGTACTTCTCCAAGGAAAAATATCTGAATGTAGTTTTCTAAGGTCAGTAAAAGTAAAAAGGTTTTAAAAATCCCTCCCATATCAATGCTATCTTCAGGAAAGCAGGATGAAGTATGATTATGTTAATTGGCAAAATGCATGAGTCAAGCAAAGATCAAGCTGTTGAAGCATCTGGATGCAGAGTGTCAAAGGGAGTGGCAGGAATAATCCTCAGACAAATAAATGGAGGTGAAAATGCGCCTGAGCAAACACTGAAGGGCAGAGCCAGATTAAGGACATCCTGCTTGGTTTGAATAAGTCACCATTTTGTCTCTCTGTCTTTTCCTGGGAATAATTTTGGTATTTCACCCAGGTCCCTTCCAGACTAGTGGAAATAAATCCTCAGTTATATAAAAATCTGCAGTTTACCTGGCTATGGAGCAATGACTCGTCTCCACCCGAAACGCAGTTCTGCAGCTTCCACCTCGGCAGCTGTGAGACTTCCATAGTCACAATTAAGTCAACTGAATTGGTCTATCACAGGGGAAGGGGAAAAGGATGTATCGGTACATTTTGTGTTTATTTATTTACTGTTGTTTTTACTTGAGACATGTATATATGTATGTAAATTAAATATATTACTGTCTAATAAATATTTGAAATTTTTTTAAAAAAACTAACTGAGCACTTTTCTGCATCCCCTCCCTCCCTCCAGACCCCTCTCCCCAGTATGTACTGGCAGAGACTTCAGGGGAAGGTCTGGAGTGAGCTGTCTTCCATGCAGGAAAGATGGGCAGGATATCTCTAAAGGCCATTTGCCGGGATTCAAAAGCACTTTTTATTTATTTATTTAAGGAATGTATATCACATCCTTCACCAAACGGTCCCAGGGCGGGTTACAATAAGAATAAAACATATCAAATATTAAAACATAATTAAAGATATAACACCCTGAGGAAGCTATTTAAATGGCAAAAGCCAGGGTGAAAAGATATGTTTTCACCAGGAAAAATTATCTAGGGTAGGTGCTTGGCGCACTTGAAAAGGAAGGCTGTTACAGCATCTAGGCGCCACCAAAGAAAAGTGCCTCTTGCATGTCCCTGTGCCTTGTATCTCTGTAAGAGAAGGAAGCACAAGAAGGCTCTCTTCTTCAGATTTCATTGCATGGGCTGGTCTATATGGTTGAAGGTTTCACTTCTGCTTGAGATGCCCAGAAGCAATTGTTGGGCCACTCTGTGAGACAGGATGCTGGACTAGATGGGCTTTGGCCTGATCCAGCAGGGCTCCTCTTATGTTCCTATGAATCGATGGGGCTACTTTAGAGCAGGAAACCCTCCTGTGCAGCCTTTCTCCCCTCAAGGTGGCTTTCAGAGGCCTCAGGGCAGGGGAAGGGTCATGTCAGTGTCCTAGCATGGGTGCTTTTCCCTTTGACCTGAAGATCTCCTCTATGGATGACTGAGCTAAAGGTTCACTGAATGGAGTGAAGCTTGTAGCCACATAAATATATGTTAATTATTCCTAATCATTGGATCAGGAGGTACATAACTCATTTCATTGGTCTAAACACACACCCACACTCACTCCTATTTGCAAAGTTAAATACTGCAGAAAGTATGTTTGTAACTGAACAGGTTTGGGGTGGCCTGGAGGCTAGAAGGAAAAAAACATAGTTGAGCATAGAAAACTCCACCCTCTCCATACGGTTCTGCCTTCTGTTTGTGAAGCTCCTTACTGAAGATTGCCCAAGGCAAAACAAAGCAGTTGTTAGCCACTAGGAAAGATTTTTGCAGATTGCAGCACCTCAACCTGAACAGCACCACAGAACTGAGAGACACTACAAGGTAAGCTATTCTCCTTTTTAAAAACTGCTATTTTTGAAGCCATCTCTATTGGAGTCCCAGAATTATTAGATTAATTTCAATGTCCTCCTTCCGTGTTCCCTGCCACGAGTCACTGAGAGAGCAGGATGAACCTTTGGCAATTGTTGTGAGTTGTAAAACAGGTGTTTGTTTTGTTTGCCTGTCAGTGTGGCTAATCTGTTACTTCTTTCTCACTCAAGGCTTATGTCTTAGACCAGAACAGTTTTGTTTTATTTGATTTCCACATAGAAATCAGTTTTCTGTGAGAAGGTAAAGCCAACATAGCTATGCAGCCAACCTTAGAGTTTTCACTAGAGCTACTACAAAAGAGGCAGTAAATAGAAGAGGCAGACTTCAGAGTTCCCTGTGGAGGATTAAAAGAGGAAAGGTTCAGCTTAGATAGGCTATACCACAGGAGGTGTCTTCATCTTTACAACTCTGCTTGAGATTGGTCAGGCCAAGAGGCATGACCACTGCTTCTAGGCCATGTAGTGAATTAAGGCCAGAGCCGCCATCACAGAACAGGGTGAGAAAGCAGGATTGCTCCCTCCTTAATCCACATCTTATGCCCTGGTGTGCTTTTCTGCTGGCATTATGGGGCCTCTGTCATTACTGTTCACACACCATGCTGGAAAATCATGGGAGCCACCAGTGGGGCCTGGGAAGAGATGTCTCCTCACCATGCTTCACCAAGGTGCCTCCTCAACTCCGCTATAACTGGGCCAAGTCACACATTGATAGATCTGCATATGTGCACAGACAGAGGGCACCTCAGCCTCCATGTTCATGCTCAGCACCTCCTTGAGACGCTTTGCCCAGAGTCTGGGCTGTGTGAAGACATGAGGTGGTAACTAGTCTGTCACTCTTCACATGCTGAGCTTACAGTGCCTTTAGTAGTCTCTCAGAGTAGTAGCAACCTTCCCCATAGGTTTTGGGTGGGGGGAGCAATGGAAACTGCCTGCCTTGGGGGCCCAATAAAGGTGTTTTTGCCACTCCAGGGAGACAAGGCCTTCCCTTCAAAGCAGAGTAAAGGCTGCTTGTGACTCTTCACTTTCTGCACTTTGCCCTGTAGTTTGCATGCAGTACACACCCAGATGGAGCATCTCCACTTGAAGGGCTGTTTCCAACTCAGAAATGGCCCATTCTGTACAGGAGCAACTTAATTGCGTGTAGAGCATGATTTCCTCCAGCAGCACCCAGGGATGACTCCATCTGCTCCTCCTTGGGATCACTGCCTATGTGCGGTGCATCATCATTGTCCCAGTGATGGCAACAGTGCATGCACAGTGAAGCATGCAAACCAAGATGGTGGTGCCCAGACCATGTATCCACACCAGATAACTATCCGGATATGTGTGTGGGGTGTGTGTGTGAGTGGGTGGGTGTGTACTAGCATTCACAAGTGCGAATGCTAGTACACACCAGTAGAAATTCACCATTCCCATTCCCTGGATGGGATGAGAAGTGTGAACTTGCCCCTAGTCATGACAAAAGATGGCCATTATACTGTGGGCTCAGCGTTATAGCAAGGTGTAGGCTCAGCCTAAGTTTCAATAGGGGAATTCTTCAAACTAGTTTCAACACTCCTTGAGGCCACGGCACACAGTCTGTCGGTGGCCTGATGGATAAAATGTAGGACCAAAAAGGTGGAACGTGCAGATTGAGATGGTTCCCCAGGCAATCTCTGCTGTTCCTCACATGTCCCTTGGTGAAAGTATTCTTATCAGCTTAAGCCATCTTACAAGCGTGTTGTAATAAAAACAATAAGGCAGTGGGAGGTTCATGTTGGTTTCAACTTCCTGAAGAAAGGATAGGAAATAATGTAGCTGCATACCTGTACACAATTGGGAAACGACTTTCAAAAAGTAATATAAACATATGTGGTAACTTTAGTTTTTTTAAAAAAATCATTCTTTTAAATTAGTTTTCTCCTCTAAGTCCCTGCCTTTCCACCCAGTTTGTAAAAGTTCAGACACGCTGGTTTGCTCTTGGAATGTAATGTGGGGACTCACTATGTCAGGAAATTTCGGGTGCAGAGAACAATAGATGCGGACAATTGCCTCAAGGCAAGTTCTAAGGGCATGAATTATGGCATGAGCTCAGCTGTGTGCTTGCTTGAGTTGTTCAAGGGTGGCGCATATTTACTTTAAGTGATTCATGCCCTTCCCTTCTCTGCTGGCCCTGAAACAGAGAAAATACTTTATAGTATGGAAAGCGTAGAGAGATCAGAAATACTTGGATTCCAGATCCACAGGTTTCTGCTATGTCACGCATTTCTTGGGGTGGACAAGATGACTGCAAAACTGCCAAAGAAGTCTCTCTGCCAGCCCCCTGCCTACTCCTTTTCTTCTTTATGCACACCAGTGGCACCCGTTACTAAGTGCTGTTGCTAGCTGTGTAACCGGATATTTATTTAACAACAGGTAGTTACATATTTGACATATTCCAAATGCTTTTCCCTCTTGCCTTTTGTTACTGCAGACGGTAGGCAAACTGCTGTGACTTCTGGGTTACAGATTCATGACCCAGGCCTGATGCTCTTCAGTTTAGTGGGGGGGAGGGGGGATGTTCCTGTCCTTTAACATTTATTTATTTGAATTTTGAATTTGTATGATTCATAACAGTTAGACATGCCATACAAGATTGGATGTTAAAAGCTGTCAGGTAACAAAGTACCTATTTATGTTTAGTACCCCTCTGTTTTTATCTCAGAAATGTGGTGTGTGTGAAACAACAGCAAAGTGACCAGTAATTTTCTTTCCACATTATCTATCCCAAAGGAGAATTTTCTGAATTAACACTGAAAGAAAACAGTTTGACATTTTGCTCATGTATTCTCTCACTCTGAAAGTGGAACGAAGCCGGATTAAACATTAAGGGCGTGTTCCCATCGGCATTTAAATCCGAATTTAATCCGAATTTGCTATCCAGAGTTCCAGCTTCAGCTCAAAGGGAGTGAGGGAGTGAAGGGGAAAGTGTGGCTGCTTTGATCGAAGGCTTACAGGGTTTGCACTGGTGTGTGTGTGTGGGGGGATTTAAAAGTCCTGTTCTCTGTGGGAACAGGTATATTCAGATTAATCGTCAGGACTAAAAACGGGACTTAAAAAATAGTCCCAATAATAATATAAAATAGTCCAAACAGGACAGGACTAGAAATGTCAAGTGGGAATGGGGCCTAAGTGTGACCACAGCCTAAGGGGCTTTTAACTGCAAAAACTCACATTACATAGCTAAAGACTGAATACATTTGGGGTGCTTCTGCACATGCCCTTAAACACCCATTAAGCACACATGTGGCAAACCGTGTCCACACAGCGGCACCCATTAAATATGGAATGGGTAGACTGTGTCCACACAGCAGTACCAATTAGAGACAGATAGGAGTGGCCGTGGCCGCCCCTATCTGTCTCTAATGTGTGCTTAATGGGTGTTAAAAAACACACCACATAGAATGTGCCCTTAAAGGGTGTTTCACTGTGAAAACGCATCCTTTTAGGATGCGTCCACAAAGTGAAACTGTGCCTACCCAGGGCCCTCCCCCGGCCCACCATGATTGGCTCCCTGGAGCCGAGCATGGTGAGCTGGGGGGACTCTGCTGTTGCGGCTTGCCCTCACCCCAGAAGCGGATCGCCGCTTCTGGAGCCAGGGGGAGCTTCCCCGAAGCCCTCCCTAGCCCACCCGGGGGAGAATGCACAAAACCCCCTGCTTACCTCATCGCTGTTGCCCCGATTCTGGCCGCAGGGACCCAGGATGCTGCACGCCTGCATCCTGCGCGCCTCCTGATTGGCCGAGAATGGAGGAGGGGAGAATGCTATTTGATTCTTCAAACTCTTGGGAAGAAAGATGAGATATAAAGGTCATGAATAGTCAACCTGAATAAGCATAATATTCACAGAACCTCTTAACAACTTATTAATAAGAACAGAAATTAGAAATTACTTTATCACACACTCACATGCTATTTCTGCTTTTTAACTGCACCAGGATCATAAGGCATATACTGGGTAAATAATAAGCAAACATGACTGCTAAGATGACTTAAGCTACGATTCTTTATCTTCACAAGTGCAGCAGCTGCTATGGGGAACACAATATCTCTTCAAAAGGAACCTGAAGACCAAGAGAGTGTTCGTGTTACAGCATACTCTCAGGTAAACTTGTAATGGGTCTTTTTCCATATCTGCAAGCATGTTTGAAATTCCATGGGCCATCTCCTGTGTTCAGTAACTTTCTACAGACTTTCAAGGAGACAGGTACATCTCTTTAACCAGCAGTAGTGTGGCAGCAAAATCTGTCCTAAGTAGAGATGTGAAAGGGACTAAAATGGCACAGGAAGATACTACAGGAAAGAGATGA
Organism: Aspidoscelis marmoratus; assembly: GCA_014337955.1. Classification (NCBI taxonomy): domain Eukaryota; kingdom Metazoa; phylum Chordata; class Lepidosauria; order Squamata; family Teiidae; genus Aspidoscelis; species Aspidoscelis marmoratus. The sequence continues at coordinate 28,057,229 of MTQE01003428.1, read as the reverse complement.
GTTTCCTCACCTCGTGCATGTGACTCTCTACTTGGGAGTTTTCCAAAGTAGCCAGGACAGTTGAATAAGGGATCTTGCAGTTCTGTGCCTCTTCTGCCATTCATTCAATGGCAATTGATGGTTTGGCACAACCCTAGTCCTAAGGAGTGTTTTGACTGCCCCAACGGGTGCTTATAGTGGCATAGCAGTGGGACAAGTGAGGGTCCTGCCCCTGTCATTTGTCCTTATGCATGGTCTCTTAGTGCACTGTTTCAATTATGTACAACTGAGAAACTGCAGCATTGCTCCCTATATACTGGTCTGGAATTCCCTTTATACATGCTTTTGTACTGAAGTAGGCAGGTTAGAGAGCAACCCAAGAGAATTCTGGGAGTGTATTTTTGCCCTAGAAAGTCTTTCTGCAAGTGGAAAGAAAGAAAGAACAAATTGTCCACATAGTTTTGTGTGATTTGGTGAGCTGGGTTCTTTTGAGTTGTGTGTCAAAGGGGAAAGACATCCTTCTTACTATTTTGATATAAGACATCGCATTCTATGGAACATCTTGCCTGTAGTAGCTATGATGGGTTGCAGGACAGGCCCACATTATTTCTTATTAGGTATGTGCACAAATGCATTTTTTGCATTCAAATTTGATTTGAAAATCCAGATTTTCAAAAATCCAATTCAAATCAAATGATACAAATGTCAGGAACATTCATATCTGATTTTTTAATCCATTCACATCTTGTTTTTATCGTGTTTGAGTTTCGTTTGCATTCCGTTTGCATCCAGTATTATAAGCGCAAATAAACCCAATATTCGGATGTGATATACGATGACAAATTCAGTTGAATTATTCAAAAATCCCTATCGGAATTTTGAAAATCTAAATTCGATCTGGATTCGAAAATCCAGATTTTTGAAAATCTGATTCGAATTTGAATCTCAATATTTGTTGAATTCAGATTGGATGTTCAAATTTTCAAATATCTGTGCACATCCCTAGCTCTGATGTGTGGCAACAGGACTTTCGGGCCAAAATAGCTCTGAATTGCTGTGCATCAGATTTCATGCCCGTGAAGAGATTTGGCATTGAACTCTGGAGTGGTGTGATGTGGCACTCCACTGACTTGCACTGAGAATATTTAAGTCAATACAAGCCTAAAGAAAATGTACTGAGGGTACATTTATGATACATGCAGGTGCAAGTCTGCTATACCGATAAATCTTACTCCTCTGTTAGTTGCCATTACAAGCAAAGACGGGGTGTTTTATCTTCTCATGTGGAACTGCCATTGGTTCAGAAGTCCTGGAAAGAGATGAATGTGGAAATTATACAGTAGAGTTTGTCTACTCTTTCAGTGCAAAAAAATATATATTAAGATTAAAAAATAAGCACATAATTCAAAATATGTCATTAGCAGCAAGATTAGCTATTACTCAAAACCAAAAAAAGATGTAATTTAGGGACATGGTATAGTAAATTTTGGGATATAGTAACAGCAGACTAGATAACATCAGCTTAATTGTATCAATGGCAACCAAAACAAAACATTCTTCATGGGGGGGGGGGTCAAAATTTCAGAGATGGTTTTCCCACAATAGCAATATGTTTGGATCATGTGTCTATCCCGATATAGTAGTGGGATAAACCTAGGGTTTAGGCCCTGGCTGTAGACAGTTAGAGACAATGGAGATTTTGGAGATGCTTCCCCTAATTTCTAGTTTTACATTAAAATTAATTGCCCTTTATACAGGTTTCTCTATGTCATAGGAATTTAGGGGCAACTATGTACTGGAAACCAGGGAAGCCATGAGATGAGTAATCATTCTTTCATTCAGGACACAGTTTTGTACAAGGGTTTCTGAGATGCCAAGCAATTTCTACCAGTAACCTTTAGTTTGTTACTCCAGGTTTCATATGAACCACCTTCCAACCTTCAGAATGGCAGTGTCACTATCCAGCCCATAGAGACTTTTCCTTCGGCAAATGGTGATGCAGGTATGTTCTGGGAAAGAGAGTTGTCCTATTCGTTTTCTTAAGATTGTTGATCATAAAGAAGAAAAAGGAATATCATATATACCACCAGCAGCCTGTGAGTCACTACATAGGGCAATAGGAAAGAAGAGAGGAATTTTCTTTTTAATTGTCTCATTATATACTATGGATTGAAGCTAGAGGCCTGTTTGCATGAGGGCCTCTTCAGCGTGAGTAGAACACCCTGGGACGGAGCATTCGCTCTGCTGGGCTGGTGGTTCCGTTTGGAACTGCCCCAGCCCGTCCCAGGGCCCTGCCACCCGCTGCCCTTATTGGGCCAAAAATGGCTCAACAGCTGGCAGGCCCAAACAATTAACTCACCTTGCTGGGCCCAGGGTGCTCCTCACTGATGCCCCCTGCAACCCTTACCCCACCCCGGGCCAGGGCCTAACCAGGGACGCACACGAGAGAGAGGGACTGTCACGTCGCAGGCCAGTCAAACAACAGGCAAATGCTTGTGCAGCTACTCAGTCCCAAAGGTTCCAGGTGTACTTGTGATCAGTCCAGGGTCAAGAAGTCCAGAGTCAGCAAGGGTCAGGCAGTCCAAGGAGTCAGCAGGTCACAAGTCCAGGATTCCAGCTCAGGTAACAAGAGGCTGTTCAGACATTGTCTGCAGTAACTGGAAGCAAGGTGAGCTTTTTCTTATATAGGAGAGTCAGAGCCACGCCCACGGTGCAGCTGGGCTAATCGCTCTGACCTCCTTCTCACCTGCTTCTGCTGCCTAAGCAGGCTATGAGAGAGCCTTTGATTAGGCTCCCTACAGGTGGACTCATCACCAGAACTGTCTGACTGCTCCTCTGGACCCAGCCTAGGCTTTTTCATGCCTGCAATGCTCTGCTGTGGCTGCTCCTCAGCCTGTGGATGCATTGCAGACATTGCAGGCATATGCTCTTCCAAGGTTGCTGAGCAGGGCATGACAGGGACTTACCTTGGTACCACTGGGTTTGAAGGGGCGGGCTTGGCTGGAGCCATTGTGCGTCTGTGTGCGCCACCGGCTCTGATTGGCCAGTTACCTGTGCCTGGGGGTGGTGGTGGTTCCTGCACACTCTAGCTGAAGCAGAAATGTTGTTGACATTTGTAAGTGCAAATTTGAATTGAAAGTTCAAATGAATAGATTCAAATTTGCTTAATTCAAATCAAATTTGGTTAAATTCAAATTTTAATGATTTGAATCAAATCAAATTTTCAGATATTCGATTCGAATTGAATCGAATCCTGAAAATTGCATTTGTGCACACCCCTATTTAACATAAGTATACTCCACCATTTGAAATACTGAATCCATGCAAGAGGATGAAGAGACTGAAATATCTTGCTTTAGATAATCCAGAAGTAGAAGTTCCTAAAACGTGTGCTCTAAGATAATCCATTTTGGCTCACTGCCAGCCAGAAAACCTGGGCCTTTCTGCACTTAGGCTTCATCTGGATTATATCCCAGAATAGGGGCCTGCTGTCCTCATGATAATGCCGGCTATGGCAGGTTCCAAGCAAGGCCTACCATAGCCTGCATTAACATGTGGACAGCAGACTCCTATCCCAAGATATATTCTAGAATAAGGCCAAGTGCAGAAAGGGCCCATGTCTCCAAGGGACAGAATAAGAGTAACCAGGATGTTCTTAGAGTATCTCTACCAGAAATAAGGCTGGTTTTGGTTCAAGGAATCCATCCCATGTATGGATGGATCCTTCCCTGGACTGGAACAAGGTCACCTGCATTTGAAAGGCTGATTTGGTACTGGCTCCAAAGTTCAAACCAGCATTGGGACCAGTTTTGAAGACTCTGACCAGCAAGAACACAAGTTCCTGGTCTACAAGGAAACCATTTCAACAGCTTGACAAAACGTGCTTCCGAAATAAGTCCCCTGTAGTAAACCACACGCTTTCTTCTAATGGAGAGTGCTAGGAGTGACAAAGGCATCTCCCTTATTGCAGAAATGCCCTACGTTCCCTATCCAAATCCATACAAATTTGGGCATGTTGGCTATTATGACAATTTCTACCACCAAGACCTGTTTAAGGATATTATTAAAAACAACAAAGTGTGTGTGTGAACTTCCTTTGATCTTAACAGGACCAGTATTGCAGATGAAGTCTAGTTTCTCCACCCTTGCTCGCTTGTCAGAAATACTTGACCATTTTCTGTGTGCAGTAAATAGGTGGAGTTGCCATTTTTAGTAAGGAAAGGGAGAATTGTCAATATTATGTATAGGTTGTGGGTGTTAGCTCAGATGATTAATGGTATTTGACTTGGTTCTGACTCATTCTGAACTTGATTTATTACACCCTTCTTTCACACAATATTGTTTTCCAAAAGAGGAGCAACATTTGCCTTTAATGATATCTGCTTTTCTCTCGTATATATTCACACACTTGGGGCAATGTGCTGTCTTCAGATCTGCACAGCTACTAATGTGACAAGCTGAACAAGTCTTCCTGATGGTTCAAGGGACCCCCATTTTTGCTGACTGCTTCAATTGCCAACAACTAAAAGTGGATATCAAGCAATTGGCAGAAAGTGACAGATGTGCAAGTCTACTGCAGTTGAACCTTCTTTGTGGTGCAACCTGACACCATAGGACATGGGCAGCTGTTCACAAATGGCCCCTCTAAAATGTTAACACATTCATTTTAATGACTCCTTAGTACTTTAAAAGATAAGCACATAATTCCCTCTCAGTTCCATATCAATATTAAATTAGAAGCATTTCATTAAACAAATGCTGTGCAATGTTTTTACAGTTGTCTGTAGTTTATTCTATTGTTACACACAACCCAGCATATGTCACTTTATACAAAGTTGGTGGCTTTTGTGGGGGATCTTTCTTTGAGCTACAACCGAAGGAAGGAAGGAAGGAAGGAGATGGCATTAACAGTGATCTTTTGTTAGCCTGTGCACTCTGCAAAATGCAATAAACAGAACTTTGATACTGGTTCTACCCAGTTCTCCAGGACTTCAGGCAGATGCTTTTCCTAGCTGTACTTGAGCTGTGTCCACATGACCAAAAAGAGCTATGAAAAAGGGCTCCAGGTACATTGCTGCACCTCTCAAAACTGCCCAGGGAGCAAAAGATGGTTTCAAAAATGGCCTTTTCAAAACCCACCACAAGGGTGCTCACAACTCCACCACTCTCATTTGCTCTTATCACCTCCATGAGGTGAAGCAGTGGTGACTGGAGCTATTTACCAGGTCTGTTTTCCACCAGTTCTATTACAGGTTGCATGGAAAATGGACTATCTCTGGGGCCATTTCCCAGGCATCCCTTAATGGGAAAGTCAGAAATTTTGAAGTGGGGGAACTTTTGTTCCCTGGCTTTGAGGTTTGTGAGACCAGAAAAAGGGGCGATGCCAATACCGTATTTCCCAGTTCTAGAACAAGAACAAATCCCCCAGTCGAGGACAGAATCAGGGACAGAATCTTCTTCTTTGTCCCTGAGCTTCAGTCTTTCCTGATGCTGACTAATCTTGTTCTTAATGTGAAAGCTTGTTTCTATGGATTGCACTGTTGGAAAACACTTTTCAGTTCTTCTTGAAAATGCTTGTGAAATACGCACTGTATGCTTCTGCTATTTAATCTGATAGTATAGGAAGAACTTGCACTCACATCCCATATCTTATTAATAAATTCACTTTCCACAGTATTTATCTTGGTGGCATTTTGGTGACCAGAGGAAGGGTGGCCCTAGGCACCTTCAGGGGGGTCCCACCACCCGCCTCCCTCTTCCTTCACCTGCTCTTACCAACTCCTCCCATATCATCCTTTTATTCACATCGGTTCAGTTGCCCATTCCTCTCTTTCTCCTTATTCCCCCTCCCCACACACCTTCCTGCCCTTGCTTATCTGCTTGCTTTACTGACTCCTTCTTATGAAACAGTCAACAGCCAGTTCAGCTCTTCTTGCACTCCTGGTAACCCTCTTCTTTCAGCATTTTGTCAAATGCAATGGTTAGTCCAGCAACCAGGCCGCAGTGGCCTCTCTGCATGGTTTGTTGGTTTGTTGGTTGGAAGCTCACTGGTTAGTGAAAGATTCATGGAACATAGGAAACAGGCCCACTAAATGCAGATGCTGCCCTGGAAAACGTTCAAAATTGGAAGAAAAATTGGCATCCTAAACGGACCAACAAGCATGCTAGGAGACTCCCTTCCTTACACTGGTGTATTCTAACTGAGGTCTTGGGTGAGGTCTCCCATAGACTGCTTCCACTTGCAGTGTACATTTGTTGGCCTGGTATATCAGCCAGTGTGGAATCACCCTCAGAAGTGTAAAACATGCAGCTTGTTGATTCTGGGGCATGGAGGAAGAGGAACACAACAAGGAAGGAGGACAGAATACAGTATCGTGGAAAAGGGTTTGGTCAGCTAAATATCTACCCAGGAATATCCCACACTATAACACTCTATTGCTGATGTTGTGTGTTTAATAAATGGGTGTAGTATAGCTGCCAATCTCCTAAAACAACTAAAGCAACCCAGTTAGTCAACCTGCTCAATGCACTCCTATGGCCTGTGGAGGCGCTGGCCTTTATTATCCCAGAACAAAAGGCTCTATACTATGTTTTGTCCACATGGGACTAGGGATGTGCATGGATATTTGTAACATTCAATATTCATACAAATTTGTACAAATTCGGACATTTGTATACAAATTGGAACTAGAGTGCATTTTACATGGACTGAGAGCAGATTCAAAGTGGATTCAGGGCAGATTTGATGCTTTCAGAGTGGATATGTTATGGGATACGTATCAGATACGTATGCGTTCATATCAGATATTTGTACGAATACATACGAATACACTCTTATCGAATAGAATCCTACCATATTTGAAGGAGATCTATTCGAACAAATACATTTGATTTGATATGAATAAAATGCAAAATAAAAAATAAAAATTGTGCACATTCCTAAATGGGACTAGTACTATTCAATTCCACAACTGTCCAAAAAGAGTGTCTATCCCAGATATCTACAACCAATCCTCACTGTGTGTTTTGGATCTCTCTCATACTCCTGGGCCATGATCTGTTCCATACCCCACCATGCAGACAGGCTGTGGAAGCTAAAGCCACCCAGCAGCATACAGAGCCCACTGCTATTTTTCCAGGCTCTGAAAACAGTGATCCACTTCTAGGTCTATCTCTATGCATGTTACAGAATTCCTCCCTCCATCAGCCTGCAACAGTGAAGCTGGGGAACCTTCATTCCTCATACTGACAATAGGCCAGGATAGGCAGAGGGAGTGCAGGTGGCTGACAGCAGCAAGTTCTGCCTTGCCCCATTCTGTTCTTTGCCCAAATTGCTTGCTCACACCACGAATGGTCTCCAGACCATGCACTGAAGCTACAAAAGGGTCTTTCTGCACTCACGGTACAGTTCTGGATCTATGGATCTGTGTTAGGCAGAGTCCAATTCCAATCTGTTCTGAGCCAGCCCCTACACTGGCCTTGAAGTTCATGCAAGCTTCAAGGCTGGTGCTGACATCCAGGACAAATATGTTCCTGCATTCAGAGCCCCCGAGGGATCCATTTCAGTGGCACAAGAAGGCATGCTGCCAAAATGGGTCCCCTATGGCCATAGTACACCAGTAGACCTTGTTATAGAAATCTACTGGTATTCTGGACTGCAAGCCGACCAGGAGGCCATTTCGGGTCTCCTGATCCAGAATACCGTCTCTGTCTTGTGCACCATCAGCAGTTAGCAGGGACAGGGCTCCTCTAATCTGCACCAGCATGTTGACAAAAAAAGGCCCAGAAGAGGAATACCATTCAGACTTGAGAGAAGTGCAGAAAAAGCCAAAGATTATTTGATTTCCTTCAGGGAGTGAAATCCTTTAAAGTACTGCACATCGGAATAACTGTAAGAAAGGATATAATTACGATTATGTTGTTCATTATGAAAAAGTAAAAACAGTACTGAAGGTTTTTTTTCTCTTTCACTTTCCCAATCTTAATGCCCAGAAACTGCACCTTGAATCCTCTTAAATTCCAAAGTCTTTGAATACAGTTTTTCATTGTTTGAGATAAGTAGAGTTTAAAACAAAAGAAAAAAAAGGTCCTTCCTTTTCTTGCTCACAGCAGCACAAAGAAAACTTGTCAAGAAGATTAATCTTCTGTAGTCATATTTTAAGGCAACTGTCTACACTGAACTCACAGCATGTTGTTTCTGGTTTTTGACTACTCTAGTATGCACTTTACCTAGAACTTCAATTGGAAGTTTTAATTCAACAAAGAAAATCCAAGCAAGAGCCATGCTCTGTTTCCTAGGCTTTTTCTGCACTTATTGTAGCCGAGGTCAGGAAGATGTCTAGGGGCTTTCCTTCTGCATACTAGTTTGGAATAGAGCATGCCCAGCCCCGTCCAAGCATGCATTGGGCCTGGATCATGCCAGGCTGTCCAAATGCAGACAACTCTTTTCACGGCTGTTTTAATCATATTACCGGAGCTCTGCTTGTGTGCTTGACAGCCCCTATACCCACCTGACAGCTGCTCAGCTGACTGCAGGGAAGGTGTCAGGCAATCGTTTGTGGTAAAGTAAGCCCTTACCTGGGCAATTCTGTGCTCAGGCAAGGGTGGTGGTGGAGAAAACCTCGGCAACCTGATGCAGGGATTTACCGTGGTTTTCATGGGGATGGGAAGGTTCAGCTTGAACCCGCCCTGTCCTCCATTACCGTGGGGACTCCTTAATGTGAATTAAGATTTGCATTAAGGCTGCCCCAAATCCACCCTGAGATATTGACAGCCCTATGGGGATGGGCCTTTACAGTAGGCTACTGCTAGACCACCCCTGTGTGGCCTGCATTTATTGACCTGCACTGTGTGGGATGGAACAGTCCATGTATTGTGGGAATGACCCAAGAAAAACACAGAAAAGAGTGGTCCTTGTCTGACACAGTATTCACAGGCCAAGTAAATTTTAAACTAAAAAGTGCTGCAATTGTTATCAACATCTTTCTTTGATTCCGCCATCCTATGGCATGCAGGAGTAGTTCTTTGTCACAAAAATGAACCAAAGACAAAACAGCTAGTTTTGACAATCCATTTCCCACATGTAAGCTTATAGGCCGAAGCTCACATTTTGTAAAGAGAGGGACACGTACACACTGTGTTTGTTTAGACACTGCAGTTTACAATTAGTCCATTAAAGATGCAGGCAGCTATGATTAATAGTGCATCTTTCCTGTCGCGATGGATAATTGCTGTTTTCTTGTTTGCATTTGTAGTGGATGCAAGAGTGAGTGTTGCCCAGGATAATGCGGCTGTTTCTTCCCAGAAGACAATGGAGATAAGCTCCGTCTCTCAGACCAATGGAAATAATCTTGGGACGGAGGCCAAGACGGCCCTGCCAGCTGCCAAATCTCGTTTTGTCTTTGCATTTTCACGGCCTGTACCAGGACGTACCGAAGAGCAAGCAACAAATGCATCCGTTGGGTCGGCTCAACTTGATGTCAGCTCAGAAGCAGCCCAGGCAAACAAAGCATCAAGTGAGAATCTGGACCTTCCTGCTGCAGCTGCGCCAGAGGGAGAGTCAGATAAAAACCTAAAGGAAGCATCTCTCAGTGAAATTGAACTCACAGCACCAGCTGAGGCAGAAGAATCCACTGTGCCCAAGCAGAAAGAGTTAACCTTTTTTGACAGACTCTTCAAATTGGAAAAAGGGAAGGAGAAGACCAAAACAGGAGATCAAAGCCAAGAAGAGGGGAAGGCGGAAGATCCAGGTGTCCTTATCACTGTCGAAGAAAGTCCAGGATTACAAAGCACACCAGATCATGCCCTACAGGGAAAGGCAAGTACTGTATGTTCCCAAGTTAAATATGGACAAAGTTTTGTACTCAGGTTAAATGTGGATAAAGTTTTGCAAGATAGCATCATACTGTATAAATGAAGAAGCAGTAAACCCATGATGGTGAATGAATCATCCCTGTAGATGAATATTCTTTTTTTTATTTTTGAAAAAAATGTTATTGCTAATTAGGGTTCTGTAGTAAGGAATTACTTACTGGTACCCAGGAAGAGAGCCAAATATGCCACACTGAGAGAAACATTGCTGGAGAAATTTTAAGATATAGTTGTCTCTCCCAGGCTCATAAGATAGAAATGACAGGTTAATTAAACAAAACTGGTTGTTGTTTTTTAAGTAGTGCGAGCTGGAGGCTTTTTGGAAATGTTTTGAGACTTGGTGATTGAAATTCAGCATTAGGCAGATACATCAACCAGTTCATGATTGTGAATGCTAGGCTGATGGCAACATATGCAGCTTCATGCACTAGGTGAGTTGATGGCTGTGGTAAGACAGAGCAAAAACAAAGACTCTCTGAGGTACCTCTGAAAGCTTCAAGGCAAGACTGTACACATACCAGTGTTCCCCTCCCTCTTCTCCTAAGCATTCTGTGCTAGAAAATGTAGATTAGAGAAGGCTTGGGAACATGAGGGCCACACACCATCTCTCTGAGGTGCCTCTGAGATGTCCCTTATGCCTGAGTACAACCTGTGCTAGAAAAGGTGTCTAGAGAAGGGTTGGGAATGGGAAGGCTGCACATTCTCTCTCTGAGGTGGCTCTGAGGTACCTTTTTGTTAGAACACAGCCTATGTGTATAGGTGAAGGCAAAGCTGTCATGCGTAGTGGCACTCAAATCTGATCAACACTTTGAAAACACCTGCTGGTAGCTAGCACCCTGAGGCAGCTGGTGTCTTCTCCTTAATGACATGGCTGATCCTGAAGAGACTTTGGCACCATTTGCATAGCTGCTGAAGGCTTCATCCAGGTATCCAAGGGCTTGGACATTCAGATGCTTGCTTCCCTAATCTTCATCTGAGGCTCTTGGGTTCTTGGCCTTAGAGCAATCACTTTAAATTACTCTGAAGTTGCTTTGGTCAGAGGGATTTCCCTTCTTCCTCCATATGAATATACAGAATGAAGAGGAAGTGTTTCTGCTTGTGAAGTTAAGCATGGAATTGCTGCATGGAGAACCAAAAATAGTCGATGTCTAGCACTTTGGCAAAAAGCGTTATTCTACAAACTGCAGGATTTTTAAGAGCAAGTGTAAGCTGTTGGCCCGTCTATAGATAAGTAACGGCTTAGGATGCATCCAGACGTCGATAACTTATTCTAGTACATTTGAATATTCCAGAGTAAAGCATGGTTATTCTGGAATATCCAAATATAGCAGAGTAAGTTACCAATGTTTGGATGCAGCCTTGATATGGTAGGGGAACTGAGGTAGAATTCTGAATATTATTTCTTGTTCTGCCCTTTGGTGGAATGGGCATTATAAATAAAAGTTATTATTATAGTTATTATTATTAACTATCTAGTTCAGGCTGTAACTGATTTATACATGATTTGAAATGGGTTTCTGAGTTCACTGCTTGAGTTCTTTACTAGAACTACTTTGCTTGAATGTTGCAGTTTTACGTAGGCTCTTATTTTAGTTGCAAGCTTCTCTATAAAAGCAGAAGAGTGAAAGGGAAAGAACAATTAACTCCTTGACTCATTGTGTGTCGTAAAAGAAGAAGTAATAAACACAATAAATCTTTCAACACAAATAATATCATCTCGGATGTGATGGCTGGGAAGTACCTTTGTATAGAACTCAGGAAAACAGCTAAGGATCAAAGAAACTAGACTAAGACTTTTGAGATTGAATATTCTGAAAATGCAGTATGGCCAGGTCTTGTCTTATGCTGACTAAAAGTATCCTTGTCTGGAGTTAGATGGTGGAACTCGGTGCAAGAACAGGAAATGTTCTGGAGTGTGGCAGTTGATCAAATACATTATGATTGCTTCTAACAAAGCAGACCGATGGACCGGTATATCGGCTAGAAGGCTTCACAAACCACTTACTTGGAGCAAGGTGCAGAGCCATAGTCCACTGCAACAATTTGTCCAGTGTAGCCTCCTAGTAGACTCTGCTGGAGTACAGATGACATTTTCAGTCTACTGATGCAGTGTGGACATGGCCTCAAAAGGCCTTTCTGCACTCAAAGGCTATGGTCTAGATCTGCCAGGCCCACTGGTCCAAATCACAGCACACAGTGGTCTGCCCCTGCACGGATTCCAAAGCTTGCACAAGGACCCCAAAGGCCTAGGAGATAAGGTTCCTAGCCTCAGATCCCCAGGGGGATGGATTTCCACTGCTCACTTTGATGCACTACCAAAATGGGTCCTGTGGTAGTCCAGAAAATGGAGTGTGTATTGTAAGTGTATAGGCCATTGAGGAAGACTGAGTTGTCGAAACGCGTCTGGCCTTTTGGTTTTTATATTTTATATATTTTATATATTTCTTGACATATTTGCCTTCTTTTCTTTTTATTATCATTTAAAAAATTTTTCAGTGGGGTTATTGTACCCTTTGAGTAATTAGATATCATACTTGTTTATTGGTTTGTATTCTTTAAATACTTACATTTTAGTTTTTATATCTCTAGTGGGGTAGTTTTTACCCTTTCAGTGAATACACTTTTTGGAGACAATACCCTTTTTGTTTGACTTTAGGTTTCACCTTTGGGTTTTTGTTTTGGGGATTTTTGTTGGATTCCTGCAAACCTGAGTCAGGGCCTGTTGGTCCACTGGTAGGTCTGTTTAATCAGGTTTACTGGTGATGCAGATCAACAGTCGCTTTATACGGATTATGCTCCATTCTATGCAAATGGAGCGTACCATTGGATGCAGAAGAGAGGCTCATAGACTACATCATAGACTAGCCCAAATCTAAGTACAGAAAAGCTATCAAAATCCATATAAAGCATTGTCTGGAAAAATACAGGCATCCTGGTTGCATATATATTGCTGAAGTTTGCGGACAAATGCATTGCTAGGACATAGTGGGCCTTCCCTGAAGACAAGGGTTATATCCACACATTTTAAAAAGTGTTTTAAAAAAGAGATAAGCATTCACACTCCTGTACCTCCAATTCACTTTGAAGGCCAGAAGATACACTTGTTAAGGAATGGAATGGGAAAACTAGTGTCTACATGCTGACACCTCTAAGATACTTTCAGGCCACTTTTTTCATGTTGGCAGATGCAGCCAAGTTCCTGGCTTCCTTGCGGTTATTTACATAAAGAAACCTACCCATATATTCCGGCATATAAGACGACCTCCAACTTTCCAGTTAAAATACAGAGTTGGGGATATACTCGCCATATAAGAAGATGACACCCGGCGTATAAGACTTTTGAGAAGATTTTCCTGGCTTAAAAAGTGGTCTTATACGCCAGAATATACAGTATATTCTTTCATTGCTTTCATGCAAAGAAAACCATATAGTTGCCCTTTATAGCACTGTAACCTTCAATGGATCTAAAGGTGAAAGGGGCATGTTTTCATCACACAAGGCAATAGAACACCATGGCATTTAGGATGTTTATAGGAGATAACTACTGGATAGCAAAATAAATTTAATCATTTAGCAAAATGATGTAATGAATGGGTTTTTTTTAATGTTTAAATTATTTGGGGAACAAAAAAAGTGTTAAGAAGCCATTCCAGAATGCAAGAGCTGGAACAATGACTTTTCACTGACATAAAAATAAAAAAAAAGACACAAGGCAATTCTGCAGTCCCTGGCTGTCATGGGAACAGAAGAATAGGAAAGCTCCACTAATCTGGGAAAGCCTCATTTTCATAACATGAAGTATAGTTTTGTTTTTTGAAATTTTTTAAGTGCTCGAGGTTATACAATGCTAAGTGCTGTTATTCTGCCATCTTAATAGCAGTATGAGAAAGACTGTAAATCTCTCATTGCCATGATATTTTCCAAACCTTTCCCTCTCACAAGCTGAAGTTAGTGGGGGCTTTGCTCTTGGTGAAATTTCCCATTCATTTCCAACAGGCTTACTCATGTGTTCAGGGAGACTAGAGGTTGCCTCATATATTTTTTTAAAAAAATGCCAAAATTCCTTTCCCAGATGCTTTGCTATGGTTTTATCCTGAAAACCACAAAGCTTTGATTTAAATTAAGAGCCACAAAGGTTGGTGGCACACTTTCTATTAAAAAAAAAAAATTCTTTGGCTTTTGAGGCAGTGGCAGAAATCCTAATCACTGATTATACAGATGATGTATTTCCACTGGAAAGAGAAATGTTTGATGTAATTGTAATTATACAGATTTCTCCCCCTTTGGCGTGCATCACACTTTTAGTAAGCCATGACTGATATTTTCTGTGGGAGCTTCATCACATCAAAGGATTTTCCTCAAGTCACAATGCCTGCTACCAGCAAATAGGACTGCTGAGATGATGAGGGGAGAAATGGCCGGGGGGGGGGGGGAGAACGAGAGAGAGAAGTCTCCATTTTAGGTTTTAATCCAGAAACTACACAGACATTCTGTGTTTAGTTGAACCAAGGCCTTATTTTTGAATACCACAAAACTACATTCAGGAAGCTGCATAATTAAAACAAGGGCAGGATTCATGGATTGATGAAGGATTGCCTATTCAAGCCAAAGGTAAATTATGTGACTGAAATATTTCACTCACTGAGCCATGGTTCATGTGAACAAAGATGTGCTGGCAGGACTAGAGTCTTTTCATATAGGTTTACTCTATACCCTAAAATGGCAAAACTAAATCTGATGTGCACATTTTAGTAGTCTAATAACACTCTGAATAGAAAATATTTAATGTGAAGTCAGAAGAGCTCCTTCTGTTCCCTTTCTGTGCAATTTTTCCACCAAAGAGGTGAGGCTATCCATTCCAAAATGGCCTTAGATTGTATAACTTTCTGTTACAGAACTTTTTAATCTAAGAAAGAACCTCAGCAAGAGGGCTTTAAAAAAGAGAGAGAATATTTCATAAAATCTACAGAACTTGTATTGTCATCAGAGAAAGCTAAGTCTTGTCCCTTCCACACCATGATTTCAGACTTCTAAAACTCTGTACACTTTAGAGAATGTTCTCTCCTACCATATATCTGCACCTAGAGAAGCCATATCCACAAATAGGCAGTTTCCACTGGTCCTCTAAGAAACTTGACTTGCTGAACCTAACCAAAAACGGGTTCCCTTCTACACCCCAAAGGCCACACACTCCATAATTGGGGGGGGGCATAATAAGAAAGGAAAGTGGCTCATTGACTGAAGCCGTGGCTGTATTTATTTATTTATTTATTTACATTTCTATCCCGCCCCATACCCGA
>MTQE01003428.1:28026469-28039282 GCA_014337955.1 Aspidoscelis marmoratus | reverse complement strand
GAACAGTGCTGCACTGAGTATCCTGGGGGACAAAGCTGGGTAAGGCTAGGTCCACCCAATTCATCCACCCAGGTCTCAGTAATGCATACCAGATTTTAATTATTTTACCGGAGCTGCGCACCGTATACCTCTGTCTGACAGCTGATCAGCTGAGTGCAGGGAAGCTGCCAGGCGCTCGTGCACTAAATCAAGCCCTTACTCAGGCGTGCCTGCCCGATTGGGCAGTCAGGCAAGGGGGGCATGCTTGTACCCAGGGGGAGGGGGTGGAGGAAACCGTGGTTTCCTGATGCAGGGGTTTACCGAGGTTTTCATGGGGACAGGCAGGTTTGGCTTGAACACGCACAATCCTCAATTACCATGGGGACTTCTTAATGTGAACTATGATTTGCATTAGAGCTGCCCCGAATCCACCCTGGAGTAATCACAGCCCATGGGGATGCACCCCAAAAGTTCTCCAAAAGAAACCAATAACATTCTTTGGTGTCTGGTACCTGAGGATTGAAGATGGACTCCTTCTTTCTTAAATATAAGGTGTGACTAGGGCTGACTTTTCTAACAATGCATCATGACATACTAGTCTAATTGATCTGGGTAATTTTTAAGGGTTAGTTAGGTGGGAGTAGGGCGACATTAAATGCTGTAGACATTATCCGATAGTTTTATCAAGTAAAACTTACTAATTTAACTCCATAAAATCTAACTTGAGAACAAGTCCTTTCTGCATCACAATCCCATGCACGCAGAATTTCACACATTTCAAGAATCTGTCACCAGCCGACTCCTGATCAATTCTAATGTATCTTTTTGAACAATATGGAAACATTCTTTTATATTAAAAAAAAGAAAGAAAGGGAAGGAAGGAGGGCAAAAATGGGGTTTCAAATATTAAATAGACTCATAGTATATTTGGCTTTATTATATTATCTCATCCTAATCCAAAACTAGCTGAAGGTGTCTGATAACAAACAAATGCTTGACTACATGGCTAAAAGATTTCATACAGAAAGGGTTCTGAGGGTTCACTGACCGCTCTGAAAAAGAAATGTGGTCTTGACTCACTCCCCTGTGATCACAGGGCAGAGGGGCAACAACTATAGGAGTGATTTACCTGTGTGATCATTGCCTGGAGCCATTTTGTCATGTGGTAAAGTGGTCAACTTCCAGGGCCATGCTGATTAATGACTCCAGATGAAAACGTCAAAGCTGGGGAACTTTTGTTCCCTGACCTTGATGTTTGTGAGGACCCAAACTTGGAAGCGATGCAGATGGCACACTTCCCCATTCCTGGGATGAAGCAAATACTCCAGCTGTTTCCCACTACTCTAGTTGAAAAGCTTTGTGATCCTACTATCCACCACTACCCCATTGATAGAGGGATCAGAGGCTCAGTAGAATTCTTTCTCCTTATAGACAGTTTTGGTTACACAGTGTCAGAAAATTGAAGGACCCCTTCTAATATACTGTTTGATGTCAAAGCAGTTAGGTCAGAAGGCAGCCTCAAAGCATTCAGTGAACTTCTGTCTTTCCTCAGAGTTATTTTTCCACTGTCTTTGTAGAGTGAGGAAGCTGTTTTGCAAGTTCAAGAGAATTCTGTGTTTGGGTTTGTGTAATTTGGTGATGTGGACTGCTATTCAGTGGTGTGGCATTGTTGACTCTTAGAGATCCTTCCTGGGTTGGTTGTGATGTGTTGCCAGTTCAGATTGGGAGATGGTAGTTGAGATTCTGGTTGCTCTTTGAATCAAGGTTGGTTCTCTTCTGAATTGCACTGGAATTCCACATGCAGCACAATGTAACTAAAGAGAATCTTGGCCTACCTGGTGTAAGACAACACACAGCAGATGCCAATGGTTAATTTCAGAAGTTGTTCCATTAACACTTGATTTTACATTAAAGTCAGTTGTTCTGTATACATTATTTCACTATGCACAGCATTTTACAGTAACCAAACTATAGTGTCTAAGGAGGGACGAAATATACAGTGATGGGCAGTGTGGAATTCCTAAAGTTTGTCCTCTGCCCACCTCTGGCTTCTGGGTGACCATCTTTCTCCACCCATTTTTGGGAAGAAACTGCTGATGGCTGCTGTATCAGGATTGTAACCCACCATATGGGCTGTGGTTTCTGCTATTCCTCTTCTTCTGTCTATATATTGGGACTTAAAGCATGAAGTGGAAGGTTTTTTGGATTACTTAGATCTCAGTTGCATGTGATTCTAAAGCCGTTTCCACACTAGACTGTGGCATCCTAGTTCAGAATAGGCAACTCATACCACCATGGGATGGTTGTTGGAAAGATTTGATAAGACTGTCTACATTCTGAATACACTGTCCCATCCAGACATGAGTGCCAGCTTCAAAGGCACAGCCTTCAAATATGGCACCAACCCTTCGAAAACGAGCTGTTTTGGTGGCACGCCATCTTCCAATGCCATGTCTGACAGAATAGATAGGGCCCCGTTCTATTCCAGACTATGGGGAGTGCCTTCAACACACCTCTCATGCTCTAGGAAACCAACACTGTTCTGACGTCCAAGCTTGGACTGGAATACAGTCTCATTTTGGCACTCTACCCTGGTCCATAGTTTTGTCCCATGGGTTTGAAGTGTGCAGATCAGAACATGTTCCAGTCTACCACCCAGTGCTGAAAGTGTCTCAACTCTATAAGGCCTATCCACACTTTAGTGACATTCCATGATATTGCATGACACTACTTCAAATCAATATCATTTTCCCAGTTTGAGATAGCATTACAGCACCATACTCTATAAAGACTACACAAAACTCAGTTTAGAATTTGCTTGTGGTTTCTGATATTCTGTATGAACAGTGGTGGAGGACAGAGGATGTGGCTTCAGAGGTGCACCCAGTATATGTGACTCTGTCTCCATCATGCCCTATTAGACTCACAATAGAAAGGGGTTATATATTAACACTACCATAATCCTATATTACTTTCTAAAATGGCTGTAGCACAGAGCAGAAAAGCTGAATATGAAACTGAATATGAATGCCCTATCCAGATGGGAGAGATATAGTCTCATTTTGGTGCTGGTATGGTGGTGTTGCCACAGGTATCTGTGGCAACCCCACTTTAGCCTTGCTTTCCTCCCCCTTAAAATGGTGAAAAACTATTGCTGAAAAACCCAGCACTGATTGTAAGTTTTCCTTCAATTGGACATCTACTACCTTGTGAACAGAGCCACCATGGTTGTGTCATCGACTACACATGTGTAAAGGCCAAAACAGGTAGCCAGCGTACACACCCAGGTATTTGATGTCAGTTGAATATCTGGATTGCACATCTCTAAAACATGCAAAGATAGCATTGACTATGGCATTGTCTAGAAAGTGATAATTGTGAAGGAACAATATCCTGCATTATTACTTCCTAGCACAGTGTAAGGCCAGTGCCTGGGGGTGGCCAAAATGATGAAATCAATGCAGCAGACTTCAACAACTTAGAGTGTGTTTGTACTTACCTTAGATCCATAACAGATCCATAATGGGCCTCTCTGATCCATTAGTGTGGATCAGAGAGGCCCAACCTACCAATCAGTATACTCTATCTGCTCCATCTGCACAGGAAAGAACATAATCCAGATCAGGAGGCCTGTTTATTATTATAATTAGTGTTTATTCATTATTGCTCGCACTTTATATTAAAGTACTCAAGAATAGCTCTTCAGATTTTCCTGAACAGTTCCCATCATTCCATGCTAGTCATGCCATCATTCTGTACCATTCAGAAGGCTGCCTCACATGTGAGATAAAAGGAATACCAGTTAACAATTTTACAGCCGATGGACACTTCCCAAAGACGTGCAAAACATGGAGAAACTGGGAATATAGGCTTGGTTCCAAGATATCGTGTAGGAAAGGTTGAACCATTTGGTCCAAGGAGCTTCAGGTCAGGAAGGGCTTTATAGTAAGGGGTAAAGTAGTGAGATGCCTATATTTTGTGATGTCTGCTATTAGTGACCAGTCATAGAGGAAAAATAAGGCTGATATTTCTAGTGAACCAAGTGTTGTGATCTGGAGAAGGTAGACTGGTGGTTAACACAGTTGAGCACCCATGACCTATATATTATGGGAGGAAGCATTTTGTTTCTAGCTACATAGGTGTTCTGTCTGAAGCTATGATCCACATCAAGAAAATGGAAGGTGGTTGCATCCAAAAACTGCTATTTTGATAATCTTGCAATTATGTGAAGAAAGCTGATGTGGACATTGAGGGCAACCTAGATGATGATGTAGGGATGTAATCCCCTTTTCAAAGACAGAGGTGTAGGGTGCGCATCAGCTATGGGGCCTGACAGATATCAAGAGATAGAACAACCAGGTTGTCTTCAAACCCTTGAACAGCAAGATGTACAGATAGTAATTAGTGAGCCGTTGTGTGAGATAGGATGCTGGACTAGATGGGCTGTGGCCCGATCCAGCAGGGGTCCCCTTATGTTCTTATGGCTACTAGATATTGCCTCCATGTTGGAGAGACAGGCAGGATGCCTTTAAAGGCCATTTGCAGGGATTTGAGAGGAGGTGAAGATTTCACCTTTCGCTTGAGATGCCCATAAATATTTGGTGGGTTTAGTCATGTACTGTTTCAGAATTTGATATAGGGCAAGTTGCTGTAGAGATGATGGTGATGATGATGATGCAGAAGAGCAATGTATAATAGTCAATGGCAAAGTGAATGGGATGGAAATTCACATTTGTGTGAATGGAGCCATTTAAAATGTGCTAGGCTTCCAAATCTGCTCCAAATACATTCTGGTGGTGCCTGGACAATCACTTTGTCTAGTGTGCTGCTGCCCAAACACCACTGGTGAATGTAACAAAGCTTTGACCGAAGGCACAAAAGCTTTCACTTTGCATGTGAAGGTCAGTCTTCAGATGTAGCCAATACTTGTTTCGAATGCACAGTTTCAAACGCTCATAATTCATGTGAGTTGTGAAGGTGACAAACGTTTTTCCATACAAGCAATTGCATCTGTGAAATGCTGCAAGGTATGGAATTCATTTGGAATTGCTGAAAAAAGAATAGGGAAGAGTAGATATGCAACATAACAGGTGGTGAAACTGAACCTTGGACTATGAACCAGCCTTTGTGCTTTCTGCCAGTCAGCTGTGCAAAAACACATTTCTTTGGTTTGTACATAAGCATACTTGGCACTGTTTGAAAGAATCTGAGCAAAAAGCAGAGTTAACTGCAAAGTCATACATGTCTGTGTATATTTAGGGGCAGAGAGAAATTCTGTTTTTGAAAAAAAAATCAACAACTAAAGGATGAGAAATTTTCAGTGTCACCTGACAGCATTTTACATACATCAGAAAGTTAAGAGTGGAGGCTTTAAAAAAATGTTCATTTTGCATGGACGTAGAGTATATGCTTAGAAATTCCTCCAACAACTTTCAAAACTCTGAAGGGCTGTGGGTTTTCTGCCACACAACAATGGTCTTATTCTGCTCCTTACTGGTATAAAATGCCATTTTGGGAGGAGGATGCAGAATGAGGAAGATTGTAGATGTGTTTTGGCCTCCAGGCACTTTGGGAGCAGCATGTGCCCAGTCAAGCAACTGAAAACTGCAAGATATTCATGATCTGGTTTAAAAGGGAAATTGGAAAACAAACAAGTTATGGTGACCAATCCAAAGACTTTGAAGCTTTCTTGCCAGCATGGGAGTCCCTAATGCATTGCTGAGACAACATCTGAAGGGCTGTCACACTGCAGAGGGATTGTCCCTGTTCTCAAATGCACAGGATGGGAGGACTTGAAGCAACAGGATGAAACTTCAGGGGAGTCAGTGCAGATTGGATATTAGGAAAAACTTCCTGGCAGTGAGGGCAATCAGTCAATGGAATAGGTTGCCACTGGAGGTCTTCAAGCAGAGGTTGGACCTACACCTGTCTGGGATGGTTTAGGAAATTCTGCATTGAGCAGGGGAGTGGACTTGATGACCCTAGAGGTCCCTTCCAACTCTATGATTCTATGATTTTAAGTTTGCATCTTCATGTGGCTAGAAGCGTGCTCAGTGAGGGCCCATAGGGTGCAATGTCCTAATGCTGTCACAGGCTACAGACATGCAGCACACCTCTGAGGGCCAGCAAGCACCCTCAGAGGCATTTGTCCTGCTCTGCAGGAAGAATGACTCTGAGGACACTGGTGGTGTTTGTAGTGCTTCCATATAGATAGATGGCAGCTATGCAAGTGACTGACCTGTGGTCATGTTCTTCAGGGCAGTATTTTTTGATGTGCTTAAAATAGCCAACTTCTCCACTGTCCAAGTTAGCGAGGAGCTGAGAATGTGGCATAAACTGGGTTTTAAGGTTGGCTTTGATCTTTGGGTATCCTGCATTGAGCAGGGGCTTGGAGATGACCCTAGAGGTCCCTTCCAACTCTATAATTCTTTGGTTCTGTGATAATAAATAAAAATGCTATGCACTCAGCTCTAGGACCACACCAAGCACTCCAGGGCATAAAGCACTGCACCCCCCACCCCCCAGGCCCATTTTGGAGATGGATCCTAATGGACGTTTTGCACTAAGCCTTATTCCAGATTATATCCCAGAATACGGGATATTCTTATTCTGCCTGCTGGTGCAGACTACATCAGATCCTGCCCAGAATGTACCAAATTCTTTCTGTCCCACCTGCTCTATAAGTTTTTTTTTCTTTTTATTATTATATATTATTTGTGACAACATGCAATGAATTTTTGACTTATGTAAACTGCCTTGGGCAAAAAAAATTGTCTTTGATTTAAGTTGTTGATTATATTTATTTGCCATATTTCTCTGATGCAATGATTGTATTTGCATTGTATTTTTTCCCATTTGTTGTAAACCGCCTTGGGCAAAATTTACTTTTGGAAAGGCGGTATATAAATAAAAATGGAATGGAATGGAAAATAAGGCCAAGTGCAGAAAGGTCCTAAGAAAACACACCAGCACCCTGGGAGTTTGCAGGCTAGTGGTGTCCCTCCATTCTCCCTTACACTGTGGGAAAAAGAAGAATTTATTTTTGTCCCTGCCTTCCCTTCCTGGGAGACCAGAGAATGCTTACGGGAAGAGAGGCAAGATGTTCAGTACTATTCCAGCCACACATTTCTGATAGTACTTTGGGAGGGCAGAGGCAAAATGAAAGAGTACAGGTGGCGTGGCTTTGTGGGGTTTTAATTTTCAGCACTCAGTAATACCCTCCCTTACTTTAAAGTGCAGTTTGTCCTGCACTAAAATAGTTACACCCTCCTTGACAAACACAAAGCTAAAAATGAAAATGAAAAAGTGGCCACAGAACTGGTAGGAAAGTACATAAGAACATAAAACCCACACACACAAGAGGAGCCCTGCTGGATCAGGCTACAGCCCATCTACTCCACCATCCTGTCTCTCACACAGCGGCCCACCAATTGCTTTCGGGCTTCACCCAAAAGAGAAAGGCAGAACCTTCACCTGCTCTTGAATTCCTGCAAATGGTCTTCAGAGGCATTCTGCCTATGTAATCATGAAGCACACTGGCACCAGTGGGATGTCCTTTTGGGAAAGGAAAGGAGCAGCGAATCATTAAAAACCTCAGAGGAAAAGCTAAAGAGGAAAGTCAAATCTCGCAGGAGACAGGACAATAGGAAGCGGCATGTGACTGGCCACTGGGGTGGGCTGTCCATGCATTATAAAGGCAGCATGTGAACAATCAGATTATAATCTCATACAGGAATGGCAAACTGGGGGGGGGGGAGCTGCCCCATGAGATCTTCATGTGCCTGTGCCCTGAGTCTCACTGTCTACAATGGGCTTCCTTGTAGATTGCATCTGCCCTACTGTAAAGCAGTCTTATGAATACTTATATAGGAATAGGTCTTCCTCAAACCAAAGGAATTTACTCACAAGTAAGCATTTTATAATTAGCATGCATATCTGTGGTGATAAGTTGAAGTTTGGTGAGAGCAAATGTTCCACCAATTTCTGCATTTGATGTGGAACCTAAAAGAAAGTGGAAAGATCAGAATGGGGGGGGAACCCTCTCAACACTTGATGTGTGGCCTTCCACTGGCATTATAAAATGCAATCCAGGACAGGATTCCTATATCCTTAACAGCTGTGTAGTAGATAGAATTTCAGCAGATGTTTCCTGCTTAATAAGCTGCATCTATTAAAATTCCTTCTGCTGCACAGCTGTTTAGGATATAGGGACTGTGATCTGGATTCCACAATGGCAACCCTGCCTTCCAGATGTTGCAGAACCACAGTTCCCATCAGCCACAGCCAACATGACCAATAGGAAATAGATTTGTAAGTCAGTACCATCTGGAGACCTATGTTTACTCACCTCTAACTTAACAGAAAAATGGCTAACAAATCCATGCCCTGCCTTAACCTGAAGCTTCAAATAAATGAGGATAAAAGATTGTTTAAATATTTGGGCTTATATTGCCAAGACTAAGAATTGGGCTGTTTATCGAAAGAGCCAGTGGAAGAGTGGCACCCTTGAGGCAATTTACATTTTGACGGAAGGATCTCAGATTAAGGAGGTTAAGAAGATATGAGGAGCCCTTCTGGATCAAGCCACAGGCCATCTAGACCAGCATCCTGTCTCACACAGTGGCCCACCAGTTGCTCATAGACACCTTAAGTAGAAGACAAGGGCAAAATCGTCACTTGCTCTTGAATTCCTGCAAATGGCCTTAGTTAAATGGCATCCGTTATTCGCAGTCCTCCAAGGGCAAAGGACATTATATTTGCATATGTACATGCCATCTGATTGTTTACTTAGTTATTGTATAAGCAAACTCTAAATTTCATGGATATGTATAGGACATCCTTAAGCACATTTACAACAGATTAACTCAGAATTAGGGGTGCACAAAATGGTGTTCTGAAGTATTCAGAACAGCCATGGATATGCCACAAGGTGGAGGGGGCAGGATTTAGATCCACTAGTGCGCCTTTCCCATCCCCCAAAAAACAAGGTTCTCAACTGCTCTTTGGGCTTTTTGACCATCTCTGGGCCTGAAGAAGTAGAGTCAGATATGACCTCACTGCATCATCTAATGATGTCATCACCCAATTCTGTGCATTTTGGGGTCTTTGAGGGCTTCCTCTGACTGATGTCAGCCCCCCCCCCCAAAGGGCAAATAACACTTCATTTCAGCATTCATTGTCCTTTGGGAACCTAACGCAGAAAGGGGGAGCTCCAACATGCGATGTGATGACCTAGTGACACCTGGGGACACTCCCTCATTTATGGGAAAAGACTAAAAAACGCTAAGGAAGAGTGGATGCACACAGGAAAGCACATTACCACCTAGAAGGCAACAAAGAGATATATACGAGCATGCATTACTTATAAGAGTATACCTTTCTTCATCTCAGTCAAATTTGGCAGGAAATCTGTAAGCAGCATGTGTCCTTTCACGCAGTGGGTGCCAGGCAAGATTGCACAAAGGCAACACAAGGCAATAAGCCCCCCTTCCAATTCTTCAGTGCCTTGCACTCCTTTCGCCCAGTTCTAGTTCCTAGGCCAGTTATGAGGCTTTTCTTAAACAGAGGATTTCTGCATTGTGATGGCATCTTGTTTCTCACCAAGATGTTCCTGATCCTAACTATGTGTGGACAACTAAAACATGGTCCACATCCTGACTGGGAGTAGCTGTGGGGCTCCTGGGGATGGCTCTTCCAGATGCGATGCTGTGGATGGGTCTGGGGCATAGCTAAGGCTGTGCAGTCCTGAACCATGGTTGTTGCCATGCCAATCTGGCCTGCACAGGCCTAGCTTTCCACACTTCAAGTGCTGGTGGTCAGGTCTGGGACTTCACTAGCCCGTTTAGTGCAGATGGCTCCCTCCACACTTCATCTTCACCTGGCTAGAAGTATATTATGCAATTTCAGTCAGGTAAGTGTGAACAGAACCTAATGCAACATGCTTTCCCTGTATTTCATGAGGATGGTCTAAAATATATCTGCCAAATTACTGCCAGCAATATCACACTGTTCCCATAGTTAATGCAGAACAATCTGGTGCATCTCAAGATTATCCTACTGACATTTAAAGTTCTATGGAGACAGTAATTTACCTATCATTCACCCAATATATTAATTTTGGCCTCTCTGTGTTTTTATCTACAAACAAAACTCAGTAAGCAAGTGTCTGAGCAGGACGTTTTCAATTTTTGTGCCCTTTTTACAGAGGCCTTCTTTGCACTACCCTCTAGATCTGGATCAAACACCTTCTGATCCAGATTCTGGACCTCCTGATCTGCACATTAATCAAGACATGTGAGATGTGACCTTTATGCCAAACTGCAATTTGATTGGTGGTGGACCAAGATTTGGTTGAGGCAATCAAAGTCAATGGACCATTCACCACTGCTTGTTGATCCCATCACATTAGCTGGTGCTGTTTTGTCATAGAAGAATCTTCTGAAGTGAGCCCAAGTTTGAAGACGTTGCCAGTCTTCATCTGGACAATTTGCCAACAGTGGTCTATTCAGCTAGGGGCTTTTGACCTCATGATCAGGGGTCTAAAATCGTTGCATAGGGTCACGGGGCTGGTAGAGGGGCAGAGTGTCGCAAATGGCACAATTGTCACTAAAGCTTTAGACTTCTCTGAAGGATCTCCTAACCCTACAGTTTTCAGAATAACAAGCCATGACTGGGATTGCTGCTTTTGTGATTGCTTCTTCTTCTATGCTTATCCTTTCACCATCAGCATTTTAGTCCCTTGGTAGCGATGAGCAAACCAATTTACCTTGAACTGGTACAAAATAAATTTTGTCCCTAACGTGGCAATTAAAAACATAGCAGTAATTCCAGTAATGTTTGGCATGAATCTGCTACTCAAAATTCAGAGATCAAAACTACAACCATGTGTTACTTGCTATTCAGTGTTCATTTCCACTGAACAGAAGAGGATATTTGTTTGGTGTGCCATATGCAACCTGACTTCTTGCATTTGTTGTTCTCTGTGATTCAGAACAATGTTCCCACAGCCAGCAGCAAATGCTGCATATATTAAGCACAGCACGTATAAATGCCCAATTGTTCTGGATATGTAGGCTGAAGAAATATGGATGGAATTAGGATTGTGTCTTGGAGAGCAGTATGATACTAGTGGCAAACAGATTACTTTTACCATCTTCTTCTGGGCATCTGACAAGGAAGAAACTAAGAATCGTGTCCCTTTTTTATATATACTCAGGATGTAATAGATGAATGCAATCAAAACATCTCACCACAGAACTCAGAGGGTGTCGTCTGCTTGGCTTCTGAAGATCTTCCCCAAGAAGAGGTAAAACCAGAGAGTGTCAGGACAACAGCTGGGACAGATTATAACAACGCAGTCATGAGTTTCTTTAAAACCCTGGTAAGATTTTTCTATCACATTTGAGTCAGCTTTAATATAAGTAAAAAAATCAGAGTAGTCAATCTTTCTGTGATTGTGCACCGAAAACTAGAAGAAAATATTGACTTATTGAATGACTACAATTGTATGTTGAAAAGGATAGAGTTCTCATACCTTTAATCTGTGTAGAAGCTGGAATTTCTTCATGCATTAATGCATAGGCTCCATTTGGGGAAATTCCTTCTTCCCTAAAAGTGTCTAAGTGTCAGGAGCTCTGCCTTGTTGCGCCACTGATCACTTTTAAATTTGTTTAGCTGGGAGAAAACCTTTGAAATTTAAGACACGGGAAAAATTGTATATTAATTGCGCATGATCAGGCTGCATTTTGTTCATTAAAACTTAAAATTACCAGTTCTTCTGAACACAGCCATGCTTTGCTCAGAGGTAAGAATCACTGGGTGCCACAAATATTACTTCCGTGCGTATCTATAAGTCTAGATAAGTCTTACTAGAGAGTACGGCCACATCCAGGTGGAGATGGTAAGGAAGTAGATTGAAAATGTACAGGATTTCCTCTAACCACTCATGATACATTGGTGGCACACAGTCACACAGCTTTCTGGGTCAGATGTTGGGGCAAAATGCATCTTCTCTGAGCCTAAAGCCACAGTACATATGGTACCTATGACGGTAACAGAAAGATCAAAACGGTCTATTGCATTGCAGTAAACAAGTCAAGAGGTTATTCTAAGATATGTTACCAATACTTACAGACTAATAATCTCTAGTGGAATAGCCTTTTGTTTTTCTCCAAGCAAAACACAGAAGTATATATCATTGACAAGAGACAATAGGATAAACAGAATTCAGTGTTATATGTTGGCCACTGCAGCACAAAAGAATATTATAAGCAAGGTGGTTAAACAGAGATGAGGACAGGAGCTACAGTTTCATCTTACTTTTCATAGTCAAGAACATGCTAAAGGCATCATCTACATGTGGAATTTTGTCCAGCCTCTATTTGCAGGGCAGCCATGCAAATAGGAGTCCAACTTCGTGAAAAGAGAGAGGTAGGTAAAGAGAGTGCTCAAAGCAACCACAAAACAAAACCAACTCAGTGAGGATTGGTCATGTTTGGCAACCACATAATGAAGTTTTACTAGTGCTGGTGGGGAAGAGACTGAAATTTATTATCTAAATAGATGGCAGGCTGAATATTAAAGCTATAGTGACACATTCTTGTTAACAAGTCATACTCAGGCACTCCCAACCATTTGTGTTTATCAGTTTAATCTTTTAAAATGAGCACGTTATCTTGAAACGTGTAAGGATTTTTAGTTATCCTGGGTTTGAAAAGAAAGTTCCTTTAAGAATTGCAAGTATAGGAACTTCGTCTCTCTCTGAAGCAGGTATTACTTGGGGTGATGACTCAGCCCAACCCCTCCCTCCTCGTCCTCCGCAGAGCAACGCAGAAA
>MTQE01003428.1:27993041-28003887 GCA_014337955.1 Aspidoscelis marmoratus | reverse complement strand
AACAAATATGTATCTGATATGAACAAATGTGTATCTGATACAAATAGATACCTATCTGATACGAACGGATACATATCTGATACAAATAGATACATATCTGATATGAACAAATTCATATCTGATATGAACAAATACATATCTGATACGAACAGCTACATATCTGATATGAACAAATGTATATCTGATATGAACAAATACATACCTGATACAAATAGATACGTATCTGATATGAATGGATACACATCTGATAGGTTTCCCCAGTTTAACAAATGTCCAAACTAGTTGTATAAATGTCTGGAAACATTTATATTCATTCAAATGTTAGCATACAAATATAGTAACATTCTATTCAAGTTTGAATGTCTGAATTCCACCAAATTCTGCCAAATTTTGAATGTTACAAATATTTGTGTACACTCCTACTACTGAGTACTTTACTGCCTTTAATAAATAATAAAGTACAGGAATGTCATATTGTATCCCTTCAATATCACCAATGGCTTGGTGGTCAATGTTTTTCAAATGTTGGAAGGTTTTCCCCTTCATCCTCTCATGGACATCCTGTGGATTGTTCTCTAAAAGTGGATTAGAGAAGATCTGGGAACATGGGGGCACATTGTTTCTCTGAGGTGTCCCTTTGTTATGTCAGAACACAGCCTAAAACTACCATGTTGGCCCAAAGTTAGATCACATCCCAAACCGTGCTACAGCCTTGCTATATAACATGAGAAAGAAACACCTGATGTTTGTCTTGTTGATAGGCTTCCATCATGGTGAGTCTCTGTCAAGGTAGGCAGGCTGTGTTTTGGGTATGTATAGGTAAATGTAACTTTGGATTACCTAGGCCACAGTCAAATGCATTTTTTAGTTTTCAGAAACCCTCAAAGAACAGATGCAAGGTTTTTATTTTTGTGAAGCTCTGATATTCCACGGAACAGTGTTTAAGAAACATTGCAATATGTAATTCAGATAGCATAGGCAGAAGCCTGCTGCCTACTTATAACAAGTGGCTCAATCAGCAATAAGGTTGTGGCAGATTTGAAATTTAGTGTGTAATTAAAAGGACATTAATGTAGTGCAAAGAAGATGAATTGATACGCAGTTCTCTTCTTCTTGCACTCCTTTCTGCCAAGTGAGTCTTGCATTCTGTTTCTCCAAATTGTTTCAAAGCTAGAGGCTGTTTTTAACTCTCAATGAACAGACATTGAGCCTCTCCTTGGAATCCTTAGCCTAATGTTTTGTGGCTATTAAACATCTGTTCTCAGTGGGTGGGCAGACGAGATCAGGCCTATCTTGTAATTTGTAATTTTGTGGGGCACACTGACATTGTTGACAACACCAGTTGCATGTTTGTTAGCAGAGGCTAATGCATTAAATGCTAGCAGAGTTAGGCCTTCACAACTCTTCCATTGTGCAGAGTTGGGGAAGTGAAGTCCCAATGCCCATTGATGGTATATCTATTTGTCAATGTATTCGTTATGGAGTTACTACAGGTCATATCGGACAGCACAGCAAACTCTTATCTACATGCGTGTGGTCAGCATCATATTCAGTTCTTCTGTTTGTCATTAGAGATGTGCAGGAATGGGATTTTTGGCATCCGATTCATAACAAATCAAATGTTAGAGAATTCATATTTGTTTGAATAGATCCCCTTTGAATGTGGTAGGATTCTATTCAATATGAATGTATTCTTACGAAGTCATACGAATATCTGATATGAATGCATACAGATCCTGCATACAGCTCCCATACAAACACATACACATTGGATACATAACCCATAACAAAACATATGTATCGGATATGTATCAGATATGTATCCTATATGAACGCATACATATTGATACATATGATATGCATCCCCAGTTTAACGAATGTACGAATGAATGTTCCAAAACATTTGTATTTGTATGAATGTTACTGTACAAATGTCATAACATTCAATTTGTGTACAAATGTCCAAATTTGTATGAATTCATACAAATAATGAATGTTACAAATATTTGTGCACAACCCTATTTGTCATTGATACCAAGTCACCAACACACGAATCTTCTGTTCTAGCTTTCTTTATCCTAACACCATCCATATCTTCAGAGGACTGTTTTTTACTTGCTCCTTTGCCAGGCTGACTGGGGCTACTATTCTGATGTACCCCATTCAACCTTTAATCTTGACTCTCTTTCAGCATTCTCAGAGTGGTGCCATTTTGGTGCTCTTAATAGCTGCTTGCAGAGACTCCATGGCATCTCAATGCTTTTTGCCAAGTTCAGTAATAGTTGTAGATATAGAGAGTTTTCTGCTCATCATTCAGTCCACAGGTTCACGGGGCAGAGGGAAACATGCCTAGTGATTATTCTGTTCATTGTAAGACATTGCAAGTCACAGGCCAGCATCAGCTAGTGTGGGGCACAGGGGCTAGGTACCAATCATTGCCTCGCCCTTTCACACACTCCACATGTACCCAGTCCTCTGCTGTTGGGGGTCAAGGATTTCCTTCTTTCCAAGGCTACATCACAAATGTTGGTGTGCCCCCAAAGCAGATAAATATACTGTATGGGTGAGAGTCAGGGTATGCCTGGGAGTCTCATATAAACCAGTCAAGCCTTTGATGCCAGAGTCAGCAATAAGAACAAATGAATTTATCCTCTCTAGGCTTGCAAAGAATAAGCATGACACACTAGTTTTGCTTATTCCATCAGTTATGGTAACAACTGATACGTGTAGTCAATTATCAGCTTAAGTTAGCTTTTTCCTTATAAGCCCTTAAACCAAGACTGTGCAGTTGGTGCCCAAAACCTTCAGCTCCAACTCTTGGCTCTGACTCTTCCATTTATAGTACCACCAACTCTGACTCTGCCTGTAATTAGACTAATGTATAGATGGGTCTTATGTTCCCTGAAATGCAGACATTCCTATTATATGAGAAATTTAACCCTTAAATAAGAGATTTGCTTCCCAGTGCCTAGTTTAATATACCCAGTGTAGAGTAATTACTGAATATTTTAAATATTTGATGCACTGCAACTTGTAATCTAGAAGTACAGCTGTATTAAAAGTGCTATTTTCTCTTCTTGTTAGCAGTGGCCAATTTGGACTAGCAGTTAGGGAGCTGGACTCTTATCTCGGAATACTGGGTTTGATGCCGCACTCCTCCACAAAGCCAGCTGGCTGACCGTGGGCTAGTCACAGCATTCTTCTGAGCTCTCACAGCCCCACCCACCCCAAAGTGACTTCATTAAAATGTGTCTACTACAAATGAATTTGGTGTCCTCCCCCCCCCCCATATGCCTCACTAAAAGCTGATCCAGACTATACTATTAGGACCCAATTTGATACCCAAACACATAGGCCGTATATAGGAAAACATCCCTTTTCCTAAGAGTGCTTCCCTTGAGCATCTGTGTAAATGAGGCTCTAGTAACTACTTTGCTGAAATATTGCTGCTAGTTTGTGCATGCATGTAGAAATACTGTCTCTAGGGTTTAGTCCAGATGGCATTTTCCTGGGCTCCCAACTGGACACGTAGCACACAAGTGACCAGATGAAAAGGGCAACAGAGCTCCCACCCTTTTAATACTTGGACTGGCAATGGAAATTCAGTGAGCACTAACTTTTTGCAAGCTACATCTACTGAAGTTTTCTTATGTAATGGCCACTAAATTAAGCTTGACTACATGCAGATTTCTTTGCAACATTATAGAAGAAGTTTATTGTTGCCTTTTTCTGGGATTCTTCTAATCTACCACACCTGGTATTTATGGCTGGTCTCCATTCCAAGAACTATATAGGTCCAGCTCTGCTTGCCTTCTGAGATCACATAATAGTGACACAGCTTCAAAAGACTGTGCATGCCAAAGATTGAACGTGGGACCTTCTGCATATCATGATCTCTGCCATCCCCAAGACACTCTGGCGACTTCTGCCTTGCACCAACTGTCCAGAATGCATATCCTGTCTTCAGATACTTTGCTCATTCTTGCCAAATGTATAGATTAATGGATGAACATCACTGACGTAAACATACCACAGGCTGAGCAAGTTTTTCAAAGCCTGCTGGGCCAGGAAGCAACCACCTGGCTTTACCACTGAGATATAGATGCTCTAAAACATGCTAGAAGTTGGTACATTCCTAGGTTACTGCCATCTGGACATGATCCTGCATCCAATACCTTTTGCTTTTTGTCTGGCAGGAGACATATAAAATGTAGAAATGCATGGAAAAGGGAATGCTTTTGCAGAAGTCTTTTTTCATCCATGTAAAGAACTCCTGAATATTTTCCATGGAACTCTTGCTGCAGCCTGATCTTTTGCATGCTAACCAAGACGTTAAGCCTTACAGGGACTTTGGCTTTCTATCCTGGGCAACTTTCCCTCCATCATATGGTTTATGTAGCTTTACTTTTTCAGCATTGGGCAGACCTTATGCTAAATCAAATGCATTTGTTTTCCTCCTCCTTTTCTTTGCTTTTTTCTTTTTAAAAATAATATACATATATATATATAAATTGCTGTTTGAAACTGCTTTAGACCCTGGACTTCAAAGACAAGCCCTTGGCCCAGGCTGAAAATCCTGAACCTGTGAGCAAGAAGAGTCAAGAGAGCTCAGCAGAAAAGTTGAACAAACAACAGGAGAGCAAACAGGAAGCTAAAGGCCCGTCAGAGACCAGAGAGCAAGAACCGGCTGAGACAGCGTCCCTTCAGAATGGAGGGGAGCCTACAAAGGAAAACACTCCCAAGAGGACAGAGAAGAGGCAGTCATTCGGAGGGTTTTTTAAGGGCCTTGTACGTTGACTTTATTAGCTCCTTTAGCAATCCTAGTGAAGCCGCCATCTCTGGAAGCTCCACGCCGCTGTGAACCATTTGTCTGTAACCTTGTTTTTTCTTTCTTTCTGTGATAAAAAGTGAGAACGAGGAACTGTTTAAAGGTGCCTTCTGTCCCTCCACTGCAACCAGGTCCATGGCCACACCTTTACTTTAGATCTTCTTCAGTCCATCTTGAGGTCGGTCCATTCACACATTTTCATTTCTATCCATTTTGTTTGTGGACTTTCTATTCAGGGAAGTCCAAATGGAGAGTGGAAAATCTTCAAATAAAATGGATAGAAATGAAAAGGTGTGAGCGGTCAGACCTGAAGATGGACTGGAGAAAGTTTAAACTGAAGTTGTGACCATAGCCTTAGTGTCCCACTCGACCATGGTGATGGCAGCCAAGTTTGGCAGCTTTTGCTGTGCGGGTACCACCAGGACATGACTGCATGGGCACCTCTATGCAGTTTTCTTGGCAGAGATATAGAAGTGGTTTTTCACATTCTACTTCCAGGAAGTGGCTGGGGATCAAACCAGCAATCTTCTGCTTTCTGCACAATGTGCTCTGCCACTGAACTACAACCACTCCCATGTTTGGCAATATGGAGAAATTAGCTTCTCCCCGAAACACTGCGTTGAACATTGCCACCTGAAAATTGCTCAGTGTCCTACTCAAATGATTGCCCAAGGGGATGAAAGCAAAGTTTCAGTCTCTGATCACTGCCATTTCCTATAACTGGGTCATGGCAGAGCAGATGAAGTGGTCTGGACTGAGACCAGACTTTGTAGCAAAAAGCCATAAAATAATCCAAATGACATTTGTGAGACACTGGCTGAAGTGCCAGTGAAGGCCATAAAACATGAGTGTATCTTAAGAGTCAGCCTGTAGTCAAAGCTTTATTGGGTAATTTAAAAGATGTGGGGCAGGCCCATGCACAAATCTGCTTAAATTGTGGATATGCTAATTCATCTAGAGCCTGTTTGCAGCATAGTAGCCAGGACAGATAGGAATGCTCTGGCATGGAGCATACATGCCCCACTAGCTAAGGACTATGGGAGTTAGAATCCCCAAGAGAGGAGCTTTTTCAGACTGATGAAATCTGAGGTGGTTACTGGGGCCCTCAAAATGAGATTGAAAAGCAATCAAAATGAAAGTTTAATCATACATTTTCCATCCGTTTATTTTTTCTCTCTCTTTCTAACCTCTGTCAACTAATTTTCAGGTGCACAGAAACATTCTAATCCTTAGGTTGCTGGCACATGCTGTGAGATCTGGATACGTCTGGACATTAGGAAGTTTGTGTGGCACTGTTGATGATACTCCTATGCTCCTTATATGTGTGCTCAAATCATTTAGATTGCAAACCTTTGGTCAGGTGGCAATGGCAACCAGTTTGGTCTAGTGGTTAGGGAGCCGGACTCTTATCTGGGAATACCGGGTTTGATTCCGCCCTCCTCCACGAAGCCAGCTGGCTGACCCTGGGTTAGTCACAGCTCTCTTCTGAGCTCTCACAGCCCCACCTACCTCACAGGGTGTTCTGTTGTGGGGAGAAGAACAGAAAGCTTTGTCACCACTCTGAGTCCCCTTAAATGGGTGAGAAAATTGGGGTAGAAAAGCCAACTCTTCTTCTTCTTCTTCTTCATGCTTATTAAACTAATGGTAACACTACATGTGGACTGGCTAAGTCAAAGAATAGTATCTGCAGTGCTCTGGCAATGAGACATCAAAGTCTTGAATCCTGCCCATGACAATTTGCAAGATATCTTGACCCACGACACAGCGACAGTTCATTGTACTTCTACACAAAATGGCATAATTCAGTCAGACTTACACCCCATGTCATGTGTTGTAGAGGCTTGAACTCAAATAACATGTTCTGCTTTTTCATATTGCCAGACTGGCTTAAGTATTAGACATTCTGGGACCCAGAAATAGGAGCAGGGCCTTGTGCCATAAGTTTCTATCTGCCCCTTTCTATTTGCATAAACATTAAATGGATGGCCAAACAGGTCAGTGTGATTTTTGGGAGCCAATTCCATCCTAGGCTGGAAGCCTTGCACAGTGACAAGGTAAGCCTGACTAGACTCTTTGCAGAAATATAACAGAAAAATGCTTATGTAAGGTCTGCCATGATTCTTGTTAGCATCTTTAGCAATGTCCATACCTCTCTCTTTGTGTTCCAACAGAGTCCCAAACGGATGTCTGATGCAGAAGTGCAGACAGACCCGGTGTCGATTGTACCTGTTGTGAAACCCAAGTAAAGAAGCCAATGAAGAATCACTGACTTGCTACAATATTTCCTGGCAGTTCTTTAAAAGGAAAAAAAAAGCCCTTGTTCTGATCCATTTCTCTCTCTTCTCTCCCCCTCTTCTGACCTCCATATTTCCATGGTTCATGCCAGACAAATGTTATGTCAAACCAAGTCAGACACATGTACATTTTAAAATCCCCATGATTGTTCAGGATACTTTTTTATTCCTTATCAATAACCCAAAAGTGAATAGGGAACAGTATGCAAGCTGTTGGGATCGAGGATGTACAATATATTAAGTGTGTAGGATGGAGAAGTTGCATGAGAAGTGTTGGAGAAAAGAGATCTGTTCTAGCATCAAGGAGTGACCCCAGTCATGGGTGCAACCTTGTGTTCCAAGGTTAATTCTTAGGACTAACCAACTCAGCTACTTCTAGCAGAACTGTTGACAACCATGGCCCTTTCTGTACTTGTTTGTTAATCCAGATCAAGGAGCTGCGAAGAACACATCATCTGCAGAGAAGTAGAGTAGATCCAGATCAGGACTGTGCTAAGGGTTCACTAATCCAGATTAGTGGTAGACCAGATAAATGTGGTCTACATCTGTGCTGGCACTCTTTAGCACACATTTGCTGTTTTAAAGCCCACTCAGTGCAGACGCCTCTGCCTATGGTTGATCCACATCTAGCTAATATGGATTAACCAAGGTAAGTGCGGAAAGGGACCAGGACAGTTTTTCATTAAATGCCAGGTTGAGGAAGGGAGCCATTTCAGTCAGAACTACAGCAGTTTGAGAGGGGAGCCACAGTTTCAACAAAAATGACTAATCAGAGTTTTGTTTATTTTTTTGAATAACCCTAACTGCAAACAAGTAGTTTCCCCACCCCCACCCCTTGTTTTGGACTGAAGAGGGAAATGCTACACCTATTTCAGTGCATGCTGCAATCTTAATTAAAAATGGGAGCCTTGCACAACTGCTGATGTCAGAATTAACACACTATTTTGTTTGGTTAGAGAAAGGGACTGAACATTCGTACATCCTTTGCAAGTCCTGTCTCTGTGAACTTTGGCAGTCATCTCTGATTGACAGCTTTCGGCTAGGAGTCAGGCATCTGCATTCCTATGGATTATGTTGTGTTCTCCTAGAGATTCAGTGGATTCTTTAGAAGCAAATTCAGGCTGCCTGTAGACAACAATGGACATTGTGGGATCTAAAGAAGATCCTGCAAGTACCTCTTGCTGGCACCCAGCAAATATTTAGAGCAAACACAGGCTTATCCTCATGTCTAATGGCAGTTTCTGAAATTAAAACAGTTTGTATAACCAGAAAGCCTGTCCATTTACTTTGGTATTTTCCGTGCACTTAGCTGACTTATGCAAATCAAGTTTATTTCAGAAGCTGCTGACTGACATCAAGGCAAGTGGAACTGTAATGGGAAACCAGCATCACTGCCCGATTTCCAGTAATACCAATATATCAAATTTTCAGTCTACTAACCTGGGACTATATTGGAAAAGCTGCCATTGTGTCTGGTGTTCCCAATATTGTCCCAGAAGAACTGCAGGTTTAGCCCATCTGGAGGCACCTAATACAGTATACAATGTTTGTAGAACCTCAGCAGCCCTTTCAGTGTTGTGCCCTAAACTTTCAGAATTCTTTAATAGGAATTTCAACCTGGCACCTTTTACATTCCAAAGACTGTGTTGTGGGCTTTTCTTATTGACTAGGGTTGGTTGTTTAGACGTTACAATTAGGTTTACTTTAGTTGGAACTCATGTTGATAAGTGGTACAATAGAAAGAAAAGGAGAAAGACTCTATTACAAATGACAAACGTTTTTATATGTGATCCAGAGCCTTGTGCCAACATAATGCTAGCCTGGTTAGGACTGTTGGGTTTTATTTAAACTATGTTTAAATAACCCTTAAACTATGATGAAAATCCTCTGCATTAAAAAGGATCTGGCCTGCCTAAAACCAGTTTAAGCAACAGTCCCAGGTCTCTGGTCTCATAGACAAAATGGATTGAAAGTTCCACCACATGACAACAATGATTAGATTTCGGAATTGGTTTGTCCCTTGTTAATCTTCTGTGCTATTCTTTTATGCATTACAGCTTAGAATAAACTAAAAATGAAGTACCACAATGATTTACATGTGATAGATGCAAATACCTAGCTCTGATTCCCCTGGCACGATAAACCGTAGTCTTGGAGCAACTGTCTAACCAAGAACCAGGTTGCAAGAGAGAAGCCATTGCCATCTTTAAATAACTATGGTGTGGTCAGTGCACATGGATACTTAACTATGACTAAAGCGAATAGTATATTGCAAACACACTTCAGTCTATAGCAGGAACAGTTCTGAAAATGCTAATAATGAGGTGAAGCAGAGGAACACTACACCAACTAGCTTGGCCTGTTTGAAGCCTGAAAACCCACTTTTAACCTGAAGTGGATCACAGCCAGGATGCGGGAAAGAAAGCCATGCCAATCAATACAGCCTACATTTACACTGCTTACATCTTGCTGGCCGTTTCTAGTCTATAGCTCACATATATTTTCCATGTAATTGCAATTTAATCAGATAAAATATTCACATTGTAGTTTAAGAATAAACCATGGCTAAGCATTTTGTCTGCACAGGCGAATAAGAAAGAAGGAACAAGCAATAAATGTATTATAAGGCAGTAATTCTAAATAAAGCATGCTTACTCAAAAACCAGTTTGGTCTAGTGGTTAGGGAGCTGGACTCTTATCTGGGAATACCGAATTCAATTCCGCCCTCCTCCATGAAGCCAGCAGGGTGATCTTGGGCTTGTCACAGCTCTCTTCTGAGCTCTCACAGCCCCACCTACCTCATAGGGTGTCTGTTGTGGGGAGAAGAATAGAAAGCTTTGTCAGCCACTTTGAGTCCCCTCAAAAGCAGGGTAGAAAAGCCAACTCTTCTTCAAAAGGAAGATACAGTCAATAGAGTTGAACTTCTGAGTAAGCATGCAGTTTGCACAATGAGAAACAGGTCAGTTTTTTTGTTTTTTTTAAGAGTGGATAGATGTACGTGATGTGAAGAATTCTGTTTCGGTTGCAAATTGTATTTGAATAATATACTGTTGTCCAGGAACTACAGTCACAAAATCTACTCTCAAGAACTGCTTCAGCCAGATTTTCAGTTTATTAATATTATAGAAAAGTCAGTAATGTACAGCACTTCTAACTCATTTACTGTATTTCTTCCTCAGTGAATTCTATGTGAGAAATTAAACTTTTTAAAGAATGCAAGTAGAGTATTAACAAGAATGGACCACAAGGGGGCAGAGCAGGCGCCCTTTATATTATTAACTCAAAAGATGTATTTACTTTTGTATCCATTAATTATTTTTCCAATAGTTAAAGAAAGAAAATTATTTTAATTATACAGATTCATGTTTTGGTTTGTGCCTGTAACTAATTTCTAGAAGCAACATCAACATCAGATTATAAGATCGAACACAAGTCAGCTTTATGATAGTCCAGTTGAGATGCATGTTTAATACCATTTACAAGAAATCCTGATATTATGTGTTACAGTAAAAGTGAGGAAAAATTAAGACTAATATTAAAAACTAGTACCAGAAGTCCAAATGGTTGTATATATATTTTTTAAAAAAATTCCTTCTGATTCAATAAATATTCCTTAAGAAATTTTATCTGCATCTCTAGTCTACTATATAAAAGTCATTCAATTCTTGGCTATTGACTCTCTTGCTTGGACTTAAATATTACGTACCGTATCTTCCGGCGTATA
>MTQE01003428.1:27946865-27961904 GCA_014337955.1 Aspidoscelis marmoratus | reverse complement strand
ATAAATAAATAAATAAATAAATAAATAAATAAATAAATAAATAATCATTGATTAGGTGTGGGCCATGAAATTGTGCTCCATACATTAACCAATTTTAGCTAATCACTTACCTCAAGCATCCAGTGGTGTGGCCATTCACTCTTGCCAGTGATCCAGGGTCATTTGAGGTCCCTCGGAAGTGTGCTGGGACCTCAGACAACTGTAGACACAACTGCACATACACAAGGCATCAGCATCATCAAGGAGATGATGCTGATGTGCGCACAGTCATGGAGGCACCACTGCCAAAATGGCACTGCCCCCAGAAGGACCGGTTCTCAGGATTGATTAAGGTGAGTATCCGATCCCAGGGGGAGGGAGCAGGTAACGTTGACTAGAGCTCAAGTGCAAGTGCTAGTCAACGTTAGGTCATTGCGCTTCTTTCCTGTCCAGTGGATGGGAAGGGTAGTGCGAAAATGCATCAGGATTAAAACTTTGGTGTGAACACAGCTTTCCAGTGTGGCTTCACAGTTAAGTAATAGCTCTCTCAGAGTGTGTTCCCATACAAGATTAAATGTGAATCCAGTCCATTTTCAGGACTGTCTGATCCCATTTAATTTTTTATTCCCAGACTTTATGAGGACTATCCTGCTAAAATCCACAGAAAAAAAGTCCTTAGAAAAATTCTTCTCAGCCTCATTTTGGAGCCCAGCCCACTTTTTTTTTCTCCTTTGAGAATGCTACCGGACTATCCCAGGAGGAGACCAGCCTTTCGTACTGTCTCCCCATATGCTTCTAGTCAATGCTTGCCACGGATGGGTGGAATTTCACATCTGGGAAGGTCTGCCCCCTCCCCTTGCCATGGCTGCTTTGAACATACTGCAGTTACGAGAGATACATTTAGCAATCACAGAGGAGGAGAAAGGAAAACGTTAAAAGAACACTAGCCTCCGCTTACCAGAGATGCATTTGCAGCAAGGGTCACAGAGCAGGGGAAAACTTTTAAAAGCCACAAGCCTCCATTTACAGAGGGGAGGGAAACTGAAAAGGGAGTAACTGCTTCGTGATTGTCCTGTGTCTGTTCTTTCGCTCAGCTGATTCTGAGCAGGGCAGGCTTACAGGGGTTGGACAAGGGGCAGAGAGGAAATGATCCTGTTTCTCCATGCTGGGAATTTGTGTAGTTTGAGTGGGAACTGCAGTATTCAAATTCAGCCCATTATCCTCAGGCAAATGGGGACAGCCAGAATGTGCCCTTGGTCATGAATCCAGATTAAAATAGTCCAATCCAGATTTAAAAAGTCAAGTGAGAATGCAACCTCAGAGGAATCTATTAACATATGAGTATCCAGCTCATTGGAGTTAGCCTTAAGCAAGAAAGATAACATGTTTTAAAATAAATTAATAAACAAAATTTGAATGATTTTTTAAACTATTTTTTTTAACAAATATAATCTATAGATCATTAATGTTTTATTTGAAACTATATGTTATCGGAGGTAGTCTTTAAATGCTTATAATTCTTTGGAAAATTATTTTAGAAGGCTTAGTGAGCATGAAAACCAGAGGAGAAAAGCAAAAGCCAAGCATTGTTTTGCATTCTCTCAATTCCAGGCTTAATTCCATTTGAGAATCAATGGTTTACAGCAGTGATGGTGAACCTTTTGAGCTCGGTGTGTCAAAATTCACAAGAAGACCTAGCTTAACTCGGGTGCTGTGTCACATCTAGAAATATCCATAATTCTGTGATATTTGTAGCTCTAGTAAAAAAGTTATATTTTTTATATATGTATTTTATTACAAGCAAAAACAAATAATTCTTTACATTTGCTAAATCTTCAATTGAAAGTTGGTATTTCATACACTTCAAGAACAAGCAAGCACTACACGCCCAGGTGCCAGGGTGACCAGGTGTGTCACCCAGAAAGACTTGGCGTGTCACCCGTGACACACGTGTCATAGGTTGGCCATCACCGGTTTACAGCATTAGCATCAGGGCCAGTCATGCTGGGAAATCATTTCCCCCCACTACCTCTGTTTTTCAATATAGGAACATTCTAGACAAGCTAAATAAGCCAGCATTGTGGCAAGACAACCACCCAGTCCTGACACCACGCTGGGGTTCTGCTGGTCTACTGATTTATTAACCCAAAGTACAGATAGCGCAGGAAAGAGATCCTCTTTATTGGTTAACTGCATCAGCACCTTTATGAGATTTCATAGCAGAGATACAGAAGTGGTTTGTGAGTAGATACACTCAAGATTCTGCCATTCATTTTTAAGTAGGAATGACTATAAGAGACTTAATAAAACTTAGAAGTAGATTAAGGCCTTTTATCAGTCTCATAAATAGTTAAGAAAAGAGGTAATGTTATTTTTACAAACTAATGATTAGGTAACTAGCTGCCTTTTAAATACGTGTGTCCTAATTTTGGGAGGGGGAAATTTTAAGTATGTATTGCTCATGGATGTAATTAGCCACTGAATGTAGAAGCTCATCACGAAGGGGGAGAAAGTTCTAAAAAGTGTGGATAATTACACTTGAGTAACTTTAGATAAAAGAGTAAAACCGTCTGTAGGTTCAAGGGGATTGTTCTGGTTAGTCTTCATTCTGTTTTACCACCTAAGCTTGAAATCTACCAACATGCTTATGTGTTTCTAAAATATTTTAAAAGACCACAGCAAATTTTGAAAGCTGCAATATACAGTATTTAAAATATAGCTTTATGTCTTCAGCCAT
The DNA here is from genome assembly GCA_014337955.1 of Aspidoscelis marmoratus. NCBI lineage: Eukaryota > Metazoa > Chordata > Lepidosauria > Squamata > Teiidae > Aspidoscelis > Aspidoscelis marmoratus. The sequence continues at coordinate 27,959,188 of MTQE01003428.1, read as the reverse complement.
TAAATAGCTTTCTCTGTTTTACAACTGTGTCCCTGTTTTAGGGGTATCTGGTTAATATTTGTATGCAACAGAAAGTACCCCGTTACATTCTTCAGGTCTTCTATGAGCACTGCTGTTGCTAGTGACCAGAGACGTTTTCGCACGGGGGAAAACGGAACGCGAAAAAGCCAGCTGTGGACACGTCATCCGCATTGGCCGCGCGCGCCTTGCGTTCCGACGTGTCCGCAGCTGGCTTTTCCGCGTTCGAAATGTAGAGCACTTCGAAGTGCTCTACACGCGTTCCAACGCGGACGAGCCGACCGCAGCCGTTCGGGAGAAGAAGCGTTCGCGCTTCTTCTGTCTCCCGAACGGCTGCCGGCGCGCCTCCGACGCCGCGCGGCTTTGACAATCAGCTGTTTTTCAAACAGCTGATTGTCGATCTGCCTCGGCGGCTGTCTGCGCGCCCCTGGCCGGCGTTTGCCGGCTAAGCCAGCTTCGGGCGCTTTCCCCTTTCGCACACAGACGCTCCGGAACGCGTTTACACGCGTTCTGGCGCGTCTGTGTGTGAACGGGGAAAGCGCCCGAAGCTGGCTTAAGCTTTCCGCCTGAACGCGTTCCGTCTGGAACGCGATTCAGTGCGGAAATGCCTCTGGTGAGAGAGGGGTAATGATATATATTCACAGTTAAAGTAGTTAATTTAAAGAAGGCCAATACAGTAAAGCTGAGGAGACATCAACAACTTTAGTTCTTTCGTTCTGCTGACACTTCCAAGTAATTGTTTTGTGCTGAATTACCTCTGCATAGAGTTCTTTTCAGCTACTGAAAGAAGAAAGAAACTGCCATCTCTTCCAAATCATCATACAAAACCAAAAAAAATAGACCCTAAAACAAAACCTGACCCTATCTACTAAAAGCAGTCAAACTTGTTTTCCCCATCATCATATACATGTGTGTTAGGAAAGCAGCAAGTTACCAGACAGACCGGAGACAGTTTTATCTCTTTAATCAAAAGATACTGGTTTTAAATCACAGGTTATCAAGCTTCTCCAATATGTAAAGACACCCAAGCTTCGTGAAGAACAGAAGTAGTTTATTTTATTCATGGAAGGTGGGGGAAGAAATCCCTGAACCTGCAAAAGGAGAAATGTTTATCATCTTTCTCTGAATGCAAGATCACACAAGCTCCACTATACCACCTGGAGCCATTTAATAGTATTAGATAACTGGTAGGGAAAAATAGAGAAAAAAACAGTGAACAAAGGTAGCAATCTTTTAGGGCTGTTTGTTTCTGCAAAACACAAGCAATTTTGATAGCTGTTGTCAGCTTAACTAGCCAGTTCATCAAGTTTTGTTCAAGCCAGCCTCATATTCTTGATGTCTACTTTTCTAAGGAATGCCTTCTAGATTCTTGAGTTGCAGACAAACAAAAAAGAAGTTTAGAGGTGGTAGCACAGCATCCACACCCTAGAGCTTCTAATTTACACTAAGGGCTTGTTTCCATTCATGCCTCGTAAAATGGTTTTAAAACGAAACAAACAAAAAAAGCAATTCAAACACAGATTCTGGCAGTCCCCACTTCAGTGGCTTTAAGTCACTTTAAATTGCTATCAACCCCTCTGCTGTCCCCACCCAAAACGGTTCAGAATCGCATTAGGGAAAGTGAATCTTTTCTTCCTCCCTCTTGCCAGCCGGGGCCCCACCCCCTGCCTGCCGACTGGATCCCGCAACGACATGGCGGAGGGTGGGGAATTGCAGCTCCCCCCTCTCCTCTCCTCTCCCTTCATGCTTTTGCAAAAGACATCCTACCAGTCCTGCACTTACTCACGCATACACAAACACACACATCCCTTCATTCTCCTCCCTTCCCCATCGCCAGCAGCACCGGCTGGTATATACACACACACACATAAACTCAGGACTTGTGCTTTTTCGCTTCTCCACAAATGCAGAGAAGTGAAAAAGCAGCAGCAGAGAGAGAGCTATGTGCCCACTCGCCCGGCTTGCTGCACATGCACATGCTCAGTCACTGGTGGGGCATGGGTGCCTAGCTATCATGTTCCGGATTAGATAATTTACCATGTAAGGCTAAGCAGGAAAACATGATGGGTTTGCTTTCCACACCTTCTCACAGGCTTCTGCATACTCCTCATGGGAGTGGCTGGGTGCGGGACTTGGTTGTAGAGCAATTGCCTGGAAAGCAAAGGATGGCAGCTATGATTCCTGACATTTTCCCAGAAGAAGGTAATGGCAAATCACTTCTGTATCTACAGAGAAAATGTGTCACCAGGAGATGACCCAGATTCAATGATACCAAATGACAGTGAACATGGGCACCACTGTCTTCTATGCCAATTTTGATGAGCTCATTCCACTGTACTCAACTTCTGTATACCAAAACATTTGCACTCATTTTATTCCCCCCTTCCAATTTTCTTCAGTATTTTGTGACTATAATAGTTGTTAACCAAAGCACTTTGCACTTTGCCATCTTCTTGCCATCGTAGGAGTTAAATCCCAAGTCCCCTAAGTGTTAAGAAGACGAGCTACTGAACTGATTTCTTAAAGGAAAGGAAGAATTCATTTTAAAAAAAAATCAAAGCCACCAGGTATTCAGGAGTTAAGTAAACAGCAGAAATACATTGTTCAATTTCTGAGTCAACACCCTTGGACTACCCTTGTTGCCTATTCATAACTAGCCCACTGTATTTTAAGCCTAACAGGTACTAGATGTTGTTAACAAAAAATATGCCAATTAAACAGAGGTGCTCAGCTGTGGCAACCCAGATGTTTTTGAACTAAAACTCCCATCATTCCATGCCTGGGCTGGCTTACTTGGCTTAGTTATGACCCTGTTCTTGGCTACAAGTGCTGCTAGAAACCTTCCTTTGCATGGCTTTCAGTCAAAATAGGAGATTATGTCCCCATCCAGACTGGGGGAATATAGTGCCATTACAGAACATCTGATGGCCGCTCAAGTCTCTTAGGATTTAGGCCTGTGTTCTACTACTTGAGGAGACACCGAGTCTTGTCTTTAAATAATTCCCAAAGAAATGCTCTGGATCTTTGTTCAAACAGGAATTAACAAAACAAAACACATAAACAATTTGAGTTTCTTTCTCAAGGCAAAGGAACAAATACTTGGAAGCTCAGACTCTCTTTTCTTTCTCTTGCTTCTAAAGATTCAACTTTCTTTCTGCCTCTTTGTGTTCAACTTGATGGTTCTTGCTATTGCTTTAATAATGCTTTGTTGTTGCTTTGTTACTGTTTAAGTTGCTTTATATATACCTAAGTAATTAATAAGGATGGCCTAAATGCTGCCTTTAACTAAGAACATAGGCCTTTCTTATTCCCTCTCTCAGTAAACTCTCATCAGATGAGAGTTGGAAGGTACCAAAATGTAACCAGCTATAGGGGTGTTCTCACAGCTCCACCCAGCCTGGACTAATACAGTTGAACCTGCACTGAGGGGTTTTCCCTTTAGAACTTTTCACTTTAAATAGCAAATTGGGGCAGGGCAGCAGAACCATAACAGAACCGCTATGGTCGGATTGCCTCGTGTATCTGAGGCAGCTCCACCAGAGCCCCATTTTTTCCACCCAAAAAGGTTCTAGAAACTATTGCTTGATAACCCAGTGGTGGTTGCAGGTTTTCCAGCAATAGTAGCTTTTACTTACCTTCATGCACTGTCATAATTATGTCCACCGAGCATGTGTGGAGGACAAACAAATGTCCGTACATGCACGGACATGCTGATGTCCTCATCTGGGCATTTGGCACTAGCAAAACAAGGAGATGTGCACATCAGACTAGGAAGTGACAATAACTACCCCATGCGATAAACCTCCTTGCCACTAGGCTACTAGTTGCCTTGCTGAGAATGGCACCCCCCAGCACCCTAATGGCAGAGAGCCATCCAATGCCGAGTGTCCACAGTGTTGTGGGGGTTTAGGCCCTTCAGGCAAAACACACACACCCCTCTAGCTGGACTGATATACCAGATAAATCACCTTGCTCAGTGTTAACAGTGAACCCAAATAAATGTTTTATTTATTTACATGAATAATCAGAGCAATATATAGTAAGGATGTTAACTTAAGATGGGCTTGAATCAGTTCCAGTCCAGTTACTCAAAATAAATGGATATAAACTTCCCTCCTGCCAGCTAACTTTGCTGTAGAGGCTCTTTTCCCTCACCCAGGGCTAAAGTGTTCTCTTTAAAGTCCCTGGGCTTTCACCCTGTTTGACGCCTCAACACCCTGGCACAGTCCCAACCTCAGATTTGGCCCCTGTTCCCAGCTAAGCTAGAAAGCCACCAGCTCCCTCAGCCTCTGAGCTGGCAGGCAGACTGTGCCTGCTGCCCTGCTGCCTTATATCCCATCTGGGAATAGAAGCTACTATAGAGAAAAGCCTCCTGTTTCTCTCTATGTCCAGCTGTCTCTTTATCCAGGGAGGCTGCCAACAGTCCTTTACACTGCCTGCTTTTAAAGGCTCTTCGCCGCCCCCTCCACAATCCTATTGGCTGAGATGAGTCAGCTGACTCCCCCTCTGGGTTGCAGCCACACACCCAGGCCCTTGGCTGCGGCCACGCCCCCAGGCCTTCTTGGGCTCTGCAAGTGCATGGGTGTCACACCTGACACCCAATACATTATAGCAGTGGTGCATTATGCCGATTCCATGCATGCCACGGAAGGCTCGCAGCTGCCGGGGAGGAAGCTGCAGACCTTCATTTGGAGTGGGGAGAACATGCCGTGACTTTGCAGCCAGATAAGCTGCCAATTTATTAACGACTGTGGGTTTTTATCTGCTAGTCTGGAAGGGACCAAACATTAAAACCAAGGGTAAAAAAACCAGCAGTTAAAATATCTTAAAACCTGAGAGGACCAAGGAAGAAACAAACTTCCGCACAGGAAATGCCTGTGTAAAAAGACAGATAATTTTTAATAGGCCCCTGCAAGTTGTAAGGATAGGCACCTCATAAAGAGCAGAGGGGTGATCTTTCAAAGGAAAGGTGCCACCACTGAAAAGCCTAACATGAAGGTTAACATAAGATGGCAATAGCATTCTGTGCTGCATGGAACCTGTTGTTTTTAAGACACAGAAGTTAGTCAGGCTCTCCTGATTCTCATTTATTTGCAGGTCTGTTAGTAGTCCCTCTGCTAAACATGTTTAGGATGCATATGAATGACTCCTCATGGCACGAATACAGAAGAATGTAGAAGGACCAGCTCCACCCTCACCATACAGAGCCATTCAGAGCCTCATCATCACTTCAGTCCTCCTTCAGAATTCCTTTACCACAGGACCACCCTGAAAGATTTTCTCCTGTGGTTAGGATATACCAGCTGAAACCCAGAATTTTCTACCGCAATCCTAAAATACATTCTTTTCTTCCTATAAATTAGCAGGCGAGATTAAGTCATCGTGAATGTTTTGTTTTTGACGTATTTTGAACACATACCTATAGGAGTGGAATTCTGGATACACGTATCAAACCCCTGACCTACATTTCTTGGCTTAAGTGCCCACATAGATGAGGGTGTGTGAATTGCTGGGCTGGGAAGCAATGTCAGCAGGCCCTGAGACTTGAAAAAAGAGAAATGACTCAAAATATACTATTACAGGCTTTTGAAATGTTGGCAGGTCTGAGTAATCCTATGTATATATTGTATAGTAGTAGCAGCACAACAACATAGTAAAAAATGCCCTTGTTTTTCCATTTTGGTTGGCCGGATTCCCTCCCCACCCCCACCCGAAGCCACACCCTCCCAGAGACTTTAGTTAAAACAATGGGGTTAATATGTAACTCAGTAATAATCGCCTTGAAAGCACCTCAGAATGAAAGAAAGTAGGCATTCTCACAGGGCTAGTATAGCTTTTTAAAAAAATCATTGTGCCCTGTGAACTTTTCCTTAAAAGTCACGTACGCACGCATTGCAAAAAGAAAAAAAATTATGTCAGAACTATCAAAGCTTGCTAAATTTATAATAAATCCTTTACAGTGGGCAGACACTCAGTGACGCAACACTAGAAGTTTAGCCAAAAACTTCCTAATCCCATGACGGTGACTCCTCCATCGCTAAACAAGCAAGCTACTTGCATTTTACCCTTATGCTCACTAGTTGTCGCCACAACTAATGCAAGTTTTCTATCTGTGCTGCTCTGCCCTTTCACAAAGGCAAGCGATAAATGTGTAGAATAGATGCCAAATAAGCACAAGAGAAACTGTGGCTTTAAAAAGGAAGTATATTGAACGCAGGAAATAGATCTTCTCAAGCACATAGTTTCATCCGCCAAACCTGTAGTAAACTGTAAAGTTGCTGTTGTCAATGTTTTCCTCAATAAACATACTTTTTTAAAAAATTAATATTTTACGTGAACAGAAGTAATTCCAGTCAGGTTCCGTATAAACGGCTAGCCTGACCTCATAAGAAAGTCAGTCTGGTTTATATCTCTCCCTTTCATCAGTGAACAAAGACTGTCTGTTTATCCGACTTCACAAGTTTCCCTGGAGCTCTGAATAATCATTTATTCATCAAAATAACAACAGTTCCCAGTGTCTTGAGATGAAGTAACAAGATTTTAAGTTAGCAAATGATGACTTTAACATAATGCCCTCCCAATATATATACATAAATGCGTAGGAATGCACTTCCTCCAAGTTAGCCCACAAACTCTAATGCAGGCAGATGTGTGTAAGCATTTTGCATACTTTTGCTCTGATTTATCAAATAGTTTAAGACTGAATAGCAAAATTCTCCTCTGCTTTTATTTTATCTCCACAACAACCCTGTGAAGTAGGTTAGGCTGAGCCGCAGTAAGTGGATGTTTGAATCCAGGGACGTCTTGTTTCTAGTCTAACACTAGAGTAACTACGATATGTTAGATCTTATGACCTCTGGCATGTGTTTTAATGTGAAGAATTCTTTATTTGCATTCCTCGGGAGGAAGTTCATAGGCAAACTCATAGAGCACAAGTGTCTCAATGGCTGCTACTAGAACTGATGTCTAGATACTGCTTCCAGGTTGCAGAGGTGGGGGGGGGGCGCCCCCATGCATGTTTGGTCTGATACTGAAATCAGGTTTGGCAAGGGGTGTCCACATGTATTATTTATTTGGTCTGATTTCTGCAGACCAAATCGCTCCAAACTGTACCAAACCAGGACCAAATTTGGTACCCAAAAACCCAAGTCTGGGTGCGGTTTGGGGTCCTGGCATGCATTTCTTAGTGAGCCTGAGCCCGTGCATGGGGATGGTCCTGGGCTATGTTGGGAGGAGATTGGCGCTCGTGTCATTGGGAGGTGGGGTGTGCTTGCCTTACCTGCCCTGTGCATTGGAGATCACGACCGCTGATATTTTTTGGGAGTGAAAAATCCTGATCGCCAAGGCAGGCAAGATATTGACTGAATTTTTGTCCCTTTTCCATAGTCCTGTGAACAGTATCAGACTATTGCACTCCAGATATATTGTAAAACTACACTTTCTATCATTCCTTGCTGCAGTTGATGGGAGTAGGGACTTGTAATTCAGGAACAATTCAGAAGAGTATAGTTTATTTCGTTTGTCCTTCAGACAGTGTTGGGCTATCGGGAAAGTGGGAAAGGCTAGAGAAAATATACATTGAGTTTTGCCTGTTTTAAAATTCAGCTTTTGTTGTGAGTTTCAAAAAACTGGGGTAGCCTTGGTCAAGAGAGATGATACCTCAAGCTGAAATGGTGCTATATGCTCAAACCAGTGAACGTTTCGTTGGTTTGGCTTTGTTGCCCCTTTGATTCAAGATGTGTCACTTCTACTTGTAAGTTTCTCTCGTGAGCTGACTAACAGATGGCCCAATTTACAGCATTTTTTACATTCCTGCCACTAAAGTAATAAATTCTGTATCTTACAGTAAAGCACCTATCACAACAGAGAGGATGGCTAAGTTCTTAAAACCAGTGCATGGAACTAAATTTCAACAGCAGTCATAAATTATCAGATCACATGGCAGAGAGTTCCACAAATACTTTGTGCAATTATTCCTAAGATTAGCAGAATAAGACTAAGAAAATATGGAAAGTTAATGGATGCTATAGCCATTGAAGGTTAATTTTAGGATACTAGTGACAGTGAAGTATTTTGTCCCACTGTAAAAACTCCAGTTCCAAAGTATAATAATAGCATTTGGCAGTGTCTTAATTGCCAATTAAGGGAGCTGTGGGTGCATCTTCATCTGCTGTATTTTCATTTGCAGCAGTGACAAGGATTCTGTCACAGTGAAGGATGGAAAAAAATCTGAGGTGCCCTCATGGAAGAAGCACCATTTACTGCTTTACCGAAGAGGTCCTTGATCACTCTGTCTTGGGGTGCCTCTGTTCTCTGAAAGAAGTCCCAGAGGTATATTCCACACAGCAAAATGGCATTTTTTTTTCTGAAGCATCTGCCTTCTACCCTTCTGTTATGTGGAGATGCTGCCTTTATTTATTCATCCCCGGGGTTTACAGCCTGCTCTTCGCTCCAGCCAAATATCTTCTGGTGTGCCATAGAAGTTACTGTATGGATTAGCAATGAGAAACTAAAATGTGAGGGGGGAAGAAATAAACAAACTCAGCACATGGTTTTAGATACAAGGCCAGGACAAGAAAGGAGGAGGATGAACCAACATGGATTAGCACTCGCACTTGGAGCACTACTCAATGTTACCCGCCCCCCGTTCCAGCGATTCAACATTTACCTTTTTTGATTGCAGGGCCGGTCAGGGCAATGCCATTTTGGCTGCGGCACCTTGCATGACTGTGTGTGTGTCAGCGCTGTCACCATGATGATGCTGATGCTCTGCGCATGCACAGTGATGTCTACGGTCGTCCGAGGTGCCAGCGTGTTTGTGTAGTACCTCATATGCCCCCAGAGCACCAGATGAGGTGTGAATGGCTGCTGCCTGGATGTAAGTGATTGGGTAATGTTAGTAAAGGTGATTTCATGCTCCACACCTAGTGCAGGAAGGCAGGGGGTGCCTCCTCAAGGTGTAGATGCTCTTTCCCAGAAGTTTCCCAGAAGTGTGAATAGGCCTCAGCTCAGAGGCCAAGCAGGTGAGTCTCTCTACTATGCTATAGGATGCACAGGAAAACCCCAATTTGGATCAGGTGCAAAAAGTCTGAAAGACAGGAGTTTACTACCACAAGAGGTAGTGACAGCAACCAGCCTGGATAGCTTAAAGAAAGGATTCAATAAATTAATGGACAGGTGCATCAGTGACTGCTAGAACGGGTGTCTAGGTACTGCCTCCAGGTTGGAGAGGCAGGCAGGATGCCTCTAAAGGCCATTTGCAAAATAAAGTGCAATCAGCTCTTGTATAGTACTGTGTTTCATTTCATACTACTGTGATAGCATCCATACATTGTTCTGCATGGTTTCCTACCCCAAAGGCTGTCAGAGTGGCCTTACTGTTTCAACTGGGTTAAGTCCAATCACTATGGGGATGACTTTTTTCACTCCACCCAGAGTCCACTGGAAAACTCAGAAGATCTTGCCACATGACTCAACTTCCAGATCCTTTTTCATTCTTTCCCTAGAACATCAGATGACTGGCATGGAGGGCTAAGCTGTAGTCTTTGAATTTTTACTTTTGTGCTGGCTGATGCAGCACCTACCCCAATCTATATCCATGCAGGGCTAAATATAGATGCAGCATCCACTATGTAAGCAATTGCCACCTAAGAAAATTGATGGTTAAGGTGACCGTAGAGGGCCAGACTGTCAGCATCAGTCAGGCTGTCACCAGATGGCAAGAGGTAATAAGGGATCTAAGCAAGATTCTGCAACTGCCTTTTGCCATGACCCACCAGACAGGAGCAGCAAACCACCACTTGCCTATGTGTCTGGTGAGCGCATACTGTATGTGATTGACCTGAAAGGGACTACCGGAAGCCAGTCAAGTGCTTGTCCCCTCCTTTTCCTGTATTTCATGCACTTGACTAGCTTTTGGTAGTCTCTCTCAGGTCAATCATATCTTGTGCTTGTCAGATGCATGGGTAAGCAGGGATATTAGAGGAAGGCACTTATCGTGTCTTGAAACTGGTACTACCTTGGAAATGCCTCAGATAGGTCTGGCATTCCCAATGCAGTGCTGAGAGAATAGCAGATTTTATCTCGCATCTTGCACCTCAGTGTCAGGCAGCAACCAGGCTGCCCGCCAGATGGCAGAGTGGACAGGTGAAGCACAGAGTGGACAAGGCTCTCAAATGGCAGCTATGTTAGCCAGTTTGGTCTTGTGGCTAGAGTGCTGGACTAATATCTCATAGTCACTGGGTTAGATTCCACACTCTTCCATCAAGCCAGTTGGGTGTCCTTGGGCTAGTCACAGCTCTCTTTCTGAGCTCTCACAGCCCCACCTGCCTCACAGGGTGTTCTGTTGTTGGGAGAAGAAAAGAAAACTTTGTCAGCCGCATTGAGCCCCTTTAAATGGGTGAGAAAACTGACAAGCTCTTCTTCTTCTTCTTCATGGCAGCTCTATGAGCACCTGAGGTGGAGCGACCTCAGAGTTTGTTCTTTTATTCTGTGGGAAGGACCTAGTGATTGCTAGCACACAAACTCCCTCAGAGGAGCACCCCACATCTGTGGGCATGGAGATGCTGCACTCCTGGTTCCACTGGTAACTTCCAGAAATAAACTGGTTTAGCTGCAATTCTGACCAAGGCAAATCTCTTCCCATACAGTTTAAATCAGTATTTGCAAATTTAATGTTCCTTTTCTGAAGGAACCAGAAACCAGGTTTTCATTGAGACAGTTCTATACAACACCCTTATTTAGCATTCCCGTTACCCTTCATGGAGAGAGAGAGAGAGACTGAAACAGAAGAGAGAATGAGTGTGAGCTCTGGTACTTCTTTATTCATTCCAACAAAAGCCACAATCTTACATCCAGCTGAATTAAAGTGTTGTATTAACAAAATGGCATATTGCCAGAATTCTCAGCACTCTCCTGTTCATATTTATAAAGGCTGCCTTTGTGAGTCTTTCTGAAATTGTAGGATTCATAGCTAACAAAAAAGCACCTTAATCAAACCACATCTTTTATCAAGACTCTGGCCTCTGCAATGGAGCTGACCTTAGTCGAGTTGAAAAGTCAATAAGTAGGCAAACTAAAAGTAAATAAAGACTGACAGCTCCCCCTTCCAATGGGCTAGCAGGAACTCCACTTAAACTGTGGACGGTGTATTTATTGTGGGGCCCAAGAGTTAGAGGCACATGGCATTTGATGCGCTTTGAATCAGAGCCAAGGATTAATAGCAAGATGTGGTTTACCTAATTGAGTCTTGTCTTCAAGCTTTTGAAACTCAGATTTGTTTATAGTGAAATGAGCAAGGGACTGTATAGCTTAAATAATTTTTAAACTTCCTGTTGACCAAGCCAGCAATACTATCAGTATGCAAGCTGACCTCACAGAGTGAGGTCAGAAGATTAGAGTTTGAAAGCTTTCTGCAAGTTAAGTAGCAACATATTTTTGGATAACCCACTGCAGAATTCCAAGTTCATTGATTAAGTCAATACCGGCGCCTCCTCCAAGAAAAAAAACCAGAAACTGAATTGATTTGATGAGAAAATACAATCAAAATGTTTAAAAGTCTAATATTCAATGTGCAAAGGAAATATAAAACTGGTTCCAAAAACTGGGGACATGTGAAGTATTACTCTATTCTGTTGAAAATTACAGTACACTCTGAATACCCTACCATACAGAAATGCCTTTATTCTTCCCAAGTATGGACTCTCTGAAGATTTTTGTTTGTTTACTTCTAAATACAAATGTAATTTAGAGATATACTATATTAAGCGTTAACAAAGATTTGCTATGCATTGTGTGGTATACTTCTCTTTCTGTCTCTCTCATTGGCACACACACCCCTTGGAAATAGGAGGATCATCTACTCCAACTTTTTGCACCCACATGAATTTGATAACCTTATAAAACTCAGTTTCTCAGTTGCAAGCATTTTCTATTCAGAAACGTCTCATTGCCACTTACAAAGTATGAAGGCAATCCCTTTCTCTTATGTGTTTCCAGCATATGCTATTTTGAGCTGCCTGTCTATACAGAAGTTTCATTTAGATATCATGGCTAATAGCTGTTGATAGATCTATTCTTCTTACTCGTACACCATTGGCTATATATACTAAATCCAGATGTTGCTTGGGGTATCAAAGAATAGAGTTGACCTCCCTATGACCTCTCTGCCTCTGATAAGCAATCACTAGATTGTCTGTTCAAAGGAGAAATATGGCTAGGGTGGTTATACCCATATGGACAAACAAGAGGAAGTGGATCCAAGAAGAAGAAGAAGAAGAAGAAGAAGAAGAAGAAGAAGAAGAAGA
>MTQE01003428.1:27920041-27938160 GCA_014337955.1 Aspidoscelis marmoratus | reverse complement strand
ATAAATAAATAAATAAATAAATAAATAAATAAATAAATAAATATGTTAATCACAGTTAAGTGGTGCTTATTAAAATATAAGCCTTTGTTTTCTAATGTTTACTAATCCAGTTGACAGAAAGGCAACAGAGAAATCTAAGTAGTTAAATGGGCAAATTAGACTAAACCAAGATTTTAATCTTTGCCGATATAGGACTTAGAATATAGATATCCAAAACCATTTCATGCACTGCTTGTGTTCACATTATATCTTCTATCTAAACAAAATGAGAGTTGTATGTGATGTGAAGTAAGGAGGGGGTAGAAGTAGGAGGGAGATGGGGAAATGGTGAGAAAGTCTAAGAATGAGGACAAAAGTGAAATCTTTAAGGAAAACCAGGTAAATAGAGCATTCAGACCTTAAAATTAAAGGTCCAATTACAGCATACCTCATGTTTTTTTTCTATTGTCTTTCATAATTGTTCATAGAAATTTTCAATAAATAAAAATTTTAAAAGCAAAGGCAAGTGCGGAAGTTAAAATTAGACCATACTGTATATGATGCAAGATGCATAAATCAAACCATACAATACTTGAATCTGAGTCATCTGTTATTACGTTAGGCATTCTTTCTTCCCTAGAAACGTACTGGGAATACAGATTACTCAAGAATTCCTACAAACATGTAGTTATTAATCCATTAAAAACGTCAAATTCATCATCCCACTGGCTTGTAGTTACCCTCATTTCCTCTTAATAGATTTAAATAACAATCTAAATAACAATGGAGATCCATGTCTTGAACAGTAACTTGAATACTGCAGAACTTTTATTTGGCTACTCAACTCTATGTAAGAAAATAATCATTATACTTTATAGTAGAGATTTATGACTGATATAGGTACCTATATAAACACTTTACATATAACTTTATATAAACACTTGGTATAATTTTAACACTTTAATATTATAATTATACAAAACAGTATTTCAAATAGTGCTTTTCTTTTTCCTCTCCCCCTCTTTCGTCTTCTCACTTTTGTTGCTCTTCTGGGGTATGATATTGTTTATATTCGAAGTAATGTTCTTGTTTTTTAAACACTAACTTTAGAATCTGTAGCTCTAGGTCCTTTTATTCCTAGGAAAACCAAAGCACACAAGAAACATCCATGGAATGAAGCACAAATTTTGGTAAGGGAGTTTCCTCCTTGGCTTCCCTTCCATTGTTCAGAAATGGAGATGCAAATAGATATCTTTGGTTTTGAGCCCCTGGGGAGCCTATTGTATTGATATGTTAATATAGTCCTTTCTCAGATTTCTGTGACTGAAGATTGTGGAAGCTTCATTCAGCATTCAATACAGTGGAAGAGTTGACATATGAAAGATAGCAGTTCTGTATGGAAATTAGATTTTTTTTCAGGAGTAGGAACACTTGGGCATGAAAACTCAATTCTTTCATTCTTTCAGTAACCCATCTTCGTAAGTCAGTGCATTTTTGAAATAATTATTTCATGGTCAAATAACATGATATATTTCTCTGTTCTTCCTTCTAGTCTTAATTCACTTCTTAGTCAAAAGTATGATGTTCATGAAACTGTTTTTGAGAAAAAAAATTAATTGAATTGTTTGTAATGAACTATCGCAATCTGAGTCCTAGAAAGAGATGCATAAAGTAAAATAAAAGCAGAAAAAAATGGAGCATCACCGTTACTTCTCTCATTTGCCTTTTCAATCATTTGATTTAAACGTTTTAACAATTTACGAGGACCAATTTCAATCCATTCCATCTGATGGCAGGTTTGTTTTGTCAGCTTTTCCAGAACCGAGAAGGTGATACTTAATTAGTTCATCCAGTTGTAGCTGGTTAAAGCAAACCTCATTAACCCAGACTAATGGCAGGTTACAACAGTGTTACTTGCCAAATGACTCTTTAAAAAGTTTAAACCTTGCCATAATTGGCATTCTTTCCTAATTGTGTGCATTTTCACAACCCTGTTAGCTTTTGTTCTCCTTATTTAAATGTAATGTTTCTACTCTTTCGCATTTTTGTTTCACTCTTTTGAATGCGCACTGAAAGTTTTATTAAAGAGTGATGCACGCATTCCTACAATGGATGAATGAAATCAATTAATTACACGGACAGAAATCCTGCCCAGCTCTCTCCCTATAATCTGATATGGACAATGAGCGGGGTGAGGGAGGCAGTACAAGTGAAGATGCTTAACATTTGATTGCAGTTTGGGGACGAGGATTAAGGGGCTAAACAGTATGTCATGTGGAAAGGGCTGAGCTGTTTTTGTTTGGCTTTTGAGGGAGGAAGGAGGATGCAAAAGAAAAGAAAGTGGTGGCAGGCACCTTTTCCCCCTATGTTTGTTCTGCCAGAAGAAGATTCCACCCATGGGGACAGAAAGAACCTAGAATTGGAAATGTTCATTGCTTGCTTTGACGGTAACAACTTTAGCACTGCAGTAGCCATCAGTAATAGTAAATGCAAATTATCTGGTAGGATATCCAACATGTCAAAATAAACGGGTAGGGGGGAGTCCTGAGGAATCCTGCCTTTATTCCCTCCATCCATAGCAAATGCTTTGCTGGTTTTTGGGGTTTTTTTTTGCAGTTCCCCTGCCAACAACCAGCTATAGTAAAAAAACACACATTTTAAACCAAAGCTGCGTGGTTTCAAGGGGTACACTTGGCTGACACCCGCAACCTTGCATGCATCCTTCTTTGTCTTATTTCTCCTGACATGCTACTTGCAACACACGTCAACGCCAGTGCAAAGGAGGGGGGGGGGGAGAAATCATTTGCTCCCTGGCAGAAGTATCAGTTTCTGGAATTGTGGGACAAAAAGATCACCCCACAGCCCAAAGGACAGAGCCACGCAGATCTTGTTTCTCTATAAATATGATCAAAGAGCTAATGAGGGACTTCCTTAGCTCTGCCCTAGCATTGCAGGAGTAACGAGGGAGGGGGAGCACATTTTTTCCACATGGGATGCCATTATGTCTCTCTGACAAGAGCCCACTGGAGGGAATAAAGGTATCATTTTAACTCTCCTGGGGTTGTTATGGAAAGAGAAATGGGATGCATTTTTAAAAGTAAATCTTCGGTGAGACTCTGCAAAGTCAGTAAGGGTCAGAGTGTTTATTTATCTGCAGTTCTTATTTGGAAAGTTTAATGTAGATTAGAGTTTGGCAGGGCTCAACATAATGATCAGCTTCTTCTGAAAGCTATTTTTGAGCATCATTTGCATACTGCTGTGCAACAATGCCTGAATTTGCCAGTGACAAAAGCTGTGCTTGAGCGATGCCTCCGAGGTGGCACAACA
Source organism: Aspidoscelis marmoratus (assembly GCA_014337955.1). NCBI lineage: Eukaryota > Metazoa > Chordata > Lepidosauria > Squamata > Teiidae > Aspidoscelis > Aspidoscelis marmoratus. Next base: position 27,934,854 of record MTQE01003428.1, on the reverse strand, counting down.
GAGCCCTTGGGAGCCTGATATTCCAAAGAGCGTGTGACAGAAATGCGGGTTCACTTCTGGCGGAAAGCACTCAATGCATAGTTCAGCTCTGGAATTTGGTCCCACGAGAAGTGGTGCTTGGCCACCAGCTTGGACAGTTTCAATCAACAATTGAATCAGTTCATGGCAGGTGGAGTTGTCAGTGGTTATTAACCCTGATGCCAGTGAGAGATGGTTTGCCTTCAAAGGGCAGCTGCTGGGAGACTGCAGTCAGGGGAAGCTATGTGCTCCTGTCCTGCTGGTGAGTTTCCCTATGTAGCTGGTTGGAACTGTGGCTACTTCCACATTTCATGCATTTGTGCAGAACACAGAGAGAACTCCCTACCCAAATCAAGAGGTTCAGGCCAGGAAGGTAGGAGGGCTGGGGACAGTGCCAAGAGCCGGCAGTATGACAGCTGCCAGTGCCAGCCTAGTTTTGGAAGCCATGATCAAAAGCTTCTCAGCCTCCAAAGATGCTGGCCAGAGAGATTAAGAAGAAGAAGAGTTGGCTTTTCTACCCCACAGTGGCTTACAAAGCTTTCTATTCTTCTCCCCACGCCAGACACCCTGTGAGGTAGGTGGGGCTATGAGAGCTGGCAATAGAGCTGTGACTAGCCCAAGGCTTCATGGGGGAGGGTGGAATCAAACCCAGTATTCCCAGATAAGAGTCTGGCTCCCTAACCACTAGACCAAACTGGCTCAGTGGTGCCAGACTCTGTCTACATGGTTGATACCTGGACTGACCCACAGTTGAGAATTTTCATGCTGGGTTGCTACTCCAAAGGTAAGGCCTACGTGGCTAGAGCGTTCCTGATGAGGCATGGCCTCCCAGGTCCTACTGTACCAAGCAGTTGACCTGGTCCATGTGGACGCTGGAACAGATTGGCCATGGTGCATTTCTTATGTACCTAAATTCAGTAAAGGAAAGCTGTTTCAGACACCTAGAAAATATTTGTTACCCCAAATTTTGTGCCTAGTTAAAAAAAACCCTCAAAGCTTTAACTTTTTGAAGAGGCCAAGGATAGACTGAGAAGGCACAACAAAGTTACTTCAGGTTAAGTTAGATAAAATAGAACTATGGAGGAGAAAAGAGAACTTTTAACTGCCTGCAGGGGAACCCTTTTAACTGTGTGGATCACATGCAGGCTTGCAGGTTGTGTAGTGTGTTTCTGTTCAGGATCATTTGACTTTTCCACCCTTCTCAGTAGACTGAACCAAGCACCAGTCCAACTTTTGTTCTGCATGCTGTTGTGGATTAAGGGAGGCCCCATCCCTTCTTGGTATGCTCTGTCTTCACAAGATGGAACATAGTCTGAAGTGAGGCATCCAAGGATTACTGGCATAGTAGGGGGTGGTACTGGAGTGCAAATGGCCTTTGTGGCCTTTGAAGCTTTCAGAAGCATCTTGTGCTAGCTCCGAAGACTGGAATGGGGGCAAGCATGGAACAGGTCATCTCAATGTGGAAGGCCTTATTCCCAGCCAAGCGTAGTAGTGGATGTGGAAAGAGGGATAGTGTTATTTCTGCATAAATCCATTAGGGACCGTACTCCCTTCTCTTCCTCTTAGGATTCAGACTCTAAACATTCCAGTTGTTTAGTTCTCTCTGTCTCTTTTCAAGGTCACTTTCTTGTTTTTAGACTGTAATGGTCCAAAATTTGCAATGTTTGTTTGGATGTATTTTCTAATGAAAAAGCACTTGTCTAGCTATCTTTCTCTTTAAGAGCTACTCTGGTAGAATAAGGTGTTACCTCTCTTGTATATTCAGTCTTAACTATTTGGTGTGCCAGCCCTACACCTGTTTCCTGTCAAGGTGACGTCAATTATGTGTTCGTGGGGGCTATGCAAGAGAGTCAATTACTGTTCAAGCTTTGGAATGCTATGTACATTAGACCTTGTCTCACAGTGTAACCGTCAAGATGTAAGCTGTGTGTCAGCTTTTCCTTCCTTACTACATGCAACCATGAAGCTATTAAAAAACCTCCTGATTTGGAAGAAACTCCATGCCTGCTTTCGTTTCAATAGATGCTGCCAGGATGCAGATTTTGCTGCACTATACCTTGTGCACACACGCTCTGCAAGCATGTATTACAACAATGTTGCTGACATCCCCTTTATTTCTCAGTATCTGCTACAGTACCTTCCTCACTACAAATGGCTCTGTGTATGCTGGAGCATCCCCCGAGCTGTATAAGTTTGGATCACTCAAAAGTACTCCACAGCTGTACTAGCGGAAGAGCTGGGAGAGCCCTGCATACTTCATATACCCCTCATCCAGGTGTGAGGGAGCATGTGATTGGAGCTGCAGGTGCCATTATTGCTGTGCCACCAGGTCACCCTGGCAATGGCTCCACACGGGCGCACTGGCACCATTGTTGGAGTTCTGCAACGACCACTATACGACAGCCATTCACACTTCACTAGCATTTAGTTAAGTGCCAGGTAAGTTTCAAATGCTTTGGATGTCATCAGGTGCAAACGCCTAAAGCATTCTAGTGCTTTGCCTCTGAGTGATGGGAGGCAAAATGAGAATTCACCCAAAGTAACTCCATGCAGTATCAGAATCATATGGCTACATAAGAAAGGCCCCTAGGTTCTGGAGATCACTTCTAAGAGTGCCTCCAGATGGCAAGAAGCAATGTGGTATCTAAATAAGATCCTGTGGATCATCTCGCCTACCCCCAGCCAGACACAAAGAGCAATCCCAGGCTTACCTCAGTGTCTGGCAAAAAGCTTTTGAAATCAGAGTGACTGGGGCTACCGGAAGCCAATCAAATGCTCATCCACTTCCCTTCGTTGTTTTCCATATGCTGATCTGGCTTTGGCCGTGTCTTCACGGCAACCCTTATTTCACTTTCCCTAAACCGAGATAACAGAACCGGATGCAAACGCGAATTTGCCTGTTCCCATTACTTTCAGCTTAATCGCGTTCAATCCGGGTTCTGAGGACGTACGTGACTCGAGGGGGGACTCCAGTGGCTACCTTTTAAAAGCTGGTTTTCGGGGCTGCCCTGTCCTCTTCCTCCTGGCGTGAACGCGCCACCCATAACAGACCCCTTCACGGAGCCTAGCTGGGTGGCTGCCTTGCCTGGATGGAGGAAAATCGGCAGCAGGCCTACAGCGATTTTCCCCCCCTCCTCTTCCGATTGCTTAGGGCGCGCAGCAGCAAATAAACATTCATTCACACATCTCTCCAAACGGCAGCTGCTTTTCTTTCTTTCCCTTTTAAGAAGGCCAGCACTTTCAATAGCAAGATATTATCAGGCATGAATTGCTTGTTTGCTACAGTGAATTGCTATTCGGGCTGCTGCTGCGTTTACAGCTTGCTTTGGAAGCAAGCTATTGGGGGAGGGAAACTCTCATTCCTTAACACGGAAGAGTTCCCACAGTAAAAAATGTAAAACGTTTCAAGTGCACAAACCGGAGTGAGACCTGTTGAAATGAGGATTAACATTTACAACGCTTTGGGGCGATTTAACACGCGGAAATCGTGTTAAGCCAAACTGCCGTCTGGACTGCGATGATTCAAAACATTTTGAATTCGAAATAAGGGTGCCGTGAAGACACACTCTTTGAGTAGCTCCAGTTGTTCCCATTCTGAATATTGCCCGCAGATGTGAAGGTAAGCATCACAGTTATGGAAACCTGGCATTATTGCTGGATTTCCTGTAACAATGATAAATTGAGTTTTGGGCTGATTAAATCAGAACTAAGTTGGGAATGCCAAAGGAATGAATGTGTGGCATTCCCGGTATAGTACTGAGGATCTCCAGGTTTCATTGCACATCTGAAGGCAGCCTATGAGTGTGTCTGCATTAGTTAAAGATACATTCTTATTTGAACACTGTTTACCAGTCAGGCAGACAGAGGTAAAGGGGGGCTCAGTTCTGCAGGAATTTTAGGCTGCATTCACACAGTAAAACAAATACCTCTGAGATGCCTTAGAGACAGCTTAAAGATGGTTCACAGGTGGGGATTGTCCACATGCCAGTCTGCCCTTTTCCCTCTTATGAACCTTCTAGACTAGAAAAAGTAGATTAGAGACGGAATGAGAACATGAGGCCCACATGCCACCATCCTTAAAATGCTTTTGAGCCACTTTTTTTGCTACCGAAGAAGAGGAAGAATAAGAAGAGTTGGATTTTCTACCCCACTTTTCTCACCCATTTAAGGGGACTCAAAGCAGCTGACAAAGCTTTTCTATTCTTCTCCCCGCAACAGAACACCTTGTGAGATAGATGGGGCTGTAAGAGCTCAGAAGAGACTTGTGACTAGCCCAAGGTCGCCCAGCTGGCTTCATAGGGGGGGGGGGAGGCAGAATTGAACCTGGTATTCCCAGATAAGAGTCCAGCTCCCTAAACACTAGACCAAACTGGCTTAGCTTTAATTATGCATATCCTTTTGGATCCATGTTTTTAATAATACTTACAATTGCTTTTATGCCTTTATAAAGTTTACTTTCTAATATTTTTTCAAGCCACTTCAGTGCCACCCTTTGGCAACAACACAAGATATCAGCTTAATTATAAATAAGAAATGATAATTGTGCCCAGCTATTGGATCACTGTTTGTTCTATTCATAGCTGTTTCATCTCAACTTCTTCACTGCCAGGGTCCTCTAGTCCAGATGTTTTGGCTGACTGCCAGTTCCGATAATGTGGTGGGTGAGCCCAGTGGGACTAGTTGTCAAAAATGTCTGGAAGACCCCAAGTTAGCAAAGACTGCTTCAGAGAAACAAATCTGTGCCACGTGCAACATGGGTTAGTCTGGATTTCTTTAGTCCTTTAGGTTTCTTTTAAGGAACAGCTGCTCCTGAGATTGATTGATTCATACTGATTGATTGAGTTCATTAATCTTCATTATCCTTCCTATAAATGAATCAGAAAAATATAGATGGCTCAGTTACAAGAGGAGAGGTTAGGGTGTGTCCCTAACTTTCTTATTCAGCAAGGAAGAAACATTGACCCTGATATATTGCCAAAAATAGCTTATGAGCTGATCAGTTCCAGGCTTTGTTCCTTCAAAAACTCCTGAAAGCCAATGTTTGTCAGCCAGATTACTTCCATACCATTCTTCTGTCTCTCCTGTGTACCATATATGTATCTACAGAGCTACTGATAGAAACTTATTGTACCTCCTGGGAGGATCTTTCTCTCTTCCTTCCTTGCTGCTCAGTGAAGACATGAGCAGCTCCTGGAAACTTCTGCTGCTTTGGCTGCCTCTAGTTACCTTGGCACCTGACTGGGACCTACAGAAACTCTGGCTGTTTCTGGTGCTAGGTTTGCTGGTACATAGAGACCTTTGCCTCTGCCTCCAAGAAGGATAAGCCTGACATAGCAATTCTCAGTAAATCCTTTGTCCTGATTGCGATACCATTATCAGCTACCTCAGCTTCCAAGGCAGGGATAGAAAGCACCCAGTCCACATGCTAGGGGCGCCCCCAGGCATGTAGTACTCCTCTGAGGGGTTGAGGGCCAGCAGACATCTTAGAAGTGTCCATTCCGCAAAGTGGGAGAACTGAATAAGAGTGTTTCCTGCCCCCAGCCTCTCAGGCCACCATATTCTCTTATCTATACAGACAACTGTCAATATTAGGCTTGTTGAATAAATCTTTCAGGTGACAGGTTAAGTACCAGCAATTATTAGAACTTCTAATTCTTAGGAGAAGATCAGGATACCTTGGGACTGGCACACCTGTACAGTTTTCTTGGCACCAGAATGGAAGATGATTGGTAATGCCTTCAGGGTTTTGTTTGTTTGTTTGTTTGAAGTTTTATTTCAGCTGGCCATTCTGGACTTTCCCAGTAGTCTCCCATCTACACATCAATGACTTCTGACCTTGCTTAGTTTTCTGAGGATATCCAATATCACCCACATGCTGCCACCACCCAAGCCTTCATTTCTAGAAGATGTGGTTGCATCTCCACATGGCTTCCGAAGCTCACTGGAAGGGCACTGAAGTCTGCCCATCTCCACAGCACCTCACATCTCCTTTCAGTCATAATTAACAATAGATTGGCTTTTTATTTGCTATACCTGTATCCTAACTTTCCTCCAAGAAACCTAGAGCAGTGTGGCTTCTCACTCTTGCTGATTTTATCTTTAAACCACCCTCTGATGGAGGAGAAACTGAGAGGCAGCAACTGGCAATAAATCCTTCATTATCTCTTACAGAAATCTCTTATGGTGACATTAAGGGAAGTATGCACTGTTCAGTAGAGCAGACCAGCAAGCATACTAGAACATGCTGGTGTTGTCTAGGGGAGGCTTGCTGGTCCAGTATACCAATCAATACAGAACTGATCTTAAATTTGGTCTTGTGGTTAGAGTGCTGGGCTCAACTCTTGTAGCCACCAGGTTTGATTCCACACTCCTCCACAAAGCCAGCTGGGTGGCCCTGGGCTAGTCACAGCTCTCTTTCTGAGCTCTCACAGCCCCACCTACCTCATAGGGTATATGTTGTGGGGAGAAGAACACTTTGAATCCCCTTAAATGAGTAAAAAAAAAAAAGTGGAGCACAAAAGCCAACTCTTCTTCTTCTTCTTCTTCTTCTTCTTCTTCTTCTTCTTCTTCTTCTTCTTCTTCTTCTTCTTCTTCTTCTTCTTCTTCTTCTTCTTCTTCAATTAAGCTGTCTCCAGATGGCAACCAGATGTAATGGGAGGAAACTATAATATGGAGTATTGCTCTTTCACAATTATTGCTTCCTTGCCTAGATGGCAATGGCTACAGGGCTGTCTTTGTGATTTTTTGTGACACGCATTCCAGGCAATTCGGCTGCCATTGAATTCCTCGATGTGTGTATCACTATGTCTGTGGATGCATGCTTGGCTGTTCCGTGTGGGGTCAGAATGATCACTGCTCCATCCAAATGCTAGGTTGAAGTGCTATTGCTGGAAAAGTCACAACCTGCCCTGGGTTTTACAGCAATAACTAAAAGCACTATTATAGGGGCAAAAAAGTGGAGCTATGGTAGAGTTACCTATGATACGTAGGGCAACCCTGCCATAGTAGCACCATGATGACGCTATATTTGCCCACTGGATGAAGCCTTAGGAAAGAAATGTGTGAGGCCAACTTGCAACAAATGCTCTAGCCTGACTTTTTATAAGTGGGTTTTTTTTTAACGATCTCCTTGTTTCCTTTGTTGATGATACAAATATATTTAATAGTAATAGGGTGAGGGTGTTATGTTCAATAATTTTGAATATTTTTTTCAGCATCTCAGATTTGTCTTTGACTGTGTTATTTCACAGACTGTATTGTTCAGCTTCTGTGTTTTTAACTTCCCCGGCTGCATGTGCACACACTAGTACAGTTTTTGTCTTCTTGTTTTATTTTTAGTTTACTCTTCAAGCGATAACAGGCAATTCTAGGCAATATTTTGCTTGTGAGCATGGTTTCTCTTTCTTTTAAAACATACTGCAAAGCAATTCAGTTTCTAACTGACTTTCAAGTCATATTTTTCTTCCTCTCTTTGGTTGCTGGTTCCTTCTTGAATATCTCCCATAGGATTTTATATGAATATACTGTGGTCACATATCTCTGTTCCTGCTACTCAGGCAGTTTGGGTAGACAGTGTATTGGACACATTTTAATTAGGGGTGTGCACAAATGTATTTTTGACATTGAAATCCAAGTAGATTCGAATGTCAAAAAATCCAATTCGATTCGGATATGTAAGATCCAAATGTCATAAAATCCAATTTGAATCCGTAACATTCTAATCTGTACATTCAAATGTTAGATTCCTGTTTAAAGATAAGAATGTCGACAACATTCCTATCTGTTATACATGTCTGTGCACATCCCGTAAAAATCTGTATGCATCCTGTTTTAATCCCGTATTTTAAGTGCAAGATACATATAATTTTTGCACAGATTCATATATGACAGATATGAATCTACACATCTGAATTACCCGAAAATCCGTATTAGATTTTCAAAAATCCGATTCAAGTTTGAATGTGTAAATTCGAATTTTTGAAAATCTGATTGTAGTTCAAATGTCAACATTCTACTGATTCTAATCAAATGTTCAGATTTTTGAATATCCGTGTAGATCCCTAATTTTAATTTGGCAAGGCTCTTCCCCCTTCCATCTCTAATTTCTTTGGGACTTTCTGCACTTAACTTCCCCAGGACGCTTAACTTCCCAAAGATACCTGAAACTTACACTGTAGCAGGGCAAGTGCAATCCCTCCCATCTGGAAGTGACTGCCTCACAACAGCAATGGCCTCATGTGCAGGGCTGTTGCTACAGCAACCAGACAATGGAGTGCAAGAGTGTGCAGTGACTTTCACTGCCCCCATGCAGCCTTTGCACAGAAGCATATCCAAAGGCTCCATCCGGGGCTGTACTGCTCCACAGCTTAGGGTGTTGGGGAATGGACCCATGCACTCAGTGCCACTTTGAGATGGAAGAGACTCCGCACTGTGTGGATGCTCTGTGGCAGAGCATCCCTGAGCTGCCCCCATTCCCGAAGTATGAAGTCCATTTGAGTCAGGCTGGAGTTATAAGCTGCAGAAGCAGCAGCAGTGGCATCAGTAAACAGAAGTTGATTTGATATAATATAACCAAGGATGATATACAGCAGCACAGTAAGAATGTTGGAGATCCAGGAGCCAAATCTCCACTGACATCCCCAATGAATCCCCAACTCTTCTCTAAGAGCTAAAGAGGAAGTTGAAGGTGAGAAGCAGTGACAGTAACTAGCCTCGATAGGTTTAAAAAAAGGATTAGATATAGTCAGTGAAGAAATCCATTTGCAGGGATTTAAGAGCAAGTGAGAGAATGCCCAGAAGCAACTGGTGGGGCAGGGTGTGAAACTGGATGCTGGATTAAATGGGCTGTGGCCTGATCCAGCAAAGCTCTTCTTAAATTCTTACGTTCTGATGACTAGCACAGGGTAATTTAGGTTGTGTGCCCATTCAAGATTTAAAGAGTTTTGAAATCGTTTTGAGCACTCACTGTTCCCAAAGTTTTAAAAGAATCCGTAGTTTCTGAGGATTAAAGGTCCCAAAATGAGGATTATCTATATTCGGATCAAAAGAAGTCTCACTGCTGGATTTAGAAATAATTCTCACTATTTAGCAATGGGAACACAAGTGTTTTTTGTGGGGAGGGAATCATGCTTTAGGGGTGTCCTCTTCATTTTCTCCTGATCCAATAATAAGCTGTGATTTCCTGTGTCTAGCTTTTCACCATCGGACTGCCTGAAAGGGAAGGGAGAGGTAAAGAATCAACAGACCCTGCAGAACATTGTTAACAAGAGATTTGGCCATTTCCGTCCTGGGGTTGTGAAAGCGTGTCTTGTGTAAAAGCCCGCATCCTTCCTTCCATTCATGCCTTTTGCCGGCATACTTGCCATTTCACGCTGATCTGCTGCAATGAACCAGCACAATTCTGCCTGTTTCCCTCCCCCCTGCTATTCTGTGCTGCTTCGATGTGTCAATCTAGCACAAAACAAAGTGATCTTTAATCTTCTACTGCCTTGTTAACAAAAGAAGTTGTGCTATGGTGCAGGGAGAAGTGATGAACAAAAATTGTTGCCATGATCTGAATCAGGGACAGGCTTATATAGGGGGTTGCTTATATAGGGGGACAGGCTTATATAGAATTGTCTGCCCCGATGAAGTCAGGGTATGACGGTGTCCAATTGCTGACTGCATGGGAAGGGGGTCCTGCTGAGGGAGGAGGGAGTCTGTATTATAAGCTAACAGTGGGAATGCTGCTGATTAAAAAAAAACCCTGGTTTAAATCTGGATTAAGTTGCCACTGGGAACCTTCATTGAGTTTTCTTGGCCAAGTAGGGATTTCAACCTGGGAGCTTCTAGATCCAGGGCTCCATACAGCCTCTAAAAGCTCTCCCTGAGCTTCCCTAGGGCTTTGTGGGCAAAAGGGTTCACACACAACTAGCTTTCAGGCTAACCTGGAGACACAGAATCTACCCAAACTCACAGTACTTGGGCAAGAGAGGGGATAAACTATTGTGAGGCTAGATTACTGACACAATCATTTCTGCTGCTGTACAGAGTGATGGAGGAGGCATCAGAGCCCAAAATGGCCACAAAAATGTCTATTTTGTCTTAACCTTGACACTTTAGCTAATGCTTATAATAACACTTGAAAAGAAAACGATGAATGAAAGCAGTGCTTAGGCCATTCTAGGTTTTAAGAAGTGAGACTAGTCCAGGATGATTTTCCCATATATTCCTAAAAATGAGTATTCAGTAATTCAAAGATACGATGTAACCGATACTTCCACCGTGCACAACAGAGTTTCGCTCCATCTGATATCCACACTGATATGAACCAACTCTCAGGATTATTCTTGTCTTAAAATCGTTCTCTAAGCAGGAAACATATGGAAGCCATATACCACACCTTACGTTGGTGATGTTACAATCCAACTGTGAGCGTTAAGGCTGGGAACAAAAAGATGCGGTTGACAGAGAATTACTCATGAAGTCTTCATTTTTAATAAGCTGACGTGAGACATTGTGCAGAGATCTTGGTCTGGCATTGCCGATCGGTTCTCATAAATTTTATGAGCTGAATGGTTAGCTTTCCAGCTTTTTCTGTTGCTGTGGAAGCGTATCTCTCAGAGAGAGGGTGGAAAAGCAGTGGGGAAACTCAGGCAAGGTGAAGGGTTCCTCCTCTCCTTCCACATCATATCTGGAAAATGAAAACAGAAGTACTTTTTGAAAATGGCTCATTGAATTCATTTGAATTCTGTACAATGTAAGAACAACAACCCAGAAGTGAAAATTAAAGTGCAGTACCTTGAAGGAAAGAAGGATAGATGAAGGAAAGAAGGAAAGAAGGCTCAGGGAATTTGGGATCGAAAAGTCTTATTATCATTCATATTTTCACTCTGCCATCACTTTCAAGGGCATTTCCCAGACTGTCTGAAAGAAAGCCAATTTTAAGGTGAACATATAGCTACACATTCAAGGTTTTCTACTATATATGATGGACTTAGAAGAAACACATCTACCAGCTGGAAAAACTATAGAGGTGTGGCTTTCTTGAAATTTAGTGTAAAAATGGTAAAACTAAGTTGTAATGCACAGATATAAAAAGGTCTGTATTTCATGCAAGTTGTCAGATAAATGTATGTTTTAATCTTTAGTAGTTGTTCTACAGGTGTAAGTCAAGTGTTATAGTCTTACATTGCATAGGCTGTTTTGAAGACTGCCCCATTGTCGTTTTTAAATATATTGTTGGACTTAATTTGTGTGTATGGACTTAATTTGTGTCCATGTTTGGGGGAACTAGTTTTTGTTTCTTTAACTTTCTGAAACCCTGAAACCTTCATGGTCTATTCCTGGATGCAAATATGGACTGTATTCACCATGGAGCAAAAAATATTTTCTGAAAAGTGAAAGTAGTTCACGAGAAAAAATAGAGGCAGGCAGATATGGAAACGATCCCACCTGCAAATTTCCTCTACAGCACCTCAGGAGAGCTTTTCAAACTGTGTATGAATGTACCCATAGTGATTTAACAGACCAATGTCTGTTAAGAACTGAGAAACAGCGTGCTTTTGAGCTTGTGGTCAGCACAGATTTCTGTAATCAAATTCACATGTCCTTTCATGTTCTTGTTTTATCACAGACTTTGTTTCCTTAACTTAACACAGGCCCAAGGGAAGCTCTTTTAGTACAGTCATCTATGTACAAGGCTATGGTTTGTTCCCACAAACAATCAAGGGGAGGATTCACATTTACTATTACAATTCCAGAACAAGGCAGGTTATCATGTCTCAGGTACACAACCCATTCCAAGCTTCTAAAGCAGCCCTCAATACTGGCTCTCAAGCCCATGCTAGAGTTGGCAGCCTCTGAATGCTCTGAAGGCCAGGAATGAAAGTTCCTAGCCTTCAGAGCTCCCATGGGAACATTCTAGTGGCACACCCAGTGATGCCAGTGAAAAGGGTTCCCTGTGGTATACTAAATCACAGGTGTGTGTTGTCCACACACTCCTGTGACTCATGATACTATCCCTAACATGCTGGTAAACTTTAATGTCAAGGACTACCAGAAAACCAAACTAGGTTGATTTACAATGTCCTGTCCAGAAGGGGCCACCAACTGCAAAACACTTTTATGCAAGTAAATTGCCACCTCTGAACAAACAGGTTTAGGCCCAGTCTACCAACATGAGTCAATGGCCCTTTCTGCATTGGCCATTGGGTCAGAATATGTTCAGGTCCAAGCCCACCCTTCCACACATTCCTGGCCACTCTTAGTCTGTTTTGTCCACAGGGGAAGAAAGGGAGGGGGACTGGGATATAGCATCAAAATGGTGCCATATCCCGATTCTGCTGTAGACTTCATTGAAGTGGTCCACATCTGGACCAAGGTCCTTATTCTGGATTATGAAAGGCACACAGACAACATGACCTTGTAGGCTGGAATGCCATAGGGGACCCATTCTGGTGGCACATTAAGAAGCCCTGCTGGAAGTGGTGTCAGAAGTTGGCACATCACTTAAATGGACCTTCTTGGCAATGGTGAAAGAAGGAAGGAAAGCTCTGTGCTGGCTTTGAAGCCTATTTACTGCAGAAAATACCAATGGCACTAAAGGAATGAGGTCCAGTCACTGATACTGTAGAGCAGTGGTTCTCAACCTTCCTAATGCAGCGACCCTTTAATACAGTTCCTCGTGTTGTTGTGACCGCCAACCTAACCCTAACCCTAACCCTAACCCTAACCCTAACCCCCAACCATAAAATTACTTTTGTTGCTACTTCATAACTGTAATTTTGCTACTGTTATGAATTGTAATATAAATATCTGATATGCAGGATGTATTTTCATTGTAACAAATGGAACATAATTAAAGCATAGTATTCACATCAACCACAGCTGAATATAAAAGTGTAATTTTGCTTTCTACACAGTAGCTGCTCTCTACTGTATTTGTATGGGGTGTATGTGATGGGGTTGGCACGATGATGTCATCACACCAGGTACTCGTATGTGGGCATATCTGCATGTGGGCAGACCCGCCTGGAGATGGATAGAGGAGCGGTGTCTCGGTTCCTGTGTGTTTTCTGATGGTCTTAGACGACCCCTGTGAAAGAGTAGATCGACCTCCAAAGGGGTCGCGACCCACAGGTTGAGAAAGACTGCGTAGAGGGATGGTCCCCTTATAGGTCAATGGCTGCTCAAAGGTCAATTTACATTACTGAAAGTTTTCAAGATAGCATTAAGCTTGTGAAGAACATTTTACAAAGCACATAAAAGCAGATACTATCCAAATGCAAGCAGACAAACAAGTACCATACAAGGGGATAATGGTTTTGCTGTTGTCAGGCAACTGTGTTTTAGAAGACTCTGTTAATATTCAGCATATCACCTGTGGAGCCAGAAAGTACAGAGTGATGAAGTAACAAGAAGGAAACAAACTTGGGCTCTAATTATAACATTTCACAGCCGTTCCCTTTGCTTGCTTTATCAAATCACATGCAAGGCTGTGCTGCTGTATTGATGCCAGGAACTAGTTATTGCTCAGCGTAATTTGCCTTATTTTATATTCTGCCTCGTTCCTTTCCTTCCTCCTTCCAAAGGTTATTGCTTCTGCTGCTCTGGCTACACAGGAAGATTCAGAGAGATCAGATTTCTTTGTTCTAGCCCAGTAGTTCAAGAGAAGTGAAACCGCCTCCCCCATGTAGGGACATAAATGCAATTTAGTGAGAAGTTGTAAAACAGGCCGTGCAGGTTTCAGCTCCAAGCCCAGAGTTTAGCTTTATTTAGTTCACAACTTTTTTGCCTGCTGCCGGTTCCACTACAGTGGCTTCATTAGAAGCATAGCTAGTCACTTAATCAAACAACCCAAACTGTCAAGTGTCATTTTTCAGCTTCCTGCCCTATCTTTTCTTGGAAGAACGGAGGCCTTTTTTCCACACTGGCATTGCTGGGCCTGTGATTCTGAATGAACTTAATACCTCTCCCTGCCCTGGTGGAATACTTGAGAAGAAATGAAGTTGAATGCTACACAGCCTTTCTTTTATTCAGTGTGTGTTCACACCTACATTTTAATCTAGCTTTGGTCCATTTTCAGAGCGAGAGAAACGCATCAAGAAAGCAACAAGCTGATTTCTTTCGGCGTTATTTAACTCAGGAAATCCACCTTTAGGTTAAGTAGCATAGAAAGAAAACAACTGTTCCCTTTGCTCATGTGTTTTTTTCTGCTCTGAAGGCGGTCTGAAAGGGGATTAAAACTTAGGTGTGAACATAGCCTTGTATATTTATTCATTTGGAGGCAATCACCCAGCAAAACATACAAGTTCTCTTGATAAATAGGAGTTATAAATAATAGCCATGTTCCATCATCTCCTCTTGTGAATTATTTATAGTACACTTGTGTGGCACCACAAAAATTCCATGTACAGATTTACTCAACCTTGAATTTCTTCTGTTGAGTACATGTCATTTGCCAGCATCCCACTAGAAATGAAGCAGCAACCACCAAGTTGCTTTACAGGTTCTTCTTATACAAACAATTTGTTTTTGTTACTTAGTACTAATTGGCTAGATGGTCCCAGAGATCACTGCTCTCAGAATGCAACAGTGGTTTGCCTTTTGAATTTCTCCCAGTCATCTTGCTAGAGTAGAAATAGGATCTGAAGCTTATGAGTTATTTTGCAAAATTGCTGCTGGGGTGTATCCAAGCTGTTGCCACTCACATCTGTGTGTGTCTCTTCTCTCTGCTGCATCCCAGCCTCATCACTTGGATGAATAATACTAGCCCTGTCCCCATGGAATTTAAAGTGTGCCAGGACACTCCTTTT
>MTQE01003428.1:27902978-27915935 GCA_014337955.1 Aspidoscelis marmoratus | reverse complement strand
AAATAAATAAATAAATAAATAAATAAATAAATAAATAAATAAAAAGGCCTACCACTTCTTGTCTTGTTGCCACTATTTGCTTGAGTTAATCAGACTTCCTTTCTGAGAATATGAGCTCAGTGTCAGGAATCTGCCTCAAATTATCTTCCTTGAATACAGATGCAAATAATTCATTCAGCTTCTCTGAAACAACTTTGTCTTTTCTTAAAACAGTCTTGAGTCCAAAAGACCAGTGGCTTCCCTGGCTGGCTTTCTCCTTCCAGTGCATTAAAAGATTATTTTAATCTTTTAAGATTATTACTAGTCTTTATAATTATTACCAGTCTTTATTATTCTGGAAATATCCTTTTCAAATGTCCCCTTTATTATTTGTCTTTATAATTCTGGAAATACGTGTCTCAAGTTTCCCTTTTGTTTTAATTACTGTCTACGTTTCTTTCCTCAAACTTTGTGTCCCTTTTTGTTTTCTTCACTAGGACATGTCCTCCACTTTCTGATGGATGTGTTTTCACATCTGATAGTTTCGTTGATAACATTGGTCAAACATGTCTGGCTCTTCTTTCCTTTGAGGGTTCTTGTCTTACTTTTAGGAATATATTACAACTGAGTGTAAATTATTGTGGTTTAAAATAACAGGCTTCCTAGAGAGGTTTCTCTGTCAGTCTTCCCTTCAAATTTCCCTTTCACCCGTCTTCTCAGTTTTGAATATATATACAGTAGAAACCACCAGCTTCATGACTGGACCAATCAAATCTATCTTTAACACTGGGCTAGGGGGAAGGGTCCCCAGCCTTGAAGGTGTGGAATGTGGATACTTAGCCCCAGAAACAGCTCCCAAAATAGGGCATCTTCTAGAACTCAGTGAAATGTTGCTTTCTCCAAGATGGGGGGACAGGGATCTTGTCTGGCCCACGGTGAAACTACTTCAAAATGGTCTCCAACTGAAGTGTTCCCAGGCACAAATCCTATGTCTGGGATAAACTAGCCCAGGAGCCAGCCACGCGTTCACTTCATGCCATAGGAAGCTGTGGCTTTCCATGGTACACAGTGGCATGCAGATGCTACAATCCCAGCACACCATCAAATGGGATGGTGCAGATGTTGCCTGAAATTCTGTAGCTCAGGCAGAGCAATGCCATTGTGTAAGCCTATTTTCCAATAACAATGTGCATTGGCAGAAACCATGGCCGTCTATGAGATAATGGGGAAAGGGCATGGCTCCAGTTGGAAGCCTCATTTTAAGCTGTAATGGATAGAAGTACATTTTGATGAGGTCAGAAGCAGACGTCTAGCCATAAACTTTCTCATGCCTCTTGCCTTCTGGGAGTGATCAACAGATCACTGCTGCAAAGCAACAGGCTAGCTACAGATATATGTAATCAGCAGGACTAGAACAGCTGGGGGAATGCAAAATAACAGCAGTGTGGCAGAAATTCCAGACATCTATCTGAGAAGACCAGTCTTGAGATCTGTGATTGCATTCCTTATTTTTATTGAAAATGAATTCTGCACAGAGTTCCCCCCCTTCTCTTATCCTCCAAAATGTTGTTTGCCTTGTGGAGGCGATGCTAGCCTAAATGGCACAGCAAGAAATTAAAGAGAGATTTAGGTCCTTTCTGCACGAGGCCTTATTCTGGATTATATTCTAGAATAGAAGGCATGTTGTCTACATGCTGCCATAGACTGCACTGACATGGAGACAATAGTTCCGTTTCAGAATATAATATAGAATAAGGCCCAGTGCAAAAGGCTCTTCAATCACACATGTGTTACAGAAGGAAGTTGTGAATGTCCTTCCGGCAGCTTGCAGAATATAATCACAGATCTTTATGCATGAAATGTACTTTTCATTCACTTTAAGCAACCATCTTTCCCTTTACACTACTGTGTCTTGGTTTAACCTACCTTGCAAAGTTATTGTGAGGCCAAATAGCTCCTCAAGGTTTTGTTTGCCCAGAACATAATAAAACATTTAACTGCTTGTAGTTACAATGGTTCCTGTGCTATCTTTTATGATTGTGTAATACTCAAAGTCACATATTATTATTGCTCGAGTTCTTGCACATTTTCTAGAGTCAACTCAATAGAGCCACAGAAGTGATATAGGAAGCTGAAATGTGGCTATTCCATTTTCCCAAGACCAGCTGCATGCTCTGGAAACTTTGCAAGGCTCAAAACAAACAAACAAACAAACAAAAAGGTAAACCTGGGCTGCCCCTGCTTGTTTTTTCTTTGTTTAGTTCTGGAATTATTTTCTTTGCTTGGCAATATTCTTACAAAAATAAGGTAAAAGTAAAAATGCCTTTGAGTCAAGTTCAACCCCTGATAACTACATGGAACACATCCATAGAGGTCTCTTGCCAATAATATGGAAAAGGTTCACCAACTTCTTTTTCCTGGGACATTTGATGGTTAAACCAGGGAACATTTATGTGCAAAACAGATGCTCTGCTGGTTTGGTGTGGTCACTCCCACAAAAATACAGAATAATTCCTTCCTTCCTTCCTTCCTTCCTTCCTTCCTTCCTTCCTTTTCTTTCCAAAATAACTGCAATGACAGCCTATAATGTATGATTACTGATTGACTCAGAAGAGGACTATCTCCACGGGAACCGTCAAATGCCTTCTTTTCAGGTGCCACAATTCACAGTCCTTGCCCATAATTTGTTTCCTGGCATGAAATGTGATGGAGGAATACAGCAAGGCTTTTAAATTCTCTGTTAGATAGACCTTTCCATACATCTTTCAAAAAGTGTTCATGGTAGAACTATGATCAAATAAATTTGGGTACTTGCCAACATTTCCAATTTTTTTTCTTTCAAGAGCAAAATATTTAAAGGGTTTTTCAAAACACTGTCAGAAACTGGGGGGGGATCAGTCCTAACTTCCACTCTTCTCAATTTTAAAATACATTGTTGGAGGGCATATCTTTTTCCCCTTTATTTTTAGCTGGCAATAAATGACACTGAATGATTATGTGTAAGCTTACCTTGAAGTGCTAATAGCAATCCACTGTTGTGTTTTTTGTCAGGAAAACTGCACAGAGGTGTCCACAGAGGCACCTAAGTAGTCAACCAGAAGTTGGCCCTGGCTCGATGAACAGCAACAACACAGAAGTTACAGCTGGCAAACAACGCAATGCTGAATCTAGGTACCAAAATGAATTTCCTATGTGACATGTACCTGTGGCTCCTAGGGTTCCAGCCTTTGAGGCTTGGGAAAAACCTGGAAGGGAAGAGTCTGGAAATGGCCACAGAAGTCAGCCATTTTTTTCTGTATGGATAGAAACCATTGCTATTCATCTTCATGGCTACAGCAGAAGTGAGTGAGGACAGCAAGTACCCTCACAGTTCTTTTTCCAGCACTATGGGAAGGACAACTCCAAGAGCATTGATTTGCCTGCCCAAAGAAGAAGAGTTGACTTTTTACCCTGCTTTTCTCATCCATTCAAGGGGACTCAAAGTGGCTGACAAAGCTTTCTATTCTTCTCCCCACAACAGAATACCCTGTGAGGTAGGTGGGGCTGGGAGAGCTCAGAGGAGAACTGTGACTAGTCCAAGGACACCCAGCTGGCTTCAAGGAGGAGATAAGATTCCTGCTCCCTAACTACTGGACCAAACTGAACAGCATGCAAATGCCCCATACCTTGGGCCCTTACCAGATGTTCTATTCTGCCCATGTGGATGCAGCCACAAAATCTCAGCCCAAGCTTCCTTATTTATGTGTTTGTTTCTATTTCTCTCCCACACAGGTCTCATGGTAGGCTACAATAAAGCCAACATAAAACTCAATTAATAATGATTTTACTATAACAGGGCCCGCAAAGGAAGGGGAAGCTGTTTCTTCAGTCAAAAGCTAGCTCTGCTTTTATGTGGACCAGCTGGTTGTAACGTTTGTGTGCAATGCTGCTCCTCAAGTGTGTGAGGAACACTGCAGCTATTGTACCCTATGCAAGCTAACTGAACCCTGGCTAATCAGCATGTAACCTTCTCTATTAATAGTGCAGACAGATATGCCTCCTGCACTATTAGCTGAACGTTATGGACATATGCCAAGCATTAACTAAAAGACCCTGAAATCCTCATAACAACTTGGCTAATGTTAATGCTAGTAGTAATGCTAGTAATTATTCCCCCTTAGAACATGATCATACTATAGGACTTAAAAGCAACAACAATCAAGTATTTTGGGGACCAATGAATAATTAACAATGGAATCATATGCTGCAAAAACCTGTGGATTCAGCAGCTGCTGGTTTCTTTCTCCCAACAATGTGAGACAATTGCATGATTGGAAAAAAAAGACCCCGATGCAGGAGACAGTTCTGGACTTTTGCCACTGTTTGCTGGGTCCTTTCATTATATTTGCTCGTGCAAATACCTGGAAGCCAGCCAAACACCCCCTTCCTCCACTTTTTTATACACTTGCCTGGCTTTCAGGTATTTGCAAGAACAAAGATAAGGAAAGGAACCAGCAGACAGAAGTAAGTGATCACTGTTATAGAAAACATGACATCATTGGCTGCCTCCAGACAAGGTGTAAAACCAGCTGGTATCCTGGGGCTATGTTGTGTTCATGGTAATCCCAATTCAGCCCCAGGATTTTGGGGTGATATCCTGTGGTGTCCCTGTAGTGGGAAAAAGGACTCTCCACCAATTTTTTTCCTGTAATAGTGATATTCATGTAGTTGTTGGATGCTGCTCTCAGGAGTTGCCATCTTGAAGATGCACAAGGGATGTGAAGGACCCAAAATGATGGCTGCTCAGGGAGGGCAGTCATGCACTTCCTGGTATCTTAGACTTCAACGACTAGATGTACATGGTGTGCTGATGGAAGGAGCATGGTGTCTGGACAGATAAGTCTGTACGATTGCTTCCTGTTGGTAGTCATGTGAACTTCTCATACTCTGGTCATTCCCGCAAATTCCTGTTGAATCAGATCGTGGTCTGCTTAGAGGCCTCTTTGGTCCAGGCCTTAAAGCAGACCAGTAGGGCCCTGCTGTTCCTAGTATAATCTATCCATACTGACACATCATAGACTAGACCAAGATGACCAAAATGGCATCCAGGCTTGGTCTGGGGATATCCTGGGTCAAGGAAGCATGGGGATGTTGTGCCTCTGTGGTCCATTATACCATGGAGGAACCATTTCAGTGGCTCAACAACTGCACCATCAAAGTGGTTGCCCCTGGAAAATCCAAAGTCGTGGCTGTTTGAACTTTCAGAAGTTCCCTGTACCTAGTCCATAGACGTTATGGAACAGGTGTGGGGACTGGGCCAGAGCAAGCTGTTCCAGTGCAGATGGATTCCATGTACTAGAACATCAAGACCAGATCATGGAAGGTAAGAGCAGAAATGACCACTTGGTCCATAGTGAATCATCCTGCTCATGTGTATAGACCTCAAAGAACACAAGTCCTAAAAACAGAACAAAGGTTGGAACTGGCAAGCTAGAAAAGCTGCTAAACCTGTCTGGGAGTGTGTTAGGCAATATAACAGTCCATAGCAAACAAACAAGCTGATCTGGAATATGGGTAGAAGAAAGAAAAATCAATAAAGAATTGCTTATGAGGACAACTCTTCAGAATCATTAACTGTGTGTGTCTATTTCTAGGAAGCAAATATTTCATAGCTGATTTTGTTTTCTTTTATGAGCACTTTTTTTTTTCCTCAGAGACTGAAAAGCAGGATGTATGTCTCACTCTTGCACAATCCTTCTAGATTATTCAGAAGACTAAAATCGAAGTACACAAGAACTGAATGTGACAAACAGGATCTCAGTAAAATGTTACAGGGCGGGATCCAGCCATCCAGTTTTCTGTTTAGTCAGCTGTGCTCTTTTGCATCTTACTAAAGATTGGTCAGAATGTTGAGGATATTGTTTTTCTAGTCGTGCGGTGTCTTCATGAACCTGCTGAAATGCAGCTGTGCGTCAGCTGTCCTGCTTTGGCTATACAAGATCATCTCGGAAGTTCAAGACCTGAGGGAGTTAACAGATTTGCACCATGTTCAGGTTAATAAAGTTACAGGTTACTAAGTTCCTTTCAAGGAAGACTAACAAATAATAGACTGGAATAGGGTATTTAAATTACTGTAATGCCAGACTTCAGATCCTGACCAATCAATTGTACATTGTGGTACTACACAAAGGGGTTTTTTGCACTTGCCTTTCTAGTGCAGACAGAGGATGCTCCAGCATGGAGCATCTGTACTTTAGGGAGCCATTTCTTTACCAGAAACAACTCCATGCATGCCAGAGCACCCACCATGAAGATACCTAAAGCATTCTAGCTCTTTGCCTCCCAGGATCTTGCCAGAGACTTGGTCTAGTGGTTAAGGAGTCAGATTCTTATCTGGGAATACCGGGTTTGATACCGCACTCCTTCATGAAGCCAGCTGAGTGGCCTTGAGCTAGTCACAGCTCTCTTTCTGAGGTGTCACAGGATGTTCTGTTGTGGGGAGAACAGAAAGCTTTGTCAGCCACTTTGAGTCCCCTTAAATGGATGAGAAAAGCGAGGTAGAAAAGCTAACTCTTCTTTTTCTTCTTAAGATACGTTGCCTCAGACATCATCCATGCATCTGCATGTTTCCTCATTCCTGGTTTAGTAATAGGTTGGCTTGTTCAAATGGAATGAGCCCTGAAAATGGGGTGAGTCAGTAATTTTTCCTCTTATATTAACTTGTTTTATATTTTGTTTCCCTGGCAAAAAAATATTCTAACAGCTAATTCTAGCTGAGTGCCCCTTTAAAATGCACAGTTAGGATGTAAGAAAGTGTTGAACAAAAGTCTACTTTATGTAGAAGTTTAGCCGCAAACAAGCTCTTCAAAATAAACAATACTACAAAACTGAAGTTTGTATCATGGGTGCAATCTACAAAGCATGTTATAGTGCCTTGAATGTGCATTGAAGGCACCGTGTCTACACAACAATACACCCCCAATACACATTCAGTACATAGGAAGAGTACAGTATTCACACAGATGCCTTGCTCTGCCCCTATTATGCCACTAAAATTTCCATTCTGAAAGCTGCTCTCACTAGGGATGTGCACAAATGTTCTAAACATTCAAAATTCAATCAAATTCGATTGAATGGGGACATTTGAATTCGAATAGAATGTCTTCACATTCAAATGTAAACATTCAAACGAATTTCAAATGTTCCAAAACATTCATTTGAATGATTTGAAACATTCAGAAGTACAGATACATATGTCTTACATATATATCTGTACAAATCTCATACATATCTGTACGCATTTGGCATATAATGTGGGATGAAAATGGGATGTATACAGAATAAAACGGGATGCATACAAAATGCAACATTCATATCTGAAGATTTGAATTTAAACATTTGAATAGAATAAAATGTTCTGACATTCGATTTGATGCAAATTCAAATGCAAAAATAAATCATCCATACACATCCCTAGCTCCCACCTTTGTATGCAGCACCAGCCCTGCTTCCACTTTCACTACTGTTAAAAAGGACTTAACCTGTCTCCTTGGTGATGTTTGCATTTTCAATGTCAGGAAACAGCCTTTCCGTAGAAAACTCTGGCATTTTTTAAGCCTGGAACCCCACTTTGGTTCTGAGGGTGACGAAAGCACTTTTCCCTGCCTTTCAAATGGCGCTGAGGGATTCTTCTGCCACCATTTGATGGGTGGCAGAGGCTTGCTTCCTCTGCATGACAAGATCAACTGTGCTCTGGGCCTGAACTGCTGAAGATAAGCAAGAGCAATAAGAAGATTTGCCACATGAAGGGACAGAAGGATGCACCCTCAAAATACACATAAGCTTGTTTGGAACTCAGGAGAATAGGGAACATCTGAATGGACTGATTGAACTACACTAGACGTGTTTCCAGACCATTGTGTCTACATGCTAGCACATTCCCTGAGAAGCGTATTGTCCCAGGGATCAAACTGGTTGCACAGCTGCTGAACTTGACCCAGTCTGATCATGATTCCCCCCCGGAATACTTCCAACCTAGGTTGGATCCCATTCCTGCTACCCACCATGTGGACAGGTAACACAGGCAGGATTGGTCCAGGATCCATTTTAGAGCCCAACATCACGCTACAGGGCTCTGGAAGACAGCCTACTTTCAGGAATGTTTCTAGGGCCACAGAGATATGACCTCAGCCAGGAACTTGGAGGCCCGGGAATTTTTGTACCCTGCCTTTGAAGGCAGGTTTAGGATAGTCCCAGCATGCACCATCTCTGCTCTGTTATTAGCCTCAATCACTCATTTTGGACTAGGAACACTCTCTGCACTACCTGCTGCATTCCATAGTGTGGAGGCTGCCATAGATTCTTTTGGGAAATAACTTGGGTTAGACCCTGATCATTACTGTTGGTCATATATCCATATGGCAAAACTATGTGAGCTGGGTGTGTAGTGTGCATCATATTCTTAACAAGGTCACAAAAGAGAATTTGATTTAAAAAAGAAGAAAAAAAATCTTTGCTTAATAGTACATTTAATTTTGTTTGTTTGAAAACATTCTCTTACCCCCAAGCTGTTAGTAAGTACGTATAATCAATTCCATGTTTTGCAATATATATTTCCTATGTACATTCATTCCCCCCTTTCCGCTTTGTTCCGATTGCAAGTTTGCGGACTCTAACATTTTAAAAAATATATAAATCTTTTTTGTGTTAGACTGATAAAGCAATAGATCATATTTCTTTCATTATTCTTTACTGCTTTTGCGGAAAATATGGAGGGATTTAAAAAATAAATGGCCAGACCAGCACTGTTGGGAGGGGGAGTGAGTGAAATTGTGGCACAAGAGTATAAATGATACAATTCTAAGGACGATGTAGCTTCCATTTTTCTTCAGCAATGTGTGAGGGAAACAATGTTTTGTTTCATTAAACAGTAAAACTGGGACTTTTACTGAGAAGTGAAAGTGCTTCAGCAGGTTTAGGGCGAATGGCAGATTTCAGCCTCTCATTTTTCTACAGGAATGGTTGTGGAGGTGGAGCTTCATGCTGGTTGGGATATGCCTCAGCTACATCTGTTTGGGGGCACAGTCCCCATACCCCAGCAATACCCTATGTTAGCACTGAGGTTGCCATTAGCACTACATACCCCATTGCTACTATTGATTGACAAAATTTTATCCTATCAGAATGTAGGTGGTGTTGATGCAATCAAAAAGGGTGGAGAACTAAAGAGTCGTGTAAAGGAGACTTGGAGAGAAAACATAAAAGGTTTGAGCATAGCAGCCCAAGCTGAGGACCATCTGAGGACTGATTATCAGGAATTGGGTGTGAACAGAATTAGAGGGAGATCGCAAAAAACAAAACAAAACAAAAAAACAATGGCTAGAAACATTTTCTGGTGAACAAGAGGCTGGCACAGCATGTCCGTGATGCATCATGCAGCCATTTTAGGACAGTTGCAGCACCAGCTGCAGCTTACAAAACATCTTCAAGGGCAGCCCCATGTAGAGCGCGTTACAATAGGTAGCAGAGCATGGATAACTATGGCCAAATCATCTCTGTCCAAAAAGGGCCTCAACTGATGCACCAGCCATATTTGGGAATAGGCCCTCTTGGCCACAGCCTCCACCTGAGCTTCAAGCGTCAGCGCGTTCTTGTACCAGCTCCTTCCTGGCTGATAGCATATATATATTTGGGAAGTCAACTGACAGCAAGTCAGGTGGTTTTGTTATTTGGGGTGCTCCTAATTTCACCACAAGTCAGTTTTCAAAGTAAGGAATCATTCACAGGTATAAACAACGGAACTTTGTTATCATATTCTATTATCTTGTCTTTCGTGCATCATGTGCAGAAGTAGCAGAAGCCTCACTCTCCTGTTACGTTCCATCAGCCTCTGAGCCTAAAATGAATTCAGAGCTGTAAATCATCAATGACAGAACACAACATATTTTTATGAAACTATCTATCTATCTAAAAAAAAATCAGTTGCTTGTATGAGAGGTAGAAAGAAAAGACTTAATTGGTAAATCGGCCTGAGAGAGCATCATGAAGCAGCAAAAAGAGCACCTTCTGGTGGCCAATGAACAATGTGGGCAAATGGCTGCATTTCAGGTGTGTCAGTTTCCTACCCTAAGACCCAGAAGATACAAATTGACCAGAGGGTGGGAAATGCAGCTCTTCATGGGGTGTTTTTCCCTGTCACTAGAAGTACCCATTAAGTACCCATTAATGGGTACAAAAATGCCATTATGTACCCATTATTGGGTACTTAATGGGTACTTTTAGTGACCGTGGTAAAACACCCATGCTCACCTTTCCAATGTGCTGGTTGACATAGAACACTGGGCCGAAGGCCAGAG
Source organism: Aspidoscelis marmoratus (assembly GCA_014337955.1). NCBI lineage: Eukaryota > Metazoa > Chordata > Lepidosauria > Squamata > Teiidae > Aspidoscelis > Aspidoscelis marmoratus. The sequence goes on along the minus strand of MTQE01003428.1, from coordinate 27,905,622 downwards.
TTCTGGTTGCCCTTCCATTCCATAGCCATAGCTCTAATGATGGTTTCAACTCTTGTAGGTAGTATCCTGGCTGCAGTTTGGTTCTGATGGCTGTGAAAGGTTGTTTCAGAACCTTGGATATCGGCACTTTGCTTCCAGTCCCTAAGAAACAAAGGTCGAAATGACCAAAAGTATGTATTTATCATCTGGACTTGTATACTAATCCTCTCCTCAACCTGTCCAGACACTTACGGCAAGCATGGGTGGGTGTCTGGGTGCCACCATTTTCACTTGTCCATGCTGGTGGCACTGTCACTTGGGCAACTGCATTGTATGGTGTGTCACATGCCCCTCCAGCATCCAGAAGGGGTGTGAATGCAGCATCCAGAGCCTTACCATCTCTGATGGTAGTGCAAGGTAAGTGCACACATGGTGCACTTAAACCTTCACCATGTGTAGTTCCCACAGGGAATGCTCTTGCATGGAGGGATGAATTTTTGGTGCTCCACCTGGGAGCATTCCCCATGTGAACTACTGGGCCAAGTGTGAATTGACCCAGTGAGTCCTTCCTCCTCTTATTCAGAGCATTTCCCTGGCTCCCAAGAATGAGCCATCTCACTGATGGCCTGTGAAGACATCTTTTGCAATGCCCTCTTCCTGTTGATCATGTACATCTTTCTTTACACTGCTTTGTAATTCTTGTTTTCTCTCACTCATGCCTCCAAACCCTGAGTTGCAATCACTGGGTGCTGCTGTGCAAATGCCCTTTTTCCATATAATAAGGCTTCATCTCTGGTTTCTTCTCTCTGAAAATCCAGTGAAGCAAATACTACGTACCATAATTTTGGCTAAATCTGTTGATAACAGCTAAATCAACAAGATAAACAGACTCAGCAAAACTTACTATTTCCATTTTTTGTTTTTAGGCTGGGGAAAAGATTACAAATTGGAATTCCTCCTCCTCCCTTCTCCCAAACTTTTGGAAGTTCTGCTGAAAACTGTGGGAATAAGAAGTGTCTACCAGCAGTTTTTATCACTTTAAAAATGATCATTTACCATTTTGTTTTAGCTATTTTAAACTTGTTTTTACATTAGATTGTAAATTACTTTGGGATATTTTAAATGAAGCAGCAGCATAGAAACATTTAAAATAAGGAGGTTTTGAGTGGGGCATGCATAGTGCAAAAAGCCAGACTCTGAGGCTTTGGTCACACTTAAGGTTTAATCCAGCTTCAATCCACTTTGAAAGTGAGAGAATAGGTCAGTGTTAAATAACTCAGTGTTATTTCTTTCAGTGTTAAATAACTCAGAAAATTCACCTCTGGGATAGATAATGTGGAAAGAAAATTACTGGTCACTTTGGTGAGGTGTTCTCTTCCTCTGAAGGTGGACTGGAGGGAAAACTAGTTCATCCTGACCTTTAGATGATACTCCACAGCTTAGGCACCACAGATTCACATGTTCCCTGTGAGCTCAGCTCTTGTAGGTTTGTGCGTTGTTGAGTGAAGGCAAGTTCTCACAAGTTCTTGCTCAAAGAAGAGGAAAAATGTGAGCAATGGAATACACCACAAGAAAAGTTCTTTAAACTGGTGGGCTACTGCGCATAGCTACATCAGAGGTTGTTAACCTGTCTAGCCAATATAATGTTGCTGTCCATGAATTACCATTTTTAGCCCTATCTTGACGCATCTCCCAGAAATATAACACATATATAAATAAGCTCACACAATGATCCTTCTTGTTTTGTGAGTGTCTACCTATACCTGTCTACAATTTCTGTCTGTCTGTCTGTCTGTCTAATCATCTAACATGTCTATGCAATCCCAAAGCAGTTTATAGTATGACTTATAAAATGAGGTTAAAATAAGTTTAAAGAGCAAAACGTTAAAACAAAACTGTGTGGTGCCAAGTAGTAAACATTCTTTGATACTAAGAATGCCTAAAAGATACAACAGGAAATGCACCTCATTAATATCTGAGGGGCACTACCACAGGGCAGACCCTGCAGTGGGACCCCGCGAGATGACCACACATCCACACCTTCACCGTTACTCATACTGGTCCAAGGAGTGTTGTAACTGAACAGTGCAGACATTCCCTGAGAGAATCACATCACTGGAAACCATAGCCATGGCTTGTTTACTTGATGTACTAAAAATGTCACAAGCATTCTAGCTGTTCAGGAGAAAACTGTCAGTCCTAGAACGCAATGACACAGCTTGGAGAAAGCATAGTTTAGGAAGAAAAAGATGGCACAAGGAAGCTCAGGAGAGACAGAATTAAAGTTAAAAAGCAACATCAAAATTAAAAAAAAAATGGTTTGAATCTCTTGGTTGGATGCAGCTCCAGATCATCAAATTAATATAAGCTTTACTTGTGACCACACACATAATTTGGTAGCAGTAACCAATCTTCACTTAATAGTTGTACTATCTTGGAGCTCTTGCGTTATTAGTTGTATTGTGGTTGGATTTGTGTTGCTGTTATTATTGTTGTTATTGTTATTATTTGTTTTTTCTGTTTGTATTTCTATCTCTCCCTATACCCGAAGGTCTCAGGATGGGTAATAACATTTAAAATCAGACATATATTAAAACCACAGTATATATTTAAATAATAACAGTGTCAGTAAAGTGGGAAGAGACAGTATATTCCCATTTAACCA
>MTQE01003428.1:27871544-27888777 GCA_014337955.1 Aspidoscelis marmoratus | reverse complement strand
AAAAGGAGTGTCCTGGCACACTTTAAATTCCATGGGGACAGGGCTTAACTGATCTACTACCTGCTGTAGCATCTGACATCTGCACCCAGGAAGAGTGAACTCTGCTGCTTTTCCATGCTGCTGCTTGGGTTGGTCTAACAGCAACTCTGGTTGCTGCTGAAGTACCCTACTGGAAGTCCAGATTTAAGAAATACACCTTTGGTGTATTCTTCCTGCACCATGTCTGTTTGGCACAATCTGCACAGGCACAGGCACAGCCTCAGATCTTTCATCTGAGAACCTGATGCTGACACAAAATGAAAAAAAAGATTGCTGCAAGCTCCTGGATGAATGATTAGGTGCAATGCTGATACAGGTTGTGCTAGCTTGGCAGCTTTTGTGCTCCACTACGGGGGAATGGTGGATTTCTTCTTCTTCTAAACTAGCATCCCCCCTCCCCCCGGAAGGAATTCATAATCTGTAGTCTGTACAGAACTTTGTTTTGCAGAAGATCCCTTCTCTGTTGTGGTATTTTTTGGCCCAGCTGTATTACTATTTTTCATTACAGAGCTGTTTTCAAAACTAGTCAGTGATGAAGCAGGTGATATAAAATCTGCGGGAAAGAGAACTGGTTTTTTTGGAGCAATAGAGTGGTGACCCCAAAACATCCCTTCCTGAACCTGCAAAAGGAAATCAAATGGTTGTTTTCAGCCTTGAAGATGTGAAGCCTGCTAGGAAATGTGATTAATCTGCCATTCTACAGAAATCCAGCTTGCCTGATTTTTTCAAAGCACTTCAGGGAACCTAAGCAATACTGATATTTGAAGGTGGGGGGAGGTTTATCCCATTCTCTCTCTCTCTTCTTCTTTTTTCCAGATATCCTTCTGGTTCAGCTTCCTTAGAACTTTAATCAGTTGCAGAAAAGTTATTTACTAAATTCCATTTGACTCATCACACAGCTTTCAGTTTCTGCAAGGTTTCAGTTGGAGTTCCCACACCTTATGCCACTGTCTCTTTAATAGGTGTTTATGTTGCAACCCCTTTTTACCATCCGTACCAAACTGTCTGATTGTATTTCTTACTCCCACTGTGATCAAAGGTACTCACATTTTGTCTTTTCTGTTTCCAGAATACAAACCAGCAGGCGCTATATACTCCCAATGCTGAACTGTGTGTAGCTGTGAATGTAGAGAAATGACAGACGACCGCTAGATGCACACGAAATGGGTAGGGATTCATGTTTGTTTTTCTCCTCTAACTGGATTTGGGGCTCATGTGACTGGCTGTATGTTGTCAGCAGACAGTCAGGAAAGCTTCAGGAGTCAGAAGAGTAGTGTGGGAAGAGGGACTAGAGTAGTGTGAGTTTTCTCTGGCAGCTGCATTAGGCTTCTCAACGAGCTGTGGCACAGTTGCAGCAGCAACACTGACCAAGGCAGTGAGGCAGGGAATATATAAACTGGAATATTTGTTTTCATAAATCACTTCAAGATTTTTATGGTGTAGAAATGTTTTAAATAAATACACCTGCGGCAGTCAACCACCCCTTCCTCCAAAGCCGAAGTGATGACAATGGCAAAGGCAGTGGATTGAATGCCCTATTGAGACCACTCCTGATGCTGCAGCAGAAGTGCCAAGGTGCCTAGGAGAAGCCCTCCACTCTTCCACTTTCAGCAGCAGTACCCCTAGAGAGTCATCCCAGGCAGCAGGTGGCAGTCCCCATGCCAAGGTCCTTGAGATGGTGGAATTATGGGTGCAGCAGCAAAAGCCACAGATGGGAGTGGTTCCTCCTTTCAGAGATGGCCACAGTAGTGGAAATGACAGAAAGAGCAGAAGGCAATCCACTCTGCTGAAATGCTCAGACAAAGGCACCGCGAGGTCAAATTTTCCACTGATATAGCTGTAGTTGTGGTGAACATCTCCGCTCACAAAAACAGTAGCAGCAGCAGTGATGAAGGGGCACTATTTATATTTTACAACAGGGTAAGGAAATTTTTAGGAATTTTACGTCTGTCCTTACAGCTTGAATTCACCCCAAGGGCCTCTCATTAGGTATGTCTGGTCACACCAAAGTGCCAAGGTGCACAGAAACAGTCAGGATGGTGACAATGACAAAAGCAATGGGGAAAGGGGACTCCCCCACCCCCTGCAGAATCAGCCTCAGTGGCAGCAAGAAAAAAAAATCCACAGAATTTTCTTACATGGGCTGTGGTCACACCTTCCCATTAAATCAATCCATCTTCTGATCACAATGCTCACAGCTTTTCATTTCTATCCATTTTTTTGTTGTTGTTGACTTTCCACCATAACCCCCCACCCCACCCCCAACTTTGGGCTTTCTATGATGGAAAGTCCACAAATAAAACAGAAATGAAAAGCTGTGGGTGAAGAAGCTTTAAAATGAAGGTGTGACATGGTATTCTTTGAGTACAAACTGTCTGCATGAACTGTAGGAAATTCTAAGTTAAGAAATGTTGCCGCTTTTCAAATATTTTAATCCAGAAGATTTCCTTAATTTTAATATTTCCCTTTTTGAGTATTTTACATACTTTAAGTATGCAAAGATCTGCTAACTTTTAGCAAGCAAGTCTGCAAGTGTTATTTTGCCTCTTTATAAATCTATAGTGAGGCCACACTTGGAATATTGTGTACAATTCTGGTCACCGCACCTCAAAAAGAATATTGGGGAACTGGAAAAGGTGCAGAAAAGGGCAATGGCTACTAGAATGGATGCCTAAGTACATCTTTCAGGCTGGGGGACAAGCAGGATGCTTCTAAGCCCATTTGCAGGGATTCAAGAGCAGGAGAAGGTTTGCCCTTTCTCTGCTTGAGATGCCCATGGGCAATTGGTGGGCCACTGTGTGCGACAGGATGCTGGACTAGATGGGCTGTGGCCTAATCCAGCAGGACTCCTCTTATGCTCTTACTTCGTAATGCAGGACTATTTTTGAACTGATGGTTTGTGTACTGTTGTTATTTGAAGTCTTTTGAGAAGCTGGAACATAATAATTCAGAAATTATTCAGACATCTCCATTTTGGTTCGTTTGTTGTTAGGAGCACCTAACATCTGAATTTCAGAAACAAAATGAAGAATGTAGAGCTAGTGGTGCCATTTCTTATAGAACTTTGCACCTAAGGTATACAGATACTAAGGCCAGGGATGGGTAGACCTCCTAGATGTAGATGGGGTAGGTCAGCAAACTTTGGGCAGCAAGAGGGAATGAGGACTAAACACTAGCAAGTAAAGTGTGATGTGGGAAGAAGACAAGGCAATTCGTAAGATGTTTACTAAGGTAACAAGGTCCATAGCCTTTCTTAAACTTGGCAACTTAACTGCATAGGCTTCCTTGAGTTCCATAGATGAAAATTCAGCATATGGGGTCCTAGAAAACTGCTCTGTAGCAGCTTTCTGCTGTGAGATCAGCACTACATTCTTGCAAGGGAGAATGATTTGTGCAATTAGATAAAGGATTTGTAAATATTTTCATGTAAAATTTTAAAAAGAATCTCACTCTTGAAATAAAATATCTGGTTTTGACAAAAGCAAACACTTTGGGATTCTGTAAATCCTACTTGTTTATGAGTCTTGGCAAAGCAGTTGACAGTGATTTGGCAAGGATGCGTCCATTTTAGAAAATCTGTGACAACAGGGAACTTCCATATGGTGCCAACAGAATTTCATAATATGGTAAATATGGCCTGTTGCCTTAATTCATTCATTTCCATGGATATTATTGCTAAATATTGTCCTGGTTGGCTTGGAGTTCCTGCTTATGTTGAAGAACATATGGTTAGCCGAGAGTTCCTACTTGTGTTGATAAACATTCTGTACATCTGGGCTTAAACTCCATGCTTGCTGTAGCAGAATGAATGACTGGCAGAGAACTGGGCTAGCCAGCACTAGACTTAACAGTCTTCACAAGCCTGGGTTGAAAGCGTGTATTGTATAGGGTGTTTTTCCACCGTCACTAGAAGTACCCATTAACATATCCATTATTGGGTACTTAATGGCATTAACGTATCCATTAATGGGTACTTAATGGGTACTTCTAGTGATAGTGGAAAAACACCCATAGTCACAGTTTCCACTCCAGCCTCAAAATGAGGTTTACTAATCAAAACTTCCTCAACATTGCAAACCTGAATTTTAAGGTAAATGCAAGAAAAGTAGACAAGATGGAGGTGTTATGTGTTACAGAGTCTCAAATCTGTGAAGTTGTGAGGTATCAGTCTTTGATGGGGTTGTAGTGACCTGGAAGGGACAGGTACAATATCTGGCATGTTCTTGGTGTGACTCTGATGCTTGAAGCTCAGTTGTGGGCCATGGCCAAGAGTGCCTTTTCAGCGGTGGCTCCCAGACTATGAAATATTCTTCCCCCTGAGGTGCCTCAGACACTTTCACTTAACATGTTCAGAAGAGCAGTGAGGAGTACACATCCTTGCCCTGGCCTTTGGCTAAATAAGGAAACACGTTTTCCTCCCCACTTTCAGGCATTGCTAACTGTTTTAGTATGTTCACATTACATTTGTTTTTTAATGTTGTAACCTGCCTGAAACCTCTGGATATAGGGTGTGGGATAAAAATGTAAATAAATAAATATGTTTCTAGATGTTGCCAGATCACAATACCCATAATTCCCAGTTGCTAGCTGTGGCGTCCGCCGCCCAACGCTTCCCTGGCTCTTTATATTTGCCTACAAAACTTCAATACTATACACTCAGGCTCAGCATTAACAGCAATCACTCTCTCTCTCTCTCTCTCTCTCTCTCTCTCACTCACTCACTCACTCACTCACTCACTCACTCACTCACTCACTCACTCACTCACTCCCCTCTTCTTGTTCCAAATAATAAAATGAACCACAGGGTTTCCTTCCAGCCATCTGCTGGAATGTTGCTATAATGTTTCTATCTCTCTTAGGCCCCGTCCCCATGCATGCCATTTGGTGCGGAATTGGCACACAGGGGACTGGGAACGGGTCTGAGATCGCTCCTAGCCCGTCCCCATGCCATTCCCGGTGATGTGGGCTGGGTGCAGGTTGGGCGTGGATGCAGCCATCCCCATGCAAACCACACCAAACCCTGGCATGGGGGAGCAGCACCACCTCCTCTCTGCCCCCTTTCTCCCTCCCTTAGTGGCACAGAAAGCCAGGACTGGGCTGGGAGGCATGGAAAAAAGTTGAAGTAAAGCTTAATAACAATAATAAATTTATAAATAATTTTAAAAGACCGAAAGTCGCTATGAAGTTTAGTGGCAGTTATGCACTTGAGCACCTCCACTCCACCAGGAACTGCAAGAACGCCCATCAAGTTTATAAGGGAGAAAATCAAGCCATTATCCTGCCTGCCTTGGCAATCGGGAAATGCAGGTAGAATCTTTTCCATGAAAGATGTACAAAAATTAAGCCATTATTCTGCCTGCCTTGGCGATCGGGATTTTTCCACTCCCAAAAAATGTCAGTGGCTGCAATCTCCAATGCACGAATGAAGTGAGCGCCAATCTCCTCCGCAAATAGCCCGGGACTGTCCCCATGTGCGGTCACGGCTTGCTAACCAATGTGTGCTGGGACCCCAAACCATGCCCAGACTTGTTTTTTTTGCATACCAAATTTGCTCCTGGTATGGCACGGTTTTGGGGGATCTGGCCAGCGGAAACCGGACCAAATCGAAAATGCATGGGGACGCCCAATGCCGAGCCCGATTTCAGTACCAGACCAAACTTGCATGGGGACGTGCCTTTAAAGTCCCCATGACTCCCTCTCCAGAATACTTTGTATAAGTTTCTTGGTAAATCACTGACTACTGAGCACTTTAAAGAGAACTGAAGAATATATGGTTTATTATAACAATGCTCTTGAATTTTGATATAGCACTCTGATGTATAATTCAAGTCTTATGAACATCACATAACACGGTACGCAAATGAATATTGTTAGCTTTAGAACTCTCTTCTAAACTGCTAATGTTTCTCAGTTTAACATAGATATCAGGACTCTCGAACTACTGCTTCCTTTAAGCAGCAGTTCCGACGAGCCCATTTCTTCCTGTCCCACCCTCTGTGCGTTATCCCCAGGAAAGAACCTCCAGCCTGCTCTAAATGGGCTTATATAGCCTTCCAATCAGGTGGCCGGCGAAACCTGATTGGCTATAGCATAAAAGCCAACTTCCCGCACCTTCTGAAGTTGCAGCCAAGCCACGCCCACTAGCCCCTCCTTTGCAGCAACTAGGCAGGGACTCAACCAGTTAACTAATCCCTTACCTAGTTATTGCAGACGTCACACTGGCCATGCCAGCTGGGCCTGATGAGAGTCAGAGTTCAGCAATGGTTGAAGGATCATTATTCCAACAAACCTTTAAATACTGTTTGTTGATCATCTAGATTAAGGGCTAGAAGCATGTCCAGCAAAGATCCTAAGGAACAATGTTGTAGTGTCTGTGGAGTCCCTGGTCATTCAAGCACCATCTAAAGCATCATTTCTGCAGAGTGGGAAGAATGACTGAAGGTGCTGGTTGTCCTCAGATACTTGTGTTCCTGCTATGTGAATAGTTAGCAGTTGCATAAGTGACTTACTTGTACCATGATGCACATGGTGGTATTTTTTGATTTGCTGATAGTGGCCAACCTCCAGGAACATTTTTTGATACTTCCAAAAGTGCCACCATGCTGTCACTTCTATACTGGGAAATATTCATTCCCCAGCTCTGAAGTTATCAAGAGGATGAAGTGTATCTTGCTCCTGGGGCTGGAGTGAGGTGTCACAATCTCCATCATGGGAGCGCAGCCTTAAGTTATTTTGCCTTATTTCCCCGCAATCGAAGGTGTACAGGATTTCAGCTGCTATACAGGGACCTAACTTTAGAGAGGAAAAGGATAGCTTTCAGACTGACTGATTGATTTATATTATTATAAATAGATACTAGCTATGTTCACACATACATGCAAAATGGGATGCAGAGGGTTTGTTACATACCCACCATCACAATCCCTGTCTGCATGTACCAGTTTTTGGCAGAGAATGAGGGCTTTTGGAGTTATAAGTGGTGATGGCCATATGCTGTTGGATTCTGCTGCCCCTCCACCATGACATCCTTTCTCCCACCTCATGATAGAGCATCTTAGTAGTCCTCTGGGTATACCCACTGCATGCTAACAAGGAAAGGTCATGCCAACACCAGTTCTGTGTGAATCCTACATGAGGGCATGGTTACTATATTATCAAACAGTTAAATTTAAAAACAAATAGAGCTGTGAGATCAAAAACATTAAACCAAAAGTAGCTTCATTTAAGTATTAAAAATCAAAGAGATAAGATGGAGCCAGTTAGCAATCTATCTAAAAATATAGTTCTATTTTTAGGACTTTTTTCTGTTCCTTAGTCAACTCTTTATATCCTGCTCTGGTTTGGTTTCCACAAATTACTGAGTACCCCAAGCTTATGGTATTAGAAGAAAGATCCTGCTGACCACAGCAAGTCAATGGCACTGCAGAGGCCACATCACACCAATGTAAATTTGCAAGATTGTACTAAAATGGGAAAGTCACATTTTACAGAACATGGAAGAGCAAAGCCTAAGTTTCATTTATATTGCAAAAAGGCCAAGCACTTAACTGCTCTCTGGATTAGAGAATCACAAGTTTTAGATAAAGTTATGTTGAACAAATCAAGAAGTGTATGCTTCGAGTCTGTTCTTCAACATGCTCTCTGCTATTAGTATAGTTTTCTAAAGTGTAAAAGAAAACAGTCATACCATAAATACCCATGCTATCCATACCTCAGATCCTGCATCTCCAATTGTAATAATCTAAAGTCTTCCAGCCAGAAACATCATTCTAGAAAGCAGGTTCATTTTTATCACTGAAATCCCATTAACAATAGGTTTGGTTTTGTACATTATTGTAGATCTTGTTTGATTTCTGACCACATTTTCAAATAATTATTCTGATATAAGGCTATATTTTATTTGATCATCATTCTGCCCAAGTATTCTAACTTTCTTCTCTATATCAAATCTTGATTTCTCTTGGACCACTTCTCATTTCTTGTTTGTCATATTTCTCAACAAAACTTTGGTCTTCTCATTTTAAACCTGCTACCATTCCATAGGCCTGAATTGTTTAAGTGGTTCTGTTGAATTATTTGGCTTTGTTTGAATAATTGCTAAGTCACCTGCATAGACTCTTATCTTGTATTCTCTTTTGATCTTGACTCCTTTAATGTCTGAGTTATGTCTTATAACTCTATTTAATACTTCCAATGCCATTATAAACAATAAAGGAGAGAGAGTACATCCTTGTCTGGTGACTTTTTGAATGGCAAAATTTTCTGTAGTGTCTCCATTTATTAATAATTGTGCATATTGTTGGGTATAACTTGCTTTAATTCCTTTTTGAATGTTTTCTCCAAAGTTCATCTTTTCTAAAAGCTGGAACATAAAAGTCCAATTTCCATTGTCAAAGGCTTTTTCTGCATCTAAAAATATTATAGCTGCTTGTATGTTTCTCCAAGTATTCAATAATACCTAGTACAATTCTTATGTTGTCTTTCATTTATTTTTCGGGCAGAAATCTAGCTTGATCGGCATGTATGAAATAATGAAAATCTGTTTTAAGTCTTGAAACAGTCATTACAGTAATTATTTAACAATGAAATAGGTCTATAATTTTTCAGTTGAGTTAGATCTTGTCTTTCTTTTGGTATAAAGGTTATAAAAGCTATCCTCCAAATTTCTGGTATGTTGCCTCTATTCAAGATTTTGTTCATTATCTCTAATGGAATAATTTCTTCTTGTAGATAATCCATCTAGGCTTGGGGCTTTTCCTAACTTCATTTTCTTTATTGCTTCAGTAAATCCATTTATGCTGTTGTTGTTTCTCCTTAGCATTCAACAAGAAGTTTTTTTTATCCAAATACTGATTCTGCTTCCTCAGATAGTTCTTGCTAAACAAAGCCTCTTGCCCTTCCACTATATAAGAAATATAGAGTGGTCAATTTGAGAAGTTTTAGGTTTTGGTCTTAACAGTGTTATAGGGCTGTTTGCAAGTGAGTGACAGGAAATCTAGCCAATCACAGAATAGAAACTGTTGCTAGCAGCCGTTTATCAATAGAAACTATCAATCTAGCAATAGAAACTGTTGCTAGCAGCCGCTAGAGTTGGAAGGGTGGGTAGACCAGTAGCCAATAGATAGGTACCAGCTGTTGCCAAGGAAAGTATGCCCCGAAATGGTGGTGAATGAGGGCTGTCATGTGACAAAATAAGGTAGCTTCAAAACCACATATACGAACATGGAATGCACATGGATGAGAAAAGTGCAGTATAAAAGTCAACTCTTCTCCTTCTCCTTCTTCTAACTCTACCTGTATGTTTTAAAATAGATATAGCAACAGAATCATTTTCTTCTTGCCTATTTGGCCAGTTAATTCCATTTATACTACAGCCATCATTTTTTTTAGAAAAAGTGCTTACACTATATTTTTAAAACCAGCAATAAAATATATTAAAATAATAACAAGTTTAGGCAGGAGGGGAGAAGAGAAGTAACAATGATAAATGCCTGGATAAATAAACAGTCCTTTGCATGATGCCAGATTACCTGAACTGCTGGTTCCATGCATATCTCCTGGGTGAAAACTTTACAGTGTGGGGTAGAATCACTACTAAATAGAGTAACCAAATGGGTAGAAGAAATGAAGGGCTCCAGTACCTTTCATAATTACAGATTCTTCTGTGCATCTGAGAAGCATGCAAAAGTACTTTCTAATTTATTCAGTTTTTAAGAAAATTAAATTTTGTATTTCAGATAAACATTGCAACGTACAAAGAGAAAGTTCCTATTGTGCCTGGGTAGTTGAAAGAAACGGTTGCTTTATGTTGTAATAATCACAGAGGTTTGTGTCCCTGCGTTTGTTTGAATTGATAGGAAATGAGTCCAAGCCTTGCCATCTGCCACAAATGGGAATACTAGTGAGAAATCATCAACTGATCTGAATCTTTCCACCCTTGGGCCTCTGAAAGCAGGAAGTCTAATAGCACTCTAGTTCCACCAAGATCGTGACTTTGGGGCATAGTTGGAGTAAACATAGTTTGGGAGAAAGACGCAAATCAATTTTCAAAATACCTTTGATCTCATTGGTAATTACTTGAACATCACCAAAAACAAGCTCCAAATGCTTTCAGTTTGTACTTGCCTGTTTAGGAACAGTGATATAACTTTGAAAGATGTTAATCTCAGTGTGGCAAGAAAGAGCATGACCAAGTGGCTTGTATTTCTGTGTTCCAGGAAGAAACTATTGTTGCCTAATTTCAAAGTCTTTCCTGTTCTATTTTCTTAGGATTATGAGCGTGGGTTAGACAGCTTCTCAGGCAGAGGATGGTCCTTTACTTCTACAGTTCTTCCAAAGATGTAGAATGTGCCCCCAAATGGCACGTTGATTCTTGCTTAGCTTCTAAATTGTAAGTCAGCTGGTCTGTCTAACCTTAGTGTGGTGGTGGTCAACTTGGATAAACCTTTATGCACGTTAGCTGAAAAATAGGGACTATAAAAAAAAGAGTAAAAGATAACCTTTTAAGTTTAAAGATCTTCAGTATTTCCAAGTAGGGCTGGAAAAGACCCTTATCTAAAATCCTGGGCAACTTTTGCAAATTGGTATAAAATAAGCCCTGTTCTCTGTACCTCCACCAAATGAAGTAAAGCAGGTGGTCTCGAGGGAAAGGCCTTCTCAGTGATGGCACCTAGGCTTTGGAACAATCTTCCCTGAGAGGTAAGCCTAGCTCCAGCTTTGTATGACATTATTCACTTAGGAATTTTAGAAGTCTGGCTGGCTACTCTGAGTTAATGGTTTTATTTTAGTTTAAAGATATGATTTTAATTGCATTGTTTTAATATATTGTTGTTTTTATGGAGTGAATGAATGAATTATCTTTGAAGCTTACGCAGATACCAAGAATGAAGAATATCATCTTTAAAAATCACTTTGTTATTTTATAGAAGCATTTGCTGTTGAAGCAGCGGGTTTTTCTTCATCAAAGCTGGTGTGAAAATGAAGACCAAAGAATTGATTGAACCACTGTGAAGGGAAGCAAATGGTTCACAATGAAAGCACAAGTGAAACTTGCCATAACAACTGACTGAAACTCCTACATTAGGGGAATTGCTTACTGAAATTCTTCCTGTACATAACCAAAAGACATAATAGGGAATTGTAATTTTTTTATTTAACGTTGAATCTCCTCATGATTTTAGTAATTTTGAGCCCCCCTTCTTTCAAAGTGTCTGAGATTTTGATACATTGTAATAAAACTTCAGGACTTTTCCCAGCTGTTTAAAAACAACAGTGGGGATAAAAAAGAAATCATCAGAAACCATAACCTGATGACATGGCAACCTGAGAACTATCTTGTCTTATAACTTATTTTCATCAGATATTCATGTCTAGAGATGCTGGACATGCTCTTGCTGCCTGAAGAGAGAGATAACATGTGACATGCAAACTATTACGGCAGAGCTAACCAATCAACAATTCCCATACTGCAACTCTAATGTACAGAGAAAATTAACCCCTTTTACACTTAAGTGATGTACACTTGCAGTAATATACAAACAATGACAAAGTAAAAGATAATTGTGATTTCAAAAATCATTATGTAAGAAATGCTTTGTATAAGAACAACTTGTACAGGAAAATGCCCTTGTGGGTGTCACCACATGAAGGGCTATTGAAAGAATCTGGGGGAAGGGAGGCTTGGATTAAGTATGAAGATCTGTTAAACAAAAATGGGGTAATTAATGAATTTACTTTAAAAACAAGAGATCAATTAAATAAAGGAGGCAAAAAATATGCAGTGGTTTACATATGCACAATTTATGGATATATACAGAGATAATAAAAAAGATTAAATTTTGAATGGGGAAGGCAAAAAAGTGGGAAATACAATTAAAGATGGCCATACAAAGTGATGTACAAAGTATTGCTGCAGATAGATATGGGACATGAAGAAGTGAAGGAATGTATGATTACACGAGCAAGAAATTTTGGGTATAGTATTCAAATGGAACAATGAGAGAAATTATGGATAAACGTTATAAAATTTACCATGTGTATAGCATTAAGAGAAAATATATACAAGATGATGTATAGATGTTATTTAATGCCTCATAAATTAGCAAAGATATACCAAGGCATGTCAAACAAGTGTTGGAAGTATAAAACAAATGAAGGAACATTTTATCATATGTGGCGGACTTGTAAAAAAGAAAAAAAATGGATATAGATACATTCTGTAATGAGAAATATTTTAAAAAGTAATGTACAGTTTAGACCAGAAATGTTTCTCTTAGGAATAATACTGGAAAATCTAGATAATGTGAATTCTTTGACTTTTGATATGGTAACAGCAGCAAGAATATTATATGCAGAAAAATGGAAAGAAGATGGAATTCCTGTGGAGAGCTGGCTAATTAAACTGACTGAATGAGCAGAGGTGGACAAATTAACAAACTTAATAAAGAATAAGACAGTAGATAAGTACATAAAAGACTGCAGACTCTCTTGATTTTCTACAAGAAGCAGGAATAACAACTGCTAGATTTGATTGACTTTATATTCAAAAAGACAGCTGAAAGAAGAAAAAACTACTGATGGGGGAACACTAAAATGGTGATACTAAAAGACTGGAGGATGTGATCTATAGTGAACAACCAGATGATATAATATAAATATATGTGAGATTCCATATTAGGAGTTTTAAGGTTCTGTTAAATTGTTAAATAATTATTTTTTAAAAAAAGAAATGATGGACTTATGGGTATCTGCTTTAACTTCTCTGTCGGGGCAGGATGGGGCAGGGAGACAGAGAACCAATTATAAACAAATTTTTCTTATTGATGGCAAATAAGGCTATTTAATAGCCTGTTTATTCCAGGAAGTATGTCATGCTCCAACCAGAGGCTGAAAGGAATAGTTTACGGCATTTTAGAAGGGGGAGGGGACAGGGAAAGATATTAATATTAAAATTGAAGCTGAGGATGCGTGATCAAACACTCTTAAAGAAACCGGACAACTTTCATAATCAGCAGCCATCACCCCTCAGCATGTAACCCTCTTAGATCCTGAGGTTTCATAAGGTCAGCTCAGTGATAGCACTGGAGTTATCTCCACTCATCTCCTCTTTCATGGGAAAACTATTTAGTGCAAAACCATGGAGAGAAAATAATTGTCACCCATAGAAAACGTAGGATTAGGAGAAACAAAGGGGGAAAAGCATGCAGTTGTGTGCTATTAGCTTGCTTCTGATGTCATCATCCACAATTGCTCAATGACATCACACTTGCCAATGAGATACATACATAGAACCCCACCCAGCTATAATTGTTAATGTCTCCAAAGTACATGTTACTTCTTTTATCAATCATCCAGAGGACAAGTGAGTAGCAACATCTGGACCAAGTCTCAAAATATAATAATTCTTCATTGAATTCGTTCATGACAATAGGTTTGTGTTAATGTCTGTAAGCATCTGTATATGCACAGAATTGGCTGTGAAGTTCTATCCATACAGATTATGTCATTTTAAGCATGCAATCGTTGTATGCTGCCCTAGTTTTCTCAGAGCAAGATTAAAAACATGCTGCAGTTGACATTATTTCCTTTGACTGTGTTCAAAACTCTAATATGACAAGAATCCAAACCAGAACTGATCTTCTATGCTTATTTTCTAGCTGAGAAGAGCACGGTAGAGATCAAAAAGAGTCATGGGAGCCAACAGCTGTTCTTTCCATTAGTATCATGCTTTCAACTTCATCACCAGCATTATCTTGTTGCTCACAGATCAGGGCCATAGGACAATGATGGAGGGGTGAGATTGTAATTGGGAAGTCTCCTTTTGAACTCCATTAACTGCATTTTCAGCTACAGTGGTTCAAAACAGGTTTGAGGAGAGATCAGATAGGCTGCTGATCAGAGCCTCACTCCTACCATCATCCAGGGATTCCGAATGTGCTGCCACTGCATATTGCTATCTGCACAATAACCCAATAGTAGAAGGCCACATCTGTTGAGAGCAGCGACCCCAACTCAATGGCGACCTAATCTCAGAAGTAGCCATGAGTGGTGCATGTATGTGCACCGTCACTCTAGGACAAACATAAACAATCACATCACCAGCTTGTTTGAGCATGAAACAAAAGAAAAGGAAATCCCCACAGCGATGGCAAGATGAAGTCTGTCTGCTAAATCTAGAAGGGGGCAATGGCATGTGTGGAGCAACTGAATCTCAACATGTAGGGCAGTTTAATTAAAAAGCATAGGCCCCAATACTGAACCTTGGAGGACACTTTCAACTTCCCTCTACTTTGTGAATTGTTCATTTATTACTTTTCTCTGTTTCCTGTACTATAGCCAGTTACCAATCTAGGACAGGACCTGCCATCTTATCCCATCACTGATAAATTTATACAGGAATCTTTGATGAGGAACTTATTCAAAAGTCCCCTGAAAATCCAGATAAACAATGTCAATTGAACTGCCTTTATTCATGTGCTTATTAATTCTCAAAGAATTATAACAAGTAAGTAGGGTGTAACTTACCTTTCCAGAAGCCATGTTGGATTTTTCATCTGCAATGGTTGCTCCGCTATGGACATACCATTTTATCCTTAACAATGGTTTCATCACTTTGTCTGGAACTGATGTTAAGCTGACTGCTCTGTAATTTCATGGATCACGCTGGATCTTTTTTTTTTTTTTTTTTACAATTGCTGTTATATTTGCTACCCTAAGCCTGATCTTAGGGAAAGATTATATATTTTGACTGGAAGATCAACAGTTTCACATATGAGTTCCTTAAGAACTCTCCTATGAGTGCCATCTGATCCCAGTGACACATTAGCATTTTGTTTATCAAGACACATGAGGACCTCCTCCCTGTTGACCTCTATTAGTGAAAACAGAGGCAATGAACTCATTTAGCCTCTCTGCAATCTCTGCATCCTCTTTAATTACCCCTTTCTGTCCATTGTGCTCTAGCAGTCCAACTACTTTCCTGACTGGATTCCTACTTCTAATATATTTAGAGAAGTTCTTATTTCTTTTGATGTTTTTAACAGTGTGCGTCTCAAAATCCTTTTGAGCATTTGTGATTGTTGCCTAGGTAAAAAGTTTGGCTAACAATAAATTAAATATGATTGTCATTCTAATACTTGTTAAGATGCAGTTCATTAGATTAGAACTATGGTTCTTTCTGCGCTGGCCTTTATTATTAATTTTATCCTTGAATAGGGGTCTGCTGTACACATGCTAGTGGAGGCTATGATAAGTGCCTCCCAGGATTTTAATGGTATTTAATCTTTATCTCTCCATGCCTGTGGTCACACCTTGCTGAAACAGTATGTCTTATTGAGAAGCTGGACTCAAAACACAATAACTTTGATCATACCCAATACCTGATAATCTGTCCCTCAGTCGGTCCTCAGTTTGGGTCACTTTGCTCACATCTTTCTGTTTCCATCCTGAGACTCCTTTAGAGACCATTTCTCCACACCCCCACTGCACTCTGATAGGATATGATTTCTGTGACTCAACAGTTTATAATCACACACTGGGTGAAAGGGAAGATAAATTCATGCAGTGCAGTTAAGCTCCCTGTAGTCTTCTTGCCCCATCACACCCAAAAAATTAAAATAGATTAACAGGTCTATAGCAGCTTGAGGACTGTAAAAATCAGAACTCCGAAAAGGACAATTGAAGGGGGGAAATTCCACGAATAAAACAGATAGGACTAAAAAGGTGTGAGCAGTGGGGTCCAAAGATGGTCTGAAGAAGGATTAAAAAGGTGTGACCATGGCCCATGAGGTCACATGCATCCTGTTGTTAAATGACACCTCCAGTGTCCAGGAAAAACCCAATATCAGTGGATCATCTGTTGTGTCCTCATCTATCCAAAAAGTAACACAGTACCGGTATTTCATGGCAGTTGAGCAAACTTTTTCATACTTTATGTGTGAAACTGTGGTCCTTCTTCCAAGTCCAGGGCAGTCCCATTTGAAAACTTTGTGATTTCTCATACCAGTTATCTGGTAACATAAAAGGGAATGGCGGGCAATGTGTCTGACTCTCTTTTGTCACAGAATAACAGGATACATATAACCACAACCTTTAGTATCAATACTCTGACACACCTTACTAGCTTTTAGAAAAAACATAAGCATTTTCAAGCCAGCAGTGTTTTGCGCCTTGTTAGGGAGCCTATCTGATTAAATGTAATTAGCTCTAGGCAGTTATACTGAGATTTCAGTTTAAATTCCAAATAGTTCCATGAGACAATTAAGTTTCTATTTAAATCTCTCCTATTGAAATAAATGGGAGGGAAATGAAAACATTGACTGTTTATTACTTCACTTTCTTTCTTTTTCACTTTCTTTCTTTATATAATGCATCAACAGGGAGGAGAGGTGAAAGATTATAAGAGAGAAATGACAAAAAAGATAGCATATTTATTTATTTGATTTAGACACTGCAGATTTTAGAAGGTTCAGTGCAGTTTACAAAAGTGAACCACAAAAACTAACAGTAAAACAGAAAACTAAAAATATTCACAGTTGATGATGTTCCACACTAAACAGCATCAAAGGCACAGGAAAAAACAGCATTTTAAAAAAAATGTCAGCAAAGGAGCTGCTCATATCTCAGCTGAGAAACAGTTCCAGAGAAAAGGGGCTACAAGTGAAAAGGCTCTTTTCTTGGTCCTAATTCCAGGCATCTTATGAGGGATTATGACATCTGAAGGTTAAGCCAAATGCACAG
The DNA here is from genome assembly GCA_014337955.1 of Aspidoscelis marmoratus. NCBI lineage: Eukaryota > Metazoa > Chordata > Lepidosauria > Squamata > Teiidae > Aspidoscelis > Aspidoscelis marmoratus. Next base: position 27,872,001 of record MTQE01003428.1, on the reverse strand, counting down.
GATGGAGAAAAATTGGATAGGAAAGGAAGGCTTGGTAGTATTGAATTTGTTATCGTTTATCTTCACAAATTGCTCTAATGTGCTCCATTTTCCAAATGAAAGTTTATTTATATTTCTATCCCACCCTATACCTGAAGATCTCAGGACAGTTCACAATAATATCAGAATAAAACAACAAAAATCAGTCTGTACATCTTCTCCTTTCAAAGCACCTGGAGGGAGCTAGCAACTCCCAAGGAACCCAGCAAAGTGCCTAAAAAGTATAGTGTTTGAGCCTCAAAATCACTACTTTGCACAAAGACAGGACTCTGCAACATGGCAAAACGGCCACTGCTTGCTGCTGTGCCTATGCACGAAGACTAAGCACAGGATGGTTTGCCCAGTCAAAATGGAACTGAGGCAGACTGTCTTAGGGGGAATCCCCACAGCAAGCTTATTTCACTTTCCCTAAACCGAA
>MTQE01003428.1:27822112-27865709 GCA_014337955.1 Aspidoscelis marmoratus | reverse complement strand
AAAAAAAACTCAAAAGCAGTTTACAAAAAACATTTAAAACAAGGGTAAAAACACACACAGCAATTAAAACCATTGGTATAGGTGGTTTACAAATAAATGAAGTGAAATGAAAAACTACAGTTAAAAAAACACCTGGATGTGCCAGGGAAGAAACAGATTTTCATACAGGGAATGTCTGAATTTTCAATTTTCAATAGATACATGTAAGTTGTTAAGTACGGGTGCCTCAAAAACAGCAGAGAGGAGGGCTTTTCAAAAGGAAAGCGCCATCACTGAGAAGGCCCAAATGTGAGCCCTCATAAGGTGGCATTTTTTATTATATCAAACTCACAGTGGCTAAATTCACACCTAAGTTTTAATTCACTTTCAGAGTCAGGGAACACATCAGCAAACCATATAGTTATTTTCTTTCCTCTTCATCTATACCTTTGGGTAGATAAAGTTGAAAGAAAATGACTAATCATATTGCTGTGGTCTCCACAGATCTCTCCACACGTAGTGTCAGGATTTTACAATTGAGGTATGACAACTTGAACCTGGTTGCATTTAGAATCAGTAGAATTCAACCACATTCAGATTGAAATACCTGGTTGGAATGTTTTATATGGAATGGTAGATGGAAGCGTTTTAATGAGGGTATACTGAATATCTATGCATCTAAATGGAGACCAAGGAAAAGCTAGGCTATAATCTATGTAGTAGACTGTATCCTTAAAAAAAATGACTGCAGCTTGTACATGTCCTGCAATATCAGTGAATCAGGAGGGCCTTGGTTACACCTCCTTGAAATAGTCTGTCCTGTTAAGAAGCTGGACTGAAACCATCCTAATCCTGTTTGCACCCAATTCCTGATCATCCATCCTCAAATCATCTTTTATGTTATCACCCCAAGTTTCCTTTACACAATTCGTTAATTCTCCATCCCTCTTGACTGCATCAACACCACTTGCATTCTGATAGGGTAAAGATTTGTCAGTCAACAGTGACAATGGGGTATGTTTGGAGTAGTGTGGTTCTGATGGCGAACTTGATGGTAACAGATGCAGCCAAGACATACCCCAACTAGTATGCATCCCCATGCTCCTAGCCATTCCTGAAGAAAAATGAGAAGCTGTACTCTGCTGTTTGCCCTAAAGCTGCTGAAACAGTTCTGCTTTTTAGTAAAAGTCCCCTTTTACTGAAACAAAACATTGCTTCCCTTGAACATTGCTAAAGAAAACTGGAAGATACATTGTCCTTAGAATTGTCTTGCTTATACTCTTGCTCCACTCTTTCCCCTGCTCCCCCTCCCAATAGTGCTTTTCTGGCCATTAAAAAAAAATCCAGCTTTTCCACAAAACCACAAGAAGGCAAATGAAACAAAATGATCTATTGCTTTATCAGTCTAGTGCAAAACTGATTTATATTTTTAAGAAATGACAGACATAGTCCACCAGCATGTGATTGGAACAAAGGGGAACTGGGACGCAGGTGGAGAGAGGGGACCATCCTAGGAATAGTGATGAGCCAAGTAGAAACTGTTTGGTAAAAATGGAACAGGGAGGGAAGGAGTGATGCCAACTCGGTGTGTACCACCCACAGTTACAGACATCATGGTATAGTTCCACCCATCATGGTACAGTTCAGCCCCTTTTAGTCCAATTTGCCATGCTGAAAGGTGTGAGCAAAGGAACTAGAGGACAGCTTGAAGACAATTTACATTGAAGGTGTAACCACAGCCAAGGATTGTGACTGTCTGGGCAAACCTAAAATTTGCTGCATGAAAGTTCTTAAGTCTAGGACTATTTGCCCAGAGTGACCGAGGATGATCTAGATATTCAAATGTATTTCTAAAATCTTCTGTGAAACTTGAAACCTGTTTTGCACCTTCTGTAATCTAACCTAATTAAGTCTGATTGTGATCTACTCTAATTAACCCTAAGGGGATTCTCCTAAAACACACAGAAGCTTCACATACTGAAATCAAGTGGCTGCTGCATGATACATCAAAGTGTATTAAGATTCTGAATACAAATAACAACAAAATCATTTTTCTTCCTCTCTTGTTTCTATCATGCACCCTTTAAGCACTTCCTCTCCTCTCTTTTTCTCCCCTCCCTTTTCTTTGTTTGCTTTGCTAAATGTATCTAAATAGAGTTCTTAAGAAACCTGGTCATAACTTCACTTTAAACTTTCTTCAGTCCATCTTCAGGTCTGACTGCTCACACCTTTTCATTTGAGGACTTTCCACCCAGGGAAAGTTCAAATGGAGGGTGGAAAATCCACAAATAAAATGGATAGGAACAAAGAGGTGTGAGCCTTTTGATCTTCAGATAGAATGAAGAAGGTTTAAGTGAAGATATGACACTTGCCCGGAAAACTTGCACAAAACTTCAAGGCATTGTATCTTGGTCCTAGGTGGAACCATTTTACTGCTATACATTACTTTTTATGCACATCTGTCATCTTGTTCTGCTTCATTTGGGTTTGGATCATTTTCTCTAGTTTTTTTTACAGATTAAAATATTTGTATTGTTATAAGTTACACTATCTTTCTTCTTGATTTGTTTTAAATGTTAGAAGGTAGATAATAAAATACTATATTGTAATACAGCATTACCTTCTGGATCTGAAGTTGCATGAGCAGAAACACAAAAGCCAGTGCAGTCAGAATGGTGGCTTGGGCCTCAATATTATAAAAGACACCCAGAAAGCACATTAAACAGCTATGGCAAAAACAGCACCCCAGTGGATTATGGCACCTTATGAACCAGAGTAGTTCTTCAGTCCTGGAGGCAGCTACTGTGCTTTTTGCATGACTGCCCCTCTCTTGCCAGCCCTAATGCCAGTGCAAGGAAAGCAAAAGTTTCCAAACCTTGAAACTTCTGCTCAGGCTTATTTCAGAAGTTGCAGGATGCGGCCTCAGAAGCCAGCTGTTTTCTGAATCTACTAAAATAGAAAGCAGTGTGGGTAAGTCTGTATGATGGCAGCAGGTCAGAAAGTGATAGAAAGTGCCATAGAAGTGCATTTTCCTACTCTTTGTGAAAAGCAGCAGTGGCAGCACTTTGCACCCTTTTATGTGAAATGGTGGGCTGAAGGCTATAGGATAGAGATGTGCCAAACCAGTCTGGGTTAGACCCTGTTTGAACTGAACCACCTCCTGTTCAAAAGGGAGCAGTTTGAATCAAACCAAACCAAAGGGGTATTTGTTCGATTGGGTTGAACCAACTGGTTTGGTTTTAAATAGTTCAGGTTTGACCCCATCCATCCAGAAAGGTAAGTGGCTTCCTAAAAGGTCAGTGTCTCCCTGTGACCAGTGATGGGTTCTCCAGCAACACTTAAAATCTTTTTTTTTGGGGGGGGGGATTGGAGCTATGATATATGAGGCAACCCCATCACAGCAGTGCAGTAATGACACTATATCCATCCTGTCTGGATGCGGCAATATTTTTAGATGGCCAGCAATAACTTAGTTCCTTATCCTGGCCTTTGGTGGAAGAGGCAATCTACCTCCCCCATTTGTCTACCACACTGCTAAGTAGAAGCCACCACAAACAGGCAAGTGTAGGCAGAAATTCCTGGTACTGACATGAATAAGGTTGCAGGGGTTATTTGAAGACCCAGTTTTGCCAGCCAAACCTGAAATGGATGGGAGCAAAGGAGGTTTGTGTGGCCTAGGATTTGAATAAGGGCTATGAATTCACGCATGCTGATTCCAGTGGTTTCTGGTAGTCTCTGCACTACTAATGGTCACTTTATCTTGGCATTTCATTTAAGTATCTTAAACTGCCTTTGAGAAAAGAAGGGCCTGGTGTGCTATGGTCCATGGGGTACGGAAGAGTTGGACTGACTGAACAACTAAACAACAAAAGCGACTTTATCTTTTCTTTGTTTTATATGCCTTAACACACTCTAACCTGCCTGAAATCTTAAGTTATAATACAAGGCAAATGTAATAAATAAATGAAAACAAAACAAAAATTTACTACACAAGAAGCACAATGGCTCCTCTGAACTGCTCAAAGAATATTTTGAAAAATGCAATCACAAGGAGAATGAAGGAGGAAGGAGGAAGATGATTACATCACTCCAGCCTGTTTGAATTGAGCTTTTTAACCACAAGAAGACATTAATTCCTCAGGCTCCTCAGGCTTAAAGGAAATCCTTTACATTCAAAATGACTGAAATACATTGTGAAAGTTGTCACTCTGCTCCTTTTGTCAGGCATTTTCTACCTCAACCTGCTTTTTCACAAGGTGCTCTTTTATGATAATGCAGGATGGTGGTAAAATGTGTGTGGGAAAGTTTGCCTTATTTTTCCTACTGAATAAAAAATACCGGAAGTCTGCAACAGGAAGCATGTAAAATCCTCATTGTTTATACTTTTAATAGGTAAAATTCGACTACAGCTACTAAGGACAGTGTAAATGCTGGGATCTTATCTTAAAATATGAAAAAATAACTAGGATTTTTCTTTGATTGGTGACAGATATATAAATGGCTACTAGAATGAATGCCTAGGGACATCTTTCAGGCTGCGGGTGGGTGGGTGGGAAGCAGGACACTTCTAAGGCCATTTAATGGGATTCAAGAGCAGGAACACGTTTGTCCTTGCCTCTGCTTGAGATGCCCATGAGCATTTGCTGGGCCATTGTGTGTGACAGGACGCTGGACTAGATGGGCTGTGGCCTGATCCAGCAGGGCTTCTCTTATGTCGGTAATGGCCAACCTATGACACACGTGTCACAAGTGACACATCAAGCCCTTTTGGGTGACACAGATGGCCTCCCTGGCACCTGGGCGTGTAGTGCTTGCTTGTTCTTGAAGTGTACGAAATACCAACTTTCAATTGAAGATTTAGCAACAAAAGTCACTAATGTAAAGAATTATTTGTTTTTGCTTTTAATAAAATACATATATCAAAAATATAACTTTTTTACTAGAGCCACAAATATCACAAAATTATGGATATTTCTAGATGTGACACAGCACCTGAGTTAAGCTAGGTTTTCTTGCGAATTTTGACACACCGAGCTCAAAAGGTTTGCCATCACTGTCTTATGTTATTATGTTTGATCAATGATATCATTGAACAAACAGGAATGTCTTTGCTGTCTGATCCAAATGTCACAAGACAATTACTGATGTCTTCCTTAAATTATCTTAACTAACCTAATCTTGGAAAGACAATGGCTCATTCTGCATTGGTCTTATTCTGGAATATACCACAGTATAAGGGTCTGGCCTGTTGTTCACAGGCTAATGTAGACAGGAGTAGCCTTTCTGCACTGAAAGGTTGTGATCCCAACCAGTGGGTCTGGACCAGTGCTGCCTTCATGCTCAAACAACAAGGTGTATCTGGAACAGTGCTACCTGCATGATGGCATTGGTCCAAAGCTGGCCCCTCACCTGCCTGGAAGCTTGCATGAGCTTCAGGACTAGGATCTGAGGGCTCTGAAGGGCTAGGAATGACAGTTCCTAGCCTCAGAGTCACTGGGGAACCCATTTCAACAGCATTCTTTGGTGTATCACCAAAATGGGTCCCACAGTAGTTAGGAACATGCATGCCTCCGTGTCCTGGATGAAACACCACTAGTAAACTGTTAAACAAAACAGTGAACCAGATCAAGGGCAGTGGGTAGGGCCAGTTGCATTCTGCTTTAATGTTTAGAAGGAAGTAAGGGCCAGTGCAGAATAGTCCTTGGCCTTTATTAAAAGAGTTGCATTGGTTGTTGATTCGCTACCGAGCCTAATTCAAGGTGTTAACTTTAACTTATAAGGCCCTAAATGACTTGGGCCCCCAAATATCTCAAGGAACATCTACTCCCATATCAACCTGCTCATGCCATAAGATCTGGAAGAGAGGCCTTCCAGGTTGTACCTCCACCCTCAGCAGCAAAAGAGGTGGGTGGGCTCCCGGGAGGGGGCCTTCTCAGTGATGGCTCCTAGGCTATGGAATAGTTTTCCCCTTGAGTTGTGTCTATCACCTTCAGGGTACATGTTTAGGAAGGCAGTGAAGATGCACCTCTTTGCCCTAACCTTCCGTTAAATGGGGATACACTTTCCCTTCCCACTTGCAGACACTGTTGGTTTAATATATACTGTTATTGTTTTAATATGTTTGATTTTAAATGTTGTTACCTTCAGGTATAGGGTGGGATAGAAATACAAACAAACAAATAAATATGGCCCAGTGTGTAAAGGACCAGTGTTTCACAGAATGCGTTTTTTGACATGAGGTTGCCTGGACCCAGTGCTCTTACTGAAGAAATATAGGAGGGAGTTCCATTGTTTTTGTGTTGTTTCCCTGTGTAAGTTGCTTGGGCAATTTAATCAAAAGTAACTCTAAGGTTTAATAGAGAATGATAAGCCAGGAAGAGAAGCTCTGTTTACATAATCAGAGCATCCACTTAGTGCTGTGGCTGACCCCACAATTAGGCAGCCATTTTAGGAATGGTTGGAAGTGCTTACAAGAAGTCAGCATATAGAACAGTGCACTCCTGTGGCCTGCTGTCTGACCCCAGTCGAATAAACAGTACCTTTATGTGGTGAACATTCTGTGTATTTTTACTAAATAGGCTCCCATGAATTTCTATGGAAATTCTTAAAAAGCTAATAAGCAAGTGGTAGTGAAGTTAAGAGAATGACAGCATATAAAGTTGCATAAAAGCAGGAGACACACAACATTCCTGAAGCTCGCTGCACGAAGAAAACACCCGTGTTCCTCTTCAGGAATGTTCACATTCATAGCTGTTAGCCTACCTCAAGCTGTCTTTTCTCCCATCACTTTCCAGCACACAAATTGTACATTGTTCATCAGTTCATTCCACGTAGCTCAGCCCACTTCCATCCCCTCCACAACAGAATGAGTCTGGCCATCCCAAAAATCTACTTGCGCCTTCCAACTGGATTGCATCCACTTTTCCAAAAACCTACCTTTGAGGTAGATTATGCTGACAGAATATGGCTTGTCAATTTCCCAGTGTGTTCTCTTCATTCTGTAGATCAATCAAAGCAGGATTAAAACTTAGGTGTAGCAGGCTGTCATACTTCATCTTCATGCATCTCTTCAGGTCAGGGCTGCTTCACATTAAATACAAGGTAACATTAAGCGGATACATAAACAAGCAGATGTTTCCCTTTCCAAAAGCCCAAAGACTTTTTTAGAAGCTAGAAGAGTTCTGGATCTATAAACACAAAGTGGTAAGCATACCACTATTTAGAATTTGAGCCCACTCTCCCCTTTTCAATATGTATGTTTCAAAGCAAGGTTAGTTTATGTGTGTATAATAATCCATTGTGTTTGGTAGGAGAGGTTTTAAGGCGAGTTTAACAGAACTGCAGCCTGATAGCATATCATCCAATATTACCTCTATTTATTTTGACCCCTGGCAGTGATGGCCTCCTTGCCATCTACCCTCCCTCAGCCACAGCAGGAGCCACTGGAGTTTAAGGCGACTAAATGTTGCCTAAGGTTTAATCCAGCTTCAGTCCACTTTCAGAGCAACAACAAAGAGACTAGTAATTTTCTTTTGATATTATCTATCCCAAAGGTGAATTTTCTGAGTTATTTGACACTGAGAGAAAATAGCTTGTCACTTTGCTGATGAATTCTCTCACTCTGAATGTGGAATGAAGCTGGATTAAACATTAAGTGTGACCACAGCTTCTATGACAAAGGGAAATGACTTGCCCCATTAGGTGATCCGCCAGATCACAGCTCCCACACCGTTTTGTGTATTGGGATGTCCTGCAATATTAGCTCACTACCAACTTCCTGCTTAAGTAAAAATAGGTCTGGATATCCAGCCATATTTTTATTTTGAATTACGGTAAGAGTACAGTAGAATGCAAACAGCGCTTATAGGGTATTAAGGCTGCCTGGTATCCAGCTGTGATTCTGACAATCTGTAGGCATATTTCATGTATCTAGCAGCAGCATAATATTCCATATTGCTTTTGCAACTGCAGGAACTGAAGTAGCACAGGGTGTTTTTTTTTTAAAATAGGCTTTCTAAGAAGGTAAGCATACTTAGAACTTTTTATCATTTTTAAAACCTACTTTCTATGAAAGCTTTTATTGAAAACTTTCCACATATATGGACACACATTCCTAGTGTGGCAGTAAAAGGAGCAAGTCTGAAGAATGAGAACTGGTCTTCCTTCCAAGCCACCCTTGTCTAGTATTGCTTAAAGTGTTTCCAGTGAATTTGGACATCTGTGCACTTAATGATATATTGCTTCATCACAGTGAAGTTCAGAGACAGAGTGCTGTGTTTGCACCATGGGCCCTGGTGTATCCTCCATCTTTACTACCCGTGCTTGTGATGTGGATGAATCACCATGGCAAGTACCATGGCAACTTCTGCTGCGTGCCTGGACATTGTCATGGCGACTGTGATGTGGGACATATTTATACAGCCACATCTGCCCTTCACTACCCACAAGCAGTGTTTCCAGTCAAAGGAAGTTCAAATGCTGGGTCCAGGAGCTAACCAGCAACTCCTATAAAAACTTTTCCACAGCTTCAAAGGATTGGGGTTGCTCCTGGACATTCCAGGACTCTCCTGGACAGAGGCAGCATTGCAGAGTGTAGGTGGAGTGCTCTGGAGTGTTCCCAACAGTCCCTGACAGGTAAGTACAAACAGGCGCTTCTATTGCACTCCCAGATAATCCAGCAGAGGCCCTTGCTCTGGCATTAATAAGCATCTATCTTGTTTGCTTTATTACAGTCACTTTGTTATGCCCTGGACCATAAGCTTGAGCAAGTATACTACTGGCATCCAAAATTGAATTTGTGAGTTATGTGACAAAACTTTGTTCTAGCATTCCTGGCTGATATGTTACATGTTTTGTCAAATGTCCTGAAAATGCTTTTAAATATGTACCTGGTAGCTTAACCAAATCACAGCTTGCAAGGAAATCCTGACCATCTTTTCACCCTGTGCCATTCAGGTATCAGAGAAGAATAACCCTCTAGAACTGCGGTAGAGTAGAATGGCAGCAAAATATGACATTTCCTTAGGTAGGGAAGATTGAGAAGCAAAACAGCTGACTAACACACCCTTTCAACTTGGAAGTCGTTTTCCAGGCTCCACTGCTTCTATAAACTCCAGTATACTCTGGGAAAGGGTGTACTTAGCATAGGCTGATTGCAGAAATGGCTACAGGCAATGGATGCAACCACCAATAAAATTTTATTTGCCTGATTTCATTCTCACAGATGACTGATACACTCTTATTCCAGAAACATCAGTCAGAATCCACAAAGGTTGACTAGAAGATGTACTGTTATACATGGCTGGAAGCAAGCTTTATGCAAAGACAGCTTCCATGGTTGACACTTGGACAGTAATGGAAGCCCTCAATCTGAGAGAAAGGATCTCCTCCTTTTCATGAATTGCAGACGGCATACTGTATCGTAACTCAGATTTTTAGTCAGTATGAGCTTAAATTTTAATCCATAATTAAATAATTTACTTTTATATTAAATATAATGTTCTGTGAATTGCTACTCGTTATATTTTATCATGTTAAATAACATAACACAACATAAGGAGAAAGTTATCATACATTATGTTACATTATTTCTATCCTGTCCTATGCCCAAAGGTCTCAAGTTGGGACACAATAAAATAGTCAAATACAATAAAAAGCATAACTAAAACACTGGCAGTGCCTACAAATGGCAAGGGTGTTGTTCCCGCAGACAAAGGCTAGGGATGATTTCTGGGTGAATTTGGAAAGAACGTGGAACAAATTAATTTTTTCCCCACTGACAAAAATGGAATGTTTTATTATACAGAATTCACTATAAAGTCTGTTTTCTGGTACAAATAAAGAGGGAAGAATGTAGTAAGAGCTTTTTTGACCTCTTTATTTGGGATATGAATGCAAGAAGGAAGGGAAGGAGGCAAGAAAAGGAGGAAAGACAGGGAGGGAGGGAGAGGGGAATGGAGGGAAGGAAGGGTACAATTATTTAAAGCAGGCTCAGGATTGCTAAGAAAGTGGCCCAACATAAAATGGTTAATTTACTTAAACATTATGAAATTATGAAAGGACCTTTTCTTTGATCATCAGTGTTTGTCTATTTAATGTGTGGCCCAGGACAATTCTTCTTCCAGTGACACCAAAAGGTTGGACAAGCCTAATTTACAGGCAATAGCCATTACTTTGAATTGAGTCTGGAAATAATTCAAGAGCCTATTAAGCTTTTTAACAATGGAGCCACAAGAAGAGAAGCAGAAAAGTGCACACAGTAATCTGTAGACATATGTTATTACAACTGCTTCTTTTCACCTAAAAATGTACTTGTGTGTCTTGCAAACTGCTTGTTTTCTATTATCCTTCAAACTGAAAGGATAGCATGCCTCAGGAGATAAAATGTTCCTGATAGTTTTAAAACTTCCAGTTAAACTCAAGTCAATTGTCAGCGTTATAGATTTCATGAGCCCATTTTTTAAAAATCTCGCCATATAAGCTGCCTTGAATTCATATGATACAAGCAAAATTAAAAATGTATATATATATTAAACAAACTGAAATTCAATCCCGTGGTGGCCAAAAGCCTAAATGTGATAATTTTTGTATTCTTCACTTCATAAAAGTGTTGGATTCTGCAAAAGTGTCAACAACACTAAAGACTCATATCTTGGAAAGTGCCACTTTTTAATATTTCATTGATTTTTGTAAAATTTCACAATGGCTTTGACAGATTAGAATTTGGTAATAATGGTAATAAACACACCAGTCTTAATCCTGTCCACTTGGAAATAAGACTCATCATACCCAATGATACTGATTCCCAGGTAAATGAGGTAGATTGCAGGTATTAAGAAAACCCTAGCAAGGCCCTCTGGTCCAGACAACAGCATGGCATGGTCTGGAACAAAGCCATCTGCATGATGAGGCTGGTCCAGACAAGCTTCCACACTGGGCCTGAAACTTGCGCAGTCTTTGGGGCTGGCCTCCAAGAGCTCCATCAGCAAGAAACAAAAGTTCCTAACTTGGAGGCTCCCAGAGAACCCACTTTAGTGGCACACGTTGATGCACAAACAAATGTATCCCCAGATAATCCAGAAAATGGAGGTGTGAATGCCTCCATGATCCAGATTAGCCATGTTGATATAACGGTAATCCTCAATAATTTATCTGAATTAAGCTCCAGCCTATGTGGGAAGGACCAAATAGATCCTTTCAAATCTAAAGTAAGTGCAGGAAGGCCCTTTGATTTAAATAAATACAGCTTCATACATAATTTCCATCACCACTCCCTCTCCAATTTTAACAGCTACTAACTTGCCTTTCTGGCAATGAGAACTAAATTACTGGCCCTCCAGAAAATATCTAAAATTAACTGCATTCTAAAAATTAGTGGTAAACAAGCATCAGGCAACCCTTTGTGAAATCACATGCAAATGTCTCATTTTCAGCACCCCATATTTTTAAGAATCTTCTAAACATTACTGTTTTGTCATTCCTAGCTAGAATGTCTTAAAGAGAAATCTTGTGGTTTTTTAAAAAAATTCCACTAAAATTCTTAAATACTTTAAAATACTTTCTTTACACAGGAACAAAGCAGCATGAAATAGAGAGCAACGATAACCAACTTAAAAGGTAATAAAATAATACGGAACTAGTTTCCAAAGAAATTTGGGAGTGGGTGGGAAGAAAAGGAACTGCTGACTCTCTTTACTCTGAAATTCTGGGCAGCAGCAATGTCAAATACTCTTGAGGATTATGTGGGCGGTACTCATTTTGCCACTGGAGAATTTCTTAATACTACTGATTGGCAACCCGTGTAACTTTTAGCTACACTCTTGAATCATAAACTGTCTCAAAATAACACTGAATAATGTTCTATTTTTAGGTCTTCCATTCTCTCCTATAATACATCCTGTAGTACAGAAGTAATTCCTCAATCATTGGACAATACCCTATGCTGATGATCAAAACCTGACTTCTGAATAAAAGAATAAATAAATATAAGAACGCTTCCCCTCCCATTTGCTTTTTAAACTGCACACAGCCTCAGTAGGTCAAAGTCCTTGGATCTCAGCCCAAATCAGATTAACTTCTCATCACACTTCCTTGGCAGTAAACATTACTGAATTCAAGGAGGTTTATTTCTAAATAAATGTGCTTAGTATAGAGGTGCCAAATAGTTTCTTCCTTCTTACTTCAATGATCCAGAACTGCAAGCTAGGTTCTTGCCTCAGTCAATTGCCAATTAATTCAAGACTGCTTTATTATTTGAGGGAAGTGCACCCAATTTCCCTTTTTATCTTGTCCTTTCCTGCTTTTCTAGTTATAAGTTTCCTCCCAGAATCTGAGGCATGGCAGGGGAGAGTTGAAGTTTCAATTAGATCACAAACGTACACCCATTTCTCAGAACCACATTATGGTCTGGTGCGGATCACAGTGTATTCACATAAACATCACATAGCCATCAAAGACAAGGCAATCAGAGCTTTGATCCTTCCTCATCCTTTTAACTGTTATGCTACAGCTCTACTGTTTGTTCCATTTTTAACTTTTTAGTACTTGGTAAAGAGGATGGTCACAGAAAGCTCTTGTGTGCATTTAGGATATGCAGTAGCATTGGAATGAAATCAGGAGGGTTCAGAGGAGACTACTTTGTACTGAAGGAGACCCTTGATCCATAGATCCATGCTGCATGTATTGGGAGTGACTCAAACCATGATGCCCCCCCCCCCGCAATATTCCTGAGTAACAACTCCATCTAGAGGACCATAGTTTGAGCACTCTAGACTATATAGGAAATGTATCCTACCTGGGGATGATAGAATGTTCTGTAGCTTTTCTTCCTTCCCTGTGGGCACTGTTCACCAACCTGATTCCCAGCAACTACTATGTAGATATAAGCTAAAATCCAAACCAACAGAAGGGCACAAGGTGGGACAAGGTTGCTCCAGCTGAACTTCTTATTAACCAGTGGACTTCAGGGGCTGGTGTGTCTGGTGGTCGCCAAGTGGTAACAACCACAATGCTGCATGGACCACCACCACTTTAATTTCCTACGACAGAGGCGCTCACTAAATGGCTCACACATGGCTGCCAGCCAGGAGTGGAGACCAAATAGAAATAAAACTGGAGTTGAGACTCCCGGAGTGTATTCCCACCTGAGGTTTTTAAAACACTTTAAAAAAAAAACAAAAAAAACTGATGCAAACAGGCATTCTGGCCAATCCCATTTCCTTGACATTAAATCCCAGTCAACCCCGATTCTGCTGTTCACATAGAAAACACTTCAAAAATGCATTGGGGAAAGCAATTTTTTCCCTTCTTGCCCTTTGCCAGCTGGGGTGCCCACCCCTTTCTCCTGAATGTGTTTCATCCCGCAATGATGTGACCAAGGGTGGGGAATCCAGCTCCCCCTCCCCTCCTGCTTTTGCTGCTGCTGTTTGCTTCCCCATAGCAAAGTCAAACCTTCCAGTGAGCACAACCATGAGGATTGCTTCTACAGACCCCCCATTCCTCCTCCAATGCCCCATTTTACGATGTTGCACAAAATCACCTCCCTAAGCCTTCCGCTCACTTTCTCCTTTATCGCACCTTTCTCCTGCCCACCCATGCAGGAAGGAGCCACCTCAGGCAAAAAAGGAGAAAGTGGGAGCAAGTGTGCGTGGGAAATGAAACTTTGTTATCAGTGTGAAGTGGAGTGGGTGAATTGTGACTTGTTATCTTTGTGAAGTGGGTGAAAATGAAACCGTTAAGTGGTCTGCCGAGGGAAAAGGCTTGAACACTTTAAACTCTGCAAAGGAGCGGGTGGCAAGGGGCTGTCCTACCCATTTCATGATGCATCTGCCCCAATACTACAGTAGCATTCCCAAAGGAATAAAAATAAACCGTTTTAGCAGCAAAAATGGGAGTGAGAGCTTTTTTTTTTGGCTGCGTTTCCACTCACATTTTAAAACGATTTGAAAATGATTTGAATTTTCTTTGTCCCCATTACAGATTGGGTTCCCATGTTTTCTGAGGAGTAAATCGCTAAAAGCCACAATAAAAAAACACCTGAAAAAAATCCAAGCAGCTGAAACCAAGTATGATCGACCTTGAGGCCTCATTTGAATTAGAGAATTTTTAGTAACTGAACAGCATCTGATATTCAACCAGATTTTAAGAACCACCAAAAAGTGTGAGAAATAACTGTGCTTTGATTTTGCAGTTATTTTCCATTATTATATTGTATTAATATTTTCTGAAAATGTAAGAAGCTGGATAATTATAGTGTATGTGTAAATTCCAACTGCTAGTAGTGGTTGTGCAATATTATGGTCAGATGGTATCATCCACACAAAAAATGGGGAATATGAAAAAAATCTTGGCAGCCCCCAAGGGCTTGCACTGTGACAAAATAACTTTAAAATATTGATTCCCCATGAGACAGTCTGAGGGGACTTGAGGGGAAAAAACAACAACAACCCAAAACCTAATTGGCAATGTAAAAATGAACTGGGAAAAAACCCACAGATAGAATAATTGCAAGTTAATTTTTGTCTTTAATATTGAATTTAACTCCATCAACACCAGAGTTGTTGTGGTGGAGCTACTGTGTCCCAGGAATGTGATATATATGGGAATCTGTGTGTCACTAGTACCCAACCCGTAACTGAAGACGGAATCTGGTCCCAGAAACGCTCTATATGTAGAGTAAGAAAAAATAACTATATTGGGAGCACTACCAGCATGTTCCAGTATGGGCAGGGGAAACTATTATCCATTCCTCAAAAGACCAGTTCAGTGGGCAGGATACTGCAGGCTCTGCTTCGTTCTTTCTTGAAAACTAAACTTCCTGAGGCATTATTTTGTTTATAGCAAAAATGCTTAAAATTCATTCAGTTTTTTTCCCCCCTTCAAATGAAATCATAGCATGGATTTTTAAAAACACAGGAGAGAGAAGATATAAAAGTTATGGCTAGTTTTAGTTTGTAAAAATGTATCAAAAGTAAATTATAACATAAATTTTGATAGAAAAACCTCATGCCTCTGTAATTTTTTTCCTTTTGAAGTACAATACATTTAAACCTTTCTGCTCAGATTTGACTCACTATGGATGAAAATATGGTTCAGTAGAATGAAAATAAGCTTCTACCTCAAGCCTCACCCTTCTCTCCTACTCTGGTGGCCCAAACCATGGGCCACTGCTGACCTTATGGTATAGACATTTTGGGCCTGTTCATGTATACTTTGAAGTGACCTCCAGTTCGCTCACTGGCCAGCCAGCAATAAGGAGTCCTTGTCCTTACAAAAGGTCTGTTTGCACTTACTAGCCTAAATATGGGATAACAATACTATACTCAGCTAGTAAGGACCCAATGGGGCAGTGACCATGTGCACTTTGTGTGCTGGAAAAGTCCTGTACCAGACCAGCAGCACTTGAAGTGTGAATGGCCAGGGAGAGCAGGCTTGATCCCCATGGCATGATTTTCATTTAAACCTTGTGAGGTTTCAACAGAAAGTCGTCATTTGATTTTCCAAATTTTGACCCACTTTGTACTAACATGTCATTCAAGAACACCCAATGGAAGCTTCCAGGCAGAACCTTGTTCCTCCTCTACCATGATGGTGGAGATGATGACTGTCGCTGTCAGAACAGGTTGTCACTGTCAGAACAGAATCGTGGGAAAGAAAGCTCATAAGCAGACAAAGAGGGATTATAGTGTTTTCATTTCAATATTGCTTTCTGGATCTTTCTTTCAGGAATAGGCTTCAATATTCTCCTCATAATAGTCACTTATCCCCACTAGTTCAGAAACCATAGTTCCATAGTTATAGTATTCAGTGTTTCAAAGGCACCAGAAAAACCAAGAGTAGTTCCCTGCAGCAATACAGTATCTTATCACTTATATAAACAGGTCCAGAGGCTGAAAATTTGACCTGGTTTCTTGGGAGTAAATTCTGAACACAATGGAACTGATTTCTGAATAGACATAAATGGGGCCTCATTTTTGTAACCTTCCCTAACATTGTACAATGCTAAGGGCAGCTGACAAGAATAAAATAGAGAATAAAGATGAAAATACAAAATTAAAACTTATGAAATATAAAAACAAAAACAGCAAAAATCAAAGGGACTACCCAGAGTGGAATGACAGGGTGAACAAAAACATTTTCAGCTGTCTTCTAAAACTAGCTATGAAGGAGATCTGTCTTTCATCAGGTGTAACTTTATTCCACAGTTTTAGTGCTACATAAAAATACAAGCACAAATCTTAATTCCCCTTAATAAACTATGCAACATTTTGGCTCAATTGCAGCATTCAAGATGCACACGCTAAAAAACCCCACACCTGAGATCACAAATCTAGCTTGATGCCTTGTACAGTTCACCTTAGGACAAGTAAACAAAAGACGTATAAATAGAGGGCAAAGCTGCTGCAGTGTTGTATTACACTACTGGACATGCATACTCGCAAAAAGGTAAATATTTAGGTAAGAAAAATAAAGATGTTTAAATCAATATACAGTATCTGAGAATAGAAAATATCAGTACTATATATGCATGAGTTGGATAAATCAGTAGTCTCTAGTTGATAATGGTTTTGAAAGACTTCATTCTTCAGTTCAGGTATATAGAATCTTTCTTTTTTAAACGACAGAAGAATCTGCTGAAGGCTGTATGATCACCACGTCTTCCCACCCCAATTTACGGGCAAGAAAATATCTCCATTGTAAGTATATGTGTCACCAACTTCAACATTTGGCTTTATTACAATAAGGAAACAAAAAAACCCATGAACTCAGATTATTCCAATCAATGAATGAAAACATGTGTCAGTCATTAAACCTACAGTACGTTGGACTCCTATGCTGCCGCCGCCAGATTTCGACTTCAGCCTGCTTGTAATGTGAATTGACCTTTAAAAACAGGCCACAAACTCCCACCCTTTGTGAAAACTAGTCCGCATATTTTGTAAGAATACTATATTTTTTTGCCACACAAGACTCCCATTTTTTCCAAAATAATTTCTCCAGAAATCACTCTGCACCCTGCATTAATTTTTTTAAAAAAATCTCTTTCCTAAATATCAACCTTTCCTGCACTGATAGCCATTTGATCCAGATCGATGGGTCTGGAATCACCAGGTCACTGATCCAGCTCATCTTTCCCTGTGGCAGCAAAGCTCATGCAAGCTTCACAGATGTCTTCTTCCCCGCCCCCCTTCCCCATACCTCTGAGGGCAAGAAAGTTTTTTGGGGGGAGTGCTTTTTATTAGCATGCTGTAGGATGTCACTGAAAAGCAACTCCAGGTAGTTCTGCAGGCTTTCTGTAATCTGGAGCAAGGCTCTTGGTCCTCTTGATTAAATGGATGCACCAGATATCTTAATCCAGATCTGGCTCTGTCCAGTGCAGATGCACCAGACCAAAGGGAAGGGAAGGCGTC
This sequence comes from Aspidoscelis marmoratus, assembly GCA_014337955.1. Lineage (NCBI taxonomy): Eukaryota > Metazoa > Chordata > Lepidosauria > Squamata > Teiidae > Aspidoscelis > Aspidoscelis marmoratus. Next base: position 27,848,322 of record MTQE01003428.1, on the reverse strand, counting down.
TCCTAATCCACATTAATGTGTAAATAAGGAGTTCCAGACTAGGAGGCTTTTTAACCCGGATTACAGATAAATGCAGAAAAGGTTTGCTTGGCAAATTATAGGTGCATCCTATGTACCAGTGTGTCTTATGTAAAATACAGGATATATCTTTAGGAACAGGAGTGTCCAATCCATGTCCCCCTTGTGTTTTGAACACAAGGAGACCCAGTCAGTCTGTCCACCAACAATGATAGGAGTCATAATTCTGTAATGTCTGGAGGGGGCACATTCTGTATACACATTGTAAGAAAACCAAAGGCCTTTCTGAACTTGCCTTCAGTAGCCTGGAACAAATAGAGTTGATTCTGCAAGGGTGGACCACTCCTGGTGCGGAACAATGGATGTCTGCATTGGGATGGCCTGTTTTGTTCCAGCCCTCACACCAGCTCTTAAGGCCTGGGGGCTGCATTGCAGTGACATGCCTTATCGTGCTGGTGCAATGAATCCTACGGAATAATGAACAATGGAGGGATGCCATCTCACATCTATGGTTTGCTATATCACTCCCCTAGTTCACCAGTAGGGGTGTTTCCACACATGGCCTAAAAACAGATATAAACACACATTAGACGACCCTTTTTGGCGGCGCTTCCGCACATTGGTAGGCAAGACCCGTTCTTAATTGAGTCTTGCTGCCGAAAGATCTGGACTCCAGGAAAACCTGAAAAAATTAGGTCTTCATCCGGCCTTGCCCCTCAATCCGTTTTGAAAGCAGGACACTTCTGCACATGGAGAGGCGAAGGCCAGATGTTCCAGCAGCCGCCATCTTGGGGAGAGCGGAAGGACTGCCTGCTTCCGGAAGCCCTTCCCTCGACTCCCCCTGGCTGAGATCCTGGCTCCTAGGGCTAGGGGGACCCGCACCCTATACCCCCCAACCCACCCCGGGTCGTGCACCCGTTTGCAGCCTTAACGGCAGGCTGCCAGTTCGATTCTGCCTGCAGGAGACCTGGCGTGCTGTGCGCGTGTGTGCATGCATGCATGTGTGTGGGATGGCCCCTCATTGGTCAGCCACCCGCACCTGCGCAGATGGGCTGGTGAAGCCAGGAGGATGGCTGGCCAATGAGAGGCCACCCTGCGTGCACGCGCACAGCACCCCAGGCCTCCTGCAGGCAGCGTGCGCGATCTGATGTGGGTTGGGGGTGTAGGGTGCAGCTTCTGGGGTGAGCGGGATCCCAGGGAAGCCACCCAACAACCTCCCCACCCTTGGCTCCAAGGGAGCCAATCGGGAAGGCCGGAGGGAGGGTCTCTGAGAGCAATTCCGCCCGCCGGAGGATGGATTGGAATGGGTGCTGGTGCATCTGCACAGCACCCACCCACTCCAATCTGTTTACGCAATCCGTCCTCCCGGCACATGTGCAGACGCGTGGGGCCTCCGAGGATCTGTCCTTATTTGTCCCTATCCTGTTATCCTCGGAAGAACGGATGGCCGAAAAACGGATCTTTTTAGATCCGTTTTTCAGCAGCATGTGTGGAAACACCCTAGACCTCTTGAAAAAGGTTTACCATAAACCAGACCAGACTTCTATTTTGGATCTCCTGGTCTAGTCTACAAGCACTGGGGGGCAGGGTCCCTTAGACCTCACCAATGTATGGAATACAGGCTTCTATTACGTTAGCTGGTCCAGTCTCCAAGCAAGTACGGAATCATCTCAAGTTACTGAGAAATCCAGATGAAGTAATATTTTGCAGCTGGACACAAATCTTGTGGTGCCATGAGGAACCCTAAATAATATAAGTAAGCCCATCTCTCTTTCTTTGCACAGCAGTAATAGTGTCTTCTTTTGCTTAACTGGTGAGACACAGAGGCAGTGAAAACTCCAAAACAGCTTAGAGTAAAAAGGGTTTTAAATGTTTACCAATCCCCAAGAAAAAAAAAAGAGCTGTTCTATAAAAAGCTGTTAATCATATGATTAACTGATGGCTCAAGAAAGCAATGACTTGGATCCTTCTCACGGAGCTCCTGTCTGCAATTTTGCTAATATATCATGTGAATCTATTAGTCAAATCAGCTACCACATCAGAACTAGCAAAATGACTGCCTAGTAAGCACTTCCTGTAAACACACTACTGTGTGTCTTTAAAGAAGAAAAAGGAAGAAAATTACAGGATTCAGGCAGTATGTATGCGTGTGTGATTCTACCTATCTGTAATGTCAGTGGATTTAGCAAGAAATACATTCAAAAGTGCCTCATTTCTTTCTTTCTTTCTTTCTTTCTTTCTTTCTTTCTTTCTTTCTTTCTTTCTTTCTTTCTTTCTTTCTTTCTGATAGAACTTGTAAACAAGGATCTTTTCTACTGCTAGAGTTAAAACAAAAATGAAGATTATCTTATTTTTGTACTGCAAGCATTTGAGATTAATCACTTGCAAGACAATGCAGGTATCTGTGTCAGAGTACATGGGGAGATTGTTATTTTGGTGGGCTGTAGAGCTCTGAACAATATGTTCTCTAGTGCTTTCAGAAGATTCATATTTGCACAATAACAAATATTTCTTAATCCAGAGCACACACAAATATTCCTTTGTGCCTGGTGTTCCTGTACTAAGCAGCATTATCAAATAAAAACTAGCATTAATGCTTTAGAAATATACAGTACTTCACATTTTGTTTTGCCATTCAGAGCCAGTTCCAAAGTTCAGAGGTTAAATGACTCTCAATAAGCAAACTTACCCTAGATGCCCCCATTTTGCCACGGTTACTCTTATCTCATTCTGTTGATTCCTTCCTCTGGATCAAATCCCAAAATAAAAAGAAGAGGGAAAGGTTTGCATAAAAGTTGAACTTGCAGAGGTACACGGAGGTAGATGAATGTGCATTTCTCCACAGTGTGGAAGCTAGTAACTTCAACTTGCTGATGGGCAACACAGGTACTGCTCCAGTGATAAGGGGAATGAGCCAATCAGTTGGTCCTTTCTCCTCCTCCTCCTCTTCACCCCAAGGAGGAGAGATGCAATTAGACCCATTCAGATACAACTTGAAAAATCTGACTCACCACTGGTCACATGGGTAGTTGAGGGGATGGGCAGTTTAGGACATAAAGGACTTCATATATACCATTCACGTAAACCCAACTGTTACACCTCCTTGCCTTTCATAACCGAATGCCAAGTTTGAACAGAATATCTCTAGCATAAGAAATCGGAACAGTTACATGAGCCAAAGGGCATCTTGCAATATCTCTGCCCTTGGTGATTTAAAGGGAGATAAAAATAATCTCATGCTGCTTTCTAGAGTGTATGTGTTCTGCTTCATGAGGACAGAGTGGTACTTGATCTTTGAAAGTAAAAATCTAAATAAGGCCAGCCAGGTTAAACTTTGAAAGTTCTCATCTGCAATTGGCCCTGCAACAGCACAGAGGTCTCCTGATCAAATACTTTTTATCTATATGATACATAGGTAAATTGTATCTTGCATTTCTAGCGCATGCATAAAAGATATGTATCAAAAAGGTGAATTTGCAGATTTACATGTTGATGTAATCTCTGTCATTTTTGCCTCGCATTGAAAAATGCATAAAGAACCATCTACTATATCTTGCAGAGGATTGTTGGGTAGAGTTCTAATGCTTTCTCACAACATTATCAGGTTATTTTTCTTTTAAGACAAGAGATAGGCAAACATACACAAAGTGAGTGAAAATTATACCCATCTTGCACATTATACCTGTTCACAAAGTAGCTAATAATTGTAGTGGTACTAATTACAAAGTACATCTACACTTAGTGTTTTGCTTAACTATTAAAGCCAATTAAATACACTATATTTCATTCAAAAAATCTGATGAGAAACCATTACAGTTGCAGGGGAAAGGGTGCTGGTCTTTATTCAAAACAAATAGTGCATTTTATATTCTTGCAGCAACCTCGGAGAGGCAAAGGAATTTCCGCTCTCATATCCCCAGGTGTCAAGTCCCCTTATTTTTATTTACATTATCATCTTTCTAATCAACATTTGGATTGCCACCTTGTCACCTAATCCAGTCCATGCCAGGTGACCGTAAATGGCCCCCTTAGCTACACAGATCTAAGCAAGTGAAGTTGTTCAGTATAGAATTGCAACTCTGCTTATCTACCCATCCACCCATCATTATCCATGATTTTTAAAAATGAAATAACTTAAATGCACAGTGTAAGAACTGTATGTATCCATAGATAATTTGAGGAACACAGTCTTAAACCACAGATCTGCAGGTTTGGGGCTTTAGATGGAATGAGCTCATCTCACAGAATGATCAAGCCTGACTGATCTAGGTTGTCCCGTTAAGAAACCAAACTGAAGCCATCCTAATTAGGAATTTGCAAGAATAGTTGAAATTCGGTTGAATTTCTTTAAATTGGGACGTTCAAATTTTAATTGAATGTCTGTACCTTTGTTTTTTAGCATTTGAACGCATAATATCCGTACGCATCTAATATCTATACTCATCTTATTCGTATCCTTACGCATTTGTATGGTTACATACGGGATGAAAACAGGATGCGTACGAATGCCTACAGATGTGTATGCATGAGTACACATCCGTACGGACACACAAATGTTGTTGATGTTAGTATCATAAAATACAGATAAAATATTTGCACGAATAGATATGAATGTATTCACATCAATTTGAATCTGAATACATTCATTTTTTCTCTATCTGTATGAATTTGAACATTCAAACATTCTATTCGAATCGAATGTCAAAAATAGCACTCGTCCATACCCTAGACCTAATCCTGTTCACATCCAGTCCCCTATAATCACTCCTCAATTTGAGCTGCTATGTTCACACCTTTTATGTTATCTCCCTGAGCCTCCTTTATGCGGCTCTTTAGTTCTCAACCCTTGATTACATCAACACCACTTGCATTCCAATAGGATAAAGTTCTGCCAGTCAATAGTGGCAACAGGGTGTGTATGGAGTTGTGTAGTGCTGATGGCAAACTTGATGATAACATAGGGCACTGCTGGGGTGAGGGGGCCGTGCCCACAAACCGATGCAGCTGAGGCATATCCAAGTCAGCATGCACTTCCACCTCTGCAGCCATTCCAGAAGAAAAAGAAGAGGCTATGACCTACTCTTTTTCCTAAAGCTGCTGAAGAATTTTCACTTCTAAGTACAGGTTTTTACTGCAACAAAATCTTGTTTGCCGTGCACATTTCTGAAGGAAAATGGAAGCCACATTGTCCTTAGAATTATATCATTTATACTGTTGCTTCACTCTTTCCCCTCACGCCCCCTCCCAACATTTTATGGCCATTTATTAAATCCCTCCCTGTTTTTCATGTAAGCCGAATAGAGCATTATCAAGCTAGTGCAAAATAGATTCATATTTTTTAAAAATGACAGACAGAGTCCGCAAGCTTACAGTCAGAACTAAAGGGGAATTGTATGTGTGTGTGTGGGGGGGGGCAGGATGGGAAGGCATTGGGCAAGATATAGAAGGATCTGAGAGATCACTTGTGTGGGGGAGATTCAGAGGAAGGAAAGGAGAGAGATTCAGGAAGGAAGGCTGGATCCACCCACCCCAGCGCAGGTCAGCACCTCTAGCCTGGTTTTCTGCTTACACATGACAGGTGAAAACAGACTGGCTCCCCAAGATGGCTCCAGTCCTGTGGAAAAGTGGACTCCGGAGAAACCGGCTTGAGGAACTGCAGCCTGCCTCCAAGACAATCCCAAGAAAAAAGAATCTGAGTGATGCAAAGACAATACAGCCAGAAGCTGTCATGAACTACGAGTGTGATCACGGCCTCAGAAAGAGCCATATTACAGTTAGCAAAATATGGCTACCCTCTTTCCTGCTGTTTTTAATTATGCTGTTATATTGGGTATGCTTAACTCCTTTTATGTAAATTGCTTTGAGAAATTTTTATATGAGAAGTGGTATACAAATTATTTTAAATAATCTCCCAAGGACCTGGTCCTGGCAAAAGCATTGGCAATGCAACATTTCATGGGCATGTCCAGGAAACCATTGTATTGAAAGACTATATGAGGCAGGATTGCTATATGGTGCTACCATAAGAACTGTGCTAATGGGATGGCTGAAGCAGGAAACCAAAATGATTTTTTACAGTCACATTCTTAGTAGCCAGATTAGCTGTCACACCTACCTTTGATAAAGAATTCTATTTGCAATAATCTGCCCTTTTCTGAAAGGGCTTTTAAGGGTTGTGCTGTCTTCATAGTTTTACTTTATTTGGCTATCCTTTACACAATTTAATATCTAAACTGTTAATGCCCCTCATCAATCTTGACTAAGAAAGCAAAGATCTGCACTTGGTCAGGATGATCCTGATTATGGGATCAGCACCATCTGCACCGATCAATCCACGCTGCGGCCACACACCTACAACCTTCAAGGGCTAGGAACCTTTGTTCCTAACCTCCAGGTCTCTGGGGTACTTTTTGGTAGCACATGATGGTGCATCACTGAAATGCATCCTCCAGTAGTCGCAAACATGGGAGGAATGACTTCTGCATGTTTCTGGTGTTCCAGATCAGGGCTATGCTGGTGGACCCAATTAACAGGATTTATCAGTGATCCAGATTAAAGGCTCCTTAATATATATAAGGAAGTGGCATGATGCACCTCGAGGGGGAAACTATTCCATAGTCTGGGGGTCATTGCCCCAAAGGTCCTCTCCCGGGTGCCCACCAGCCTCACTACTGAAGGTGGTGGGACAACCAGGAGGGTCTCACCGCTTGATCTTAAGGCACGGGCAGGTCAGTATGAGAGAAGGAATTCCTTTAGATATTTGGGGCCCAAGTCACAGTTAACACCTTGAATTTGGCTTGGTAGTGAATTGGCAGCCAATGCAATCCTTTTAAAACTGGTATGATGTATGTCCAGCTAGCTGTTCCAGTCAGTACTCTAGTGGCTGCATTTTGCACTAGCTGCAACTTCTGGACTATCTTCAAGGGCAGCCCCATGTAGAGTGCATTACAATAGTCCAATCGAGAGGTTACCAGAGCATGGATAACTGTTGCCACGTCGTCTCTATCCAGAAAAGGCTTCAGTTGCAGCACCAGCCGTAGTTGGGAGGAGGCACTCCTGGCCACAGCCTCCACCTGAACTTAGTGCAGAGTCCAGGAGTACCCTCAAATTACGCACCTGTCCCTTCCAGGGCATTGCAACCCCATCAAGGACAGGGTATCTCCCAACTACATGGACCTGAGACTCTGTAACACACAGCACCTCTGTCTTGTCTGAATTCAGTTTCAATTCAGAGAGAGGGTGAAGCTTGTGCTGTAAAACAGTGTTGCTCACCTCCGAGGTAAGAGCACATGCTCCTGCCCTTAAGCCACTGCCAATCCCCCATTGTGTGCACCAGCTGATCTCTGGGAGAGAAAATAATTTGGGGGCAGAGCTTTTTGGAAGGAAAACAGGTGAAGTTTTCATACTCCCTCCTCATTGTGGAGTTTGGTAGTCCCAAAATGTACCACTTCCTGTTTACTATCTTACAACCATGTGCATGTTCCTAATGACCATTCCATGAATTGCTCTTCTGTACTGAAGATATTTTCCAGTTATTAACATGGAGGACGGCCAGTTCATACTTCTAAAAAATAAATTAAAGAATACCTTTAAATTGAATGAAAATTAACCATCAAGTATAGATCGAAATAGCAATGGTTATAGACTGCAAGTGGGCTCTCCTAGCTGTCCTTCACATTTGTACAGAGGATGAGAAAAATGAAGATTGCTGAATAAAATCTTTGGGCCTTTCACACTTTTAAGGTGGACCCATCTTCAATAGCTGTGGAGCAGAAGAAACAGCACTACAGCTATACTATGAGTGTCAACAACACTTTTAACACAGCCCCCAAGAGTGCAGCTTTTGCACCTACTTCCTTGTGAAGCCTGCATGGGGCTGAGGCAGGGCGACTGCACAGTCATGTGCCTTGTTGCCCTAGTGTTGGCTGTGTACGGCGGTTTCTGCGGCATTGCAGATGCTGCCAGATGACCATGTTTACACTTCCCCTGCTGAAGGGTTAGGTCTGGGATGAAGCTGGAATTCACAATGCAAACACTGACTTCTGTCCCTGATCTTAACCTCCATGGAACACGGCCCCAGGAAAGTTAAGTGCAAAATGCTCCACATTTAAGTAACGGCTGCAGGCAGTAACACCAGCAGTGGTGTTGCTCCACCCTAAGCCTGTTTTGCTGCAGAAGAAAGGCACCAGTGCCTGCATTCTATTGCCCACTCTACTGGGATTGGACTTAACTTTAGGATTTATTATTTGCTTTACAAGCAGAGCATTTCCTAGATCCTATTTAGGCCCTGATTGAAGAGATGATCTGACCTCCTAATTAAACATCTGACCAAAGGGTTACCCACACAGCAAAGAGGATTATATCTTGTGTATCTGCTGACCAGATGCTATCTGTGAATGAGAAACTTTCAGGCTCCTACTCTCTCTTCTGATAGTGCTTCACCTTTTATGGAGCTTCAATAGGTAGCCCCTTTAATCAAGTATGCTCTCCCATAGAGAATTATTTTCAATCAGCTCATCAAATTATAGGATATTCTTCTGGAATGTGTGACTCACCTGGCCATCCAAGACTGGCTCCTACATTTCTACTGGGCTTTAAAAAAATATATATTTCAAAGTGCTCAGTTGTACACTGGATTTGCTATTACAAGTAGCATCTTTCTCTTAGAAGCAACTGGAACCCAACAAACACTGCGGTTTGGAAGCATGATGTGACAACGGTTAAAGAGAATTTTAAATCTTTCATGTGAAAAGCAAGGACTTTCCCACTAAGGCTGCATATAAACCTTGTGGTTTGACTCCAGAAGTGGCCACAACCTGGGCATGCACACATTGGTACTCTGATGTCAGATCTGGTGATCCCTGAGAGCTTTTTATCAGACTCTCGCCCTGTGTTCACCCTCAAAGTTGCATTTGCCTCTATGCAGCTTAAAATTGACTAGGAAATTCATGGCAGTATGTAAACACCACCAGGAACTTCCACAAACACCTCCACAAACTTCCCAGGTGGCCTCAGAGTGTGCCAGGTAGTGCACGGTGCTGAATGCAAATGTAGCCTGAGAGCATTTTTGCACTTACCGGTATATCAGATTAGCAAGTGAGCTGCAAGCCTTCCTCCTGCATTGCTAGTGCAGTCTAAGGGAGACCCTGAACCCTCCTAGTATGCACCAGCTTTATCCAGACAGCATTTACTTCTCATTATTTGGATAATCCAGAGCAAAACACATCCAGGCATTCCCCACTGGGCAATTTAATCTGGATTTAAATCAGGGTTTTTAAAATCAGCAGTGAATGCAGTGAATGCATGGTTATCTGAAGAGGAGGAAGGAGGGATGGGAGAAATTTCTCTTTCTCTTTAATCTTATGCTGGCTGCAATCTTCTGAAGAAGCAGTACAGTAGCAATTTTAAAAGGATGTAACAGTGTGTAGAGCTGCTGACTGGATTCCCCTCTAACAAGGAAAATCAGGCTTTTACAGAGTTTAGTGTACGATCGCTACAGCAGATCAAAGAAACAAAAAGGCATGGATCGGAAAGGAAGGAAGGAAGGAAGGAAGTTTGGCTTTCACGATAGCTGTAAAATTTGACACACTGTAAAATCTTTTGTTACAACTTCTATTCATTCTTCCCCTCCGTTCCCTCCCCTTTCAGCCAGTGGAGGATTCATTTAGCCGATAATCACACCTTCTCATTGGCTCAAGGAAACTGAGGACAAGCCCCTTAAAAACCTCATGTGTTCCCATTGACTAATAACAAGGATTATTTGTAAATCTTGCAGCAAGAGTTCTTTTGATCCAAATACAGATAATCTGTGTTTCAGGACACTTAATCCCCAGAAACTGGAGATTTGTCTGATCCTGTGGGAATTTCCAGTTTTGTAAATGAATTCAAAGCTCGTTAAAAGTTGAACAGGGACACAGCCCCTGACACCTTTTATTTCAGACTATCCATGGTTTATTCCAGATTATCCAAATAATGCAGATTACATAAGTGCTGTCTGAAGCTTTTAAAGAGATCTACAAATATAGTAGGCAGATGTAAACTGGACTACTGAGGTGTGCACAACACGGCAAACCACCAAAATGGTCACCAGAGGATACTAAGTTATCAGGGCCAAGTTAAATATGAAAAAAGCCTGATTTAATAAGCTTTTGCTCCTCATAAAGGCTTTGCTTAGAAGGATATTTGTGGAGCAGTCTTCTCTGGTGTCCTTTATAATTTAAAAGAACTTAAGTTTGCTTTCTACTAAGATTTCAAAACCTATTGTCAGGTTGTTGCCAGTAAAGACCATATATTTTGTTTGTTTTTGTTTTGCAAATACAATTAAATACAGCCTAATGCAATAATTTCCCTGTTTATTCTCTTCAAAGCAATGAAAACATTTCCCCCTCCCCCCCGATTTCTTTTTAGTAATAAAAGTACTTATTTGCTTTTACTTTTTTAAATTTTATGTCCAGCTCTATTACTACTAAATATGGATCTGGCACATTCATTATTAAAACTCAGCTCACATGCAGCAGAGTTTGACATTCAAAAATCATGAAAACTTCAAATTTTAAACACACATTCTTATAATTATTTTGCATTTCTAATTTGATTGTTGGCGCTTGCAGGAGTATCCAGAATACAGTGTATAATGAAAACAATGAATCCCACAAACACTGGAGTTGACACACACACACACACACACACACACACACACACACACACACACACACAATTATTGGTAAAACTGTGTGGATTTTGCCTGACAGTCACATTTCCCTGAGATGTGGGAATGGCTATTCAGAAATGAAGATGATTTTCCAAGAACTGGTATGTCAGGTTTAATCCCCTGTGAATAAAATATTCTATTTACATAGTACTACTAACAGCAGTATTCATTTACACAAGACTACCCAAGTGAACAAAATTATGCATACCTTAAGAGTTTTAGCCAATGGAAAGGTACATAAGCATAAACAGGTTTCCATGGTGCAATCTGTAGATGGGCCAAGCCACAACATTGGCAAAGAATAACTCTGGGGCTGCTAAATTGTCTCATGTTTACTGTCAGTTCTTAGTAAGTGAGGCCACAGCAGCACATTGCTAGTAAAATGATAAACTTTATTTGCAGGAACAGGGTGGAACTACCGTGAAAGCATTCAGCAGCAGTTATGACCAAGATTATTTGCTGGCTTCAGAAGCAAGCACGTAAGTTTTTTTCTTCTTAATGAATTGCAAAGAGTATTGTCTTTTCCCCTCCTTTCTTTAAGATACATTGTTGGGTAGTATGGCTTGCCTTTGACCTGCATTGGTAGATGCTGTACTAGCCCAAGAAAGTCCTCTCAGATTCCTTGAGCAAAACACAAGTAGTTTAGGATGACCGCAGATTGTCTTCAGGTCATGTTAACCACATTATTTTAATTTACTGTATTTTCTGGCGTATAAGACTACTTTTTAACCCAGGAAAATCTTCTCAAAAGTCGTGGGTCATCTTATACGCCAGGTGTTGTCTGCTTGTACGGCAAGTATATCCCAAACTCTATATTTTAACTGGAAAGTTGGGGGTCGTCTTATACGCCCAGTCGTCTTATACGCCGGAAAATACGGGTAATTCATTTTCCAAGCCGGTCTACCCCCATTAGGAGAACTCAGCCCACCCTTGCATCCCAGGACGTCTTTGCTTCCGCAAGTGTGAGCTGGAGGATAGGCTAAAAAAGGCTGAACTGTGCTGTGGTGCATGGGATCCAGACTTTCCTTCAGCTAATTGGCACACGCAGAGTTCATGACGCACCTCCCCTTCTCTCCTCGGTTTATTTGTATGATTCCTCTAGTATTTTTACTTAAATTTATTATTATTATTAAAAATTAATTGCACGGAGAAGAAAAGCATATAAAAAAGGAATGGGGCATGGAGGTGGGAGAGAAAGCTTCAAAAAGAACTGCAAACACACACATTCGCCTCCCTTGAATGACAGAACGGAGATAGATTTGATACAGGAAAGCGGTGCAGAGCCAAGAGGAGGCTCATGTTGATCTTGGAGAAAGGTGTGACTGATGCGGCCCAAGATGGGGACGGCTTGAGGACAACCTATAATGATGTAGGTGTGACCAGCACTGGTACGACCTCGGATCAAATTAATGAATATGCCATTCTGTCTTAGACTTGTGTGACTAGGGCCAAGGTGGCTCAAGTCATGGTTTAAAAACTGATTTTTCTGGGAATATATTGGGATTGCCAAACATACCTGTGGCACTCTGAATACACTCCCATGTCGGTGCACCAAAAATGCGCTATATGGGCATGATAGATAATCTAGTTCTGGCGCCAGGTTTTATGTCATGCTTGATTGCTTACCTTGTCTGTCATTTCTTCATGGAATCTCTGTTCTTGCAAAAGTAGCTGTATGTAGGAAGCCAAAAAGAGCCAGACCAGAATCTCCAAGAGTCCCTGAAAGCAGTGGACTTGACTAGAGTGGAAAGGGTTGTACACATGCAAATAGCCCTGTTCTGGTACAGCAGCAATCTGTTCCAGTGTTGGATGAGTTGGTTGTTCTGGGACAAGACATCCTGACATGTCCAGGAACAAAGGAGCTCTTCATTAATCCTCATCAAGAGGCTTCTTTCTTCTTCTTCTTTGTTTGGCGTAGTGGTTAGGGAGCTGGACTCTTACCTGGGAATACTGGCTTCGATTCCGCCCTCCCCAATGAAGCCAGCTGGGTGACCTTGGGCTAGTCACAGCTCTCTCTACCTACCTCACAGGGTGTTCTGTTGTGGGTAGAAGAATAGAAAAGCTTTGTCAGCCACTTTGGGTGAGAAAAGCGGGGTAGAAAAGCCAATTCTTCTTCTTCTTCAATTTCTGCCATCACAGTAGTATCTTCTGTGTATCTGAGATTAGTATTTCTCACAGAAACCTCAATTCTAGATTTTAATTTCTACAGCTTGTCGTGTCACATGGTGTACAGTATTTGGGCTGGTTGCACTCCTTTCTCAATCTTGAACAGATCAATTCTTCTTTGTTTAGTTTTAACCACTGCTTCTTGATTCATATACAAATTCCACAGGAGGCAGATAAGATGCTCTGGTACCCCAATCTCTTTAAGAACATGACACAATTTATTGCAATGAAAGAACACTCAGAAAGACACAATAAAAGACTTCAGCACACTCAATGAAGCAGATGTAGATGTTTTTCTGGAACTCCCTTGCTTTCACCATAATCCAACCATTACTGGCAATTTGATCTCTAGTTCCTCTGCCACTTTGAAACCCAGTTTCCATGCCTGGCAGTTTTCAGCTCATATATTGCTGAAGTCTAGTTGCAGAATCTTGAGCATATCCTTACTAGTGCGTGAAATGACTGCAATTGTTTAAACATTCTTTGGCATTGTCCTCGTTTGGAACTTATTCAGTGGCCATTGTTAAATTTTCCAAATTTGCTGGCATACTAGATACAGGACTTTAACAATATCATCTTGTAGAATTCAAAATAGTTCAGCTGAAATTCTGTCACCTTTGCCAGCATTGCTAGCAATGGGCCTGTTCACCCTTAACAGCCTTACATGGTATTACAATACCAGGGTACTAAGGTTAAGGTGTGGTGGTGGTCATTGCATATCGAGTGCTAGTAAAGTCTGCATTGTGCCGGCAGCACTTGAAGTGCAGATGGCCAGAACAGGCCAGATTGCCATGGCAACAGCTATGACAACATCTGGTGTGCACCTGCACATGGCCATAGTGATCTGGATGTGGTATGCAACTGCACAGCTGCAATCATGCTGCCACACCCACTCATAGTGCCACATCCTGAAGAGGGTGTATGTCCGTTGCTGCCTGAGAGCCACCTATACTCTTACAGTCAAACTGTGACTGCATTCACAGTCCTCAAGTAGTTAATTCTAAGCTCTGGGGTGGTGGTGGTGCCAGGGACATACAGATGGGCTACAGTAGTGAGTGGATTGCTGCTCATTAGCAGGTAAATGTGAACAGGGCCAGTGCTTCTTAAAGCCCACTTGACTTCACTCTCTTGGATGTTTGGCTCTAGGTCAGTGAACACAAAATCATCTAGCCTTTCTCGTCTAGCTCTTCTGTGTGTTCTTGCCACCTCTTCTTTATCTCTGCTTCTGTTAGGTCCTTATCAATTTTGTCTTTTATCATGCCCGTTTTTGCATGAAATTGTCTTTTCCATGAAATTGTCTTTTCTTTTCTTTTGTTCTATTTCTTTGCATTGCTCATTTAAGAAGATCTTATCTTTCCTTGTTATTCTATGGAACTCTGCTTTCAGTTCCGTATGTTTTTCCCTTTCTTCCCTGCCTTTAGCTTTCTTCCTTTCCTCACTTATTTTGCTTTATTTTTCTTCGGCTTATTGTTGTTGTTGCTGCATTCTATAAAACGCAACAACCTCTGACCATAGTTTTTTGTTCACTGTTTACAAGATGAAATCCCTTAAATCTATTCATCACCTCCACTACATATTCATAAGGGATATGCCCTAGAGTTTTTCCCTACTTTCTTCTATTTACATTTGAATTTTGCAAAAAGATCATGTCTTATTTTTACTGAATGTATAGGGCTTCTCCATCTGTGGCTGCAAAGTATTTAATCAATCTCAGCCTGGTGTTGACCATCTGGTGATGCCCATGTGTACGTTCATCTTTTGAGCTGTTGGAAAAGAATGTTTGATATGACCAATGAGGTATCTTCACAAAACTGTACCAGTGAGATGTCAGTGTGCACAACCGATCAGCTAACCATCCTCTATAGATTGCGGATGAGAAGTGATTGATTCCAATCTGGCATGGCATTTTTTGTCACCTCCGGAGTAGCTGGCAGTCTTGAACATGATCATCTTAGAATGTCTTTTCTCCAGGTGCTTGGTTAAATATCTATGAACAGGATTCTGTAGGTAGTCCATCTTTTACTGTTTTTCAAGGGAATAGCACGGGTGGCTTACTATCCAGTTAAGTTGGAAGGCTCAGGCAGTTGATGCTGAGGATTTTTAAGCAGTTGAGGGTTGTGTATACAACATAACTTATGAGTGTTCTATAGCTCTAAGTGTACCAGGCAACCTCAAATGTAATGCTGCCCATCACTAGTACTGATGGGAGGGAAAGGGTGATCCTGTCATAAGGGATAATGGCATACATACCTGAATGACTACGGAGAGTGGTTTGGTGTGAAGCACTAACTATAGTTTCATTACCCGTTTTGAAAAGGCATATAAGCATCTAGGCATCCTTTTCTGATAAGCAAAGACAGTTGTGCAGATCATGTAGTCAGTCCAGAGCTAAAATCACAAATTACATCTGATGACCAAACCTGTTTCCATTTTGCTATTTTAATTACTAATGCTTGATCAAGTGCAGCTGAATTTCAATACAATTATTTTTCCAAGGCATGCAAACAATTTACAATTTGCTATCAAGCCCAATTCAAGGTTCTAATCTAATGACTTACAAAGGCCTAAACAACTTGGATATCTAGAGGGCTGCCTCCCATGTAGGCCTTCATGCCAATTAAAAATGTATGGTAGTGCCAAATCTATCAGTAGTTAAAGGAGCAGGTACCTTCCCTGTGGTAGTATTTGAGCTCTAGAATGGTCTTCTCTCTCAGGTGTATCTAACCTCAACACTGGACATATTAGATTATGATGTTGTGCAAAATTGTTATACACAAGTGTGCTGCAAGAAGAGTATGGTGGCTGGTGATTTATCAGGTGAAAGAAACTGAAATTCCCAGCCAGAAAAGTCAGCATGGTTGCATGGACTTCTATTGGGGCTGCAAACTGCTAGGCTCATGCTGTGGTTGTACTAGCATTTTTAATAGCTGTAAATGTTCTCACTGTTTTTAGTGTTTTCACTTGTTCCTAAAAATTTAATTATATTAATCAGTGAAAAAAGTACAATTAAAAGTTAAAAGTTTAGACTACAACAACTGCCTAAAATATCATTGTGAGTCTTTGAAAGGGTAGGTATCACAAAAAAATTTAAAGGTTGTTACCCACCCTGAGACCTTTGGGTATAGGGCGGGATAGAAATAATAAACAAACAAACAGAGAAGGCCCAGTTATAAATACAGTAATGGAAATGTGTGGTATGCACAATATTTTTCCATATGATGTTAGTGACCTTACAAGTCTATAATGGAGATGACACTAACTTGGTCCCAACTTGTTTGGGATTTTATATTCCAGAACCTTGTATCTGACCCAAAAGATAATTACTGAAACACAAGTATAAAGGTTTATGAGCTGGTACCTCACTCAACTAGCTGGCTGCTGTTTGCCTTGGGTGTCCCAAAATTTATCTGTACTTAGTTTGGGGAAAGTATCATCGTGGAGCAGAGCATCTGTTTCGCAGACACAGACACAACTTGAGTACTTAGCATCTCCCTCATAGATGGCAATGGGAAACTACAGTATTATTACCAAGATAACCATGAAGTTGTGTCCACAAGAAAATGAGTGATAAAGGCATGGGAGGCTGGTGATTCTGACACACAGCCTGGTCTTTTCCACCTTCAATTTTGTTTTAAGGGTTAAATAAAGCTCCTTACCAAAACTGTAGGGATGATGAACTCTTGAAACCAGCTTTTGTCTCCAGTTGCTTTTGTTCAATCATTCCTGGGAAGGAAGAATGGGAATCTGAAACCAGATAATGGAATGATGTTAATTAGGAAGGTTCAAGGACCTAAGGACTGTACCTTTGGGGTCTGAGTATGTTTTGTGGTTTTTTGTTGAAATTATGTGCAAGGAAGGGTTCTAATCTCAGTGGTTTCCATTGAATTTTATAGAATACAAATTGGAAAAACAAACAAACTAGAGATGTGCGAGTTTGTATTTGCCTGGTTCAAATCAAACTAAATGATTTGGCCAAGTTCAAATTGAACCAAAGCACCCTGTTTGAAAGGAGTTGATTTGATTCAAAATCAAACTAAGGATGTTTGTTCAAACTGTTTGAAATTGACTCCACCTAGCTTTTTACATGAGGCTTTTTACATCTATTTTAATGCGTTTAGTTTTTCTTTTTACTAATCAAACAGCCCACAAGCTGCTTGAGGTTCAGTTTGAACAGATCAAGCCTATTCAACCGGTTTCTAGAGCAAACCAAACTCAGTGGTTCCATTTGATTCAAATTGAATGAAGCCACAAAAAGGTTTTGTTTGTGCACAGCTCTTCTTATTACCTGTTATAAGAGGATATCTTTTTGGTCTTTTACTAAATACTGTATTAACCTCTTAACATCTTTTTTGTGACACAAAGAAGTTAGATGCTACATTTGAAATGATGCATACAGTGATGTTGCAGATCTTCCACCTCTGCATTCTACACTGTATATAAACTCCCCCTCTATAGATTCTTTATAGTGACAGGCTATGCTGATAGTCTCAATACTGCTACATGCTGGTGGACAAATGCTGAATCGCCAGTTTAAGTGGGAGCCCACTTCCTGTTCCCTAAACAGTTTATTATTGTGAATATGTTTTCTGTTACAGCTTATCTAATCCAACAGCCTGTTCTCACAATGTTCTACGGAAACCAACAAACAGGGCATAAGTATCTATCTAGCCATATTCTGAGGTTTGCCAGCAGTGGCTTTCAGAAGCACACTGCCTTTATTTATTTATTGTTTAATTGGAATAGGGTTTTTTTTGTGTATTTTTTTAAAAAATGTTTACAGTAACTTCCTAAGGCAATTTCCATGCAGAAATTAGTAACTTCCTTTAGTAGTTGCATCATTTAAAAGATAAATATATAGTGAAATCTAAATTCAGTATTCTTTAAACATGGACAATCCACAGTATTTCAGCAAAGATTTTTTTAAAGTCTCAAAAATTTAGAAATAGTAGTATATTTGTATTTTATCCTCAAGGCAGGTTACAATAAAATCAGTATAAAAGCAGATAAAATAAGTTAGGAAAAGCAATGACAGTACTTACACTGGAGGAGTGGGGAGATGCTGTTCCCTCAGCCAAAGGGCGCATACCTCCTTGAAGTCATTCCATCATTAGAGATAGCAGTCCATGATGAACCTGTCTTCCATGAAGCCCATGGCGCATGTTGACATGTGCTGCGGAAGCCATGCTTGGCTTGGATTATTTGATCCAGGTCATGATCCAGTCAGTGTGCGCCAGAGGCTGTCCAGTATAACCCAGCCTGTCCAACTCTGGACACTCCAGACATACTATTTCTGCATTTCCAGGGGCATTTATGGGGTGGTGGTGTCAAATGGAATAGTTTGAGGCTCTGCATGATGACTAGACTGGTCTGACAGGCTGCATCACAAATGGCTGGCTTATTCTGTCACTGAGAACATTGTGGCAGCCTCCCCTTAGCACACTTTCTGGCAAAGTTTCTGCAACAGCCGCTGGAATGATGTGGGCAGGCTATTCTCTGAGAGGCAGCGCCTTCTAGGGATTAGTCTACAAAGCAGGTGGCACAGTTGTCTGCAGTATCTAGCCAAGTATCTGGTGATCATGCGGATGCTGCCTATTTGGCCCTTGGGATACACTGCTTCTTTTTACCATTTTATTTGCCCTCCTTAGAGGAACTTTTTCCTGCTACAACATGAAAAGGGGGGGGGGGAGCAAAGAAGGGACTGTTAAAAAAAAATGAAAAAAGTATAAAAATTTGAGTTGGATCTTTTAGCTAAAGTTTAGCCAGCAGACTCTATTAAGATTGGTATTGCAGGCTAAGTAAATGTCTGTTAGCATAATTGACAAAGAATGAGTTGTTTAATCAGCCTGATCTGGAACATGGGAGGCATGCAAAAAGCACGCCTCTGTGTTCCTGGAGTACCAGTGGCATGCTATAGTGTGCTGCTGAAAAGCACTCCACACAGCTTCTAAGGCTATAAACTTTCTAGTCCACGGTGCTGTGGATGCTGCACGGATCTTGTCATCTGAAGCCTATTCACACGCCCTGGGACAGAGCATATGCACAGCTGGGCCAGCGGTTCCATTTGGGCATCCTACACGCATTCGGGGTGCAGAGCACAAAATCGCACTCTACACCTGGTCCAGGGCGTTCCCGGCCATCCCACAGAGAGTGCACCGGGATGGATCTTCAGCCTCCGTGGGCTCTAGGTGATCCGATTGGGTCACCTACAGCCCGCAGGACATCCCCCCCCGTTGGCGCCCACCCACCCCCCCAGGTTGGGGCCTAGCAGGGACGAGCATGCGGGCACACGATTTACCTCATCGGTGCTGGGTTTGAAATGGCGAGCCCGGTTGGGGTCGTTGTGCATCTGCATGTGCCACTGGATCTAACTGGCCAATCAGAGCCAGCAGTGCACGCAGACGCACAACAACCGCCAGGTACGTTGCGTGCACATGTGCGCGGTCCCGAGTAGGCCAGTGCCGAGGGGGGGTTCCTGCAGGCCGTAGGGCCAACAGGAACTGTGGAATGGACGGGACCAGCTTGCCCGCTCCTGGATCAAATTCAACCCAGTGGCGGCAGGCCTCGGAGGAGCGTCCCGGCCCTGCGCCAGCCTTTTCGGGCTAGGCCAGATTCCCCTTTTGCACCAAGGCAGGTAGGAATGCATGCCCATGCGTTTCTTACCTGCCTAGTTGTGAATGGGGAAAGCGTGGCCTAGCCTTAGTTCACTACAACCGTCTGGCTGTAGTGCGAAAAGGCTTCTGGTTTTCCATTCGATTCCATTTTTATTTGTATACTGCCTTTCCAAAAGAAAATTTTGCCCAAGGCGGTTTACAACAAATAGAAAAAAATACAATGCAAATACAATCATTACATCAGAGAAATATGGCAAATAAATATAATCAACAACTTAAATCAAAGAATTTTTTGCTCAAGGCAATTTACATAAGTCAAAAATACATTGCATGTTATAACAAATAATACATTATGTAATGATAATAATAATAAACCTATAAAGCAAATGGGACAGCCGGCTACTGAGCCTCCCTCCCCTTGTCCATGCCGGTGTTGGGGCTGGGTGCTGCTGAGGTTTTGTAGCTCTCGCAGCAGGTGGGTCGTTCGAATGCTGAGTCTCCCTCCCCTTGTCCAGGCTGGTCTTGTTATCTGGATCAGTGAGCCAGGCTAATCAGACCCACTGATCCAGATCTCCTGCAGGTAAGTGCAGAAAGGGCCTAAGGTTATGTTGTTGGGAGCTGAAGAGATTACAGTAAAGTGTTACAGATACCAAGTTACATGCTTAGGATTCTGGGAAAAGAAGCAGCAGGTCCTTTCAGGCTTTAATAAAACACCAACTTTCCTAGTTCGTTATGAGCCACTTACAAAATTTTGTCCGTTAGCATTAAGAAAGTCATTTTAAAAGCACTTTTACTTAAGGCCTATTAAATGTAGGTTCCTGATTTTTAATGCTAAGAATATATCAGATTGTAGCACAGCCTCAGCTTCAAATGAGTCATACACAAAAAGCAGGAAATGAGGGTGTAGTTGAGATAACCAAAGCAGGAGTAGAGAAAAGGGAATGTTGAACTTCTTTTCAGCTGATCTTGTTATGAATATTTGTCCTAGCTGGATTTTCATACCAAAAGTGAGCCTTACAGAGAGAAGAAAATGTATGTCCTTGCAAGCTCTTTCAGTAAAATGCAAAATATAAATGTCACAGATACATAAATAAAAACAGTCCATTATGCTCTATCAGCTTGCCCCTTCCAACTGCAATAACTGCCATTTCACATAGTCTATTCAGCCACTAGTAAAATACCTATTGTCCTCTTCTATTTTCATGGCCAGTATCAATGGAAGGAAGGCGCTCTTTGTGTTAATGGCATCTATTTCAAAGCAAACTTATGACCTGTTATTTTAATTACGAGAGATGCTGATTCCATTTTCATGTTCGTTGGAGATAAGTGAACAAAACTCCGGACAGAGATATGTGCTAACTTTCTAGTGATTTTTTCTGTCCAAACTATATTAAGAGGAGGGGAGTAGAATTATATAGTTGCCTCATTCACTCTTGCCACTTTAGTTGCCACTATTATTTCTTCCCACTGTTATTGTTCTCCAGGGCCACTTTTTTTTTTTAACCCTCTTTGCCCATCAGGTCTTCATATAAGTCTTTTGGCTATCTCTCCTTAACTGATCCTTTAACTCAGCATTTCTTAACCTTCCTAATACCGGGACCCCCAACCACAGGGGCGGAGCAGCTGGGAGGTGGGAGGGAAGGGTGGCAGGAGACTTGTTGCGACCCCTCTGAAAGGGTAGTTCAACCCCCAAAGGGGTCCCGACCTCCAGGTTGAGAACCACTGCTTTAACTGACTAGCGTAGGCTCTCCATTTTACTTCACCTTTTGTGTTTCATCCCACCGTGAATCCATTTGCTGCTTCCTTTTCTGCTTCTTGTAGACTTTATTCTAGTACATTCATCTTTGCTCCCCTTTAGTTTCGATCATCAGTGCTCTCAACCCTGTTGATTTTGAATTGCTTACTCTGTATTTTGTGTCTAAAGTTATAATAACTTAATTCTACCTGTATATAGTTTTTAAGCTATATCCTTTTAAAATCATTTTTATCGAATGGGGAAGTGGTATATAAGTATTTTAAAATAAATGAATGGAAAAAAGAACCCATTCCTGTATTCTCTTTCTTATTTACAAGAATGGGGTATTAACTAGATCCCATCAACTCAACTGTTAGGAATGACAGCAGAAATAAATACAGGGTGGGGGTGTTTACAATTTTTTGTGGGTTTTTTTAAAAATGTATTTCTTCTTAATATGCCTTATAACTTAGTTCATTTTTTAAAATTGTTTTAAATTTTTAAACATGACAGTGGGTCTACTCCAGGATACCTTTCTTTTTTTTTGGGGGGGGGAGAGTATTCAAAGATCATTCAAGTTCTATGAAGTCCTCCTTGGGTTGCAAACCACAAAAAGGAGTTAATGGATTTCTATTAATGTTTGCATTCTTGAAAATGCAGAAAATTATGGACATTTACTAATTTTAAAGTTTGTACTAATGCTGTGATTAAATTACATTTTAAATAATGTTCCTGGAGATTTTAAAATGTACTAAATTCCTAGACACTAATTTAAAGAACCACAAACAATCACTTATTTGATTGACCTGACCTAATTTTAAAACATACTGTGTGCTCGTCCCCATGGCAAGGAAATTGTGAGGCGAAAGTTAGTTCACTTCACAAGTGTCCCCATGTAAAGCCCTAAATCGGGCTACATGAGGGACAAAATCCTCTAAATTGAAACAAAATAACCCCTCTTTATAACGGTTCTTGCCCCAAATTACCCGGGACACTCCCGGGTTACGATCGCAGCATTAGCAGGCGGGGCTTTGCAGTCACCACTGCTAACGCTGCGATGGCAACTGTCCCCCCTTATCTGGGCGCTTAATTGCCCAGGTAGGGGCTTGATTTACCCCAAACAATCTCGCCTGACAGCTGCCCTGCACAGCTGAGCAGCTGTCATGCGCCCAAGGAGAGCTCCGCAAATGATTAAAATAGACGTGGCTTTCCTGTCTGTTTTAATAATTTTACCAGAGCTCTGCCCTGCTCTTGGCAGCCTGACAGCTGATTGCAGGGCAGCTGCCAGGTGGTTGTTTGGGGTAAATCAAGCCCATACCTGGGCAATTAAGCACCCAGGTAAGGGGGTGGTGGAGAAAACCATGGCATCCCGATGCAGAGATTTGCAGCGGTTTTCATGGGGATGGGTGGGTTCACCTTAAACCCGCCCTGTTCTCCATTGCCATAGGGACTCCTTAATGCAAATTAGATTTGCATTAAGGGTCCCCTGAATCCACTGCAGGGCATTGGCAGCCCCACGGGGATGCAGCCTGTGTTTGGTGTGCATTTTTATTGCTCTGAGAAAAAATGTAAAACTTAAACACATACACACATAAGAGCATGTTTAACAAGAATATATACATTACCCACATGCTTAGATTCCAGATGGAGACTTCTCCCAGCCTATTTAGTCCTGTGAACAGGCTGCTGCTAAGGATTTATGCCCCTCAAGTGCTAGGAGTGATGTATTTTTTAAGAACGCATTTTACATAAATGGCCCATTTTGCACTTACCTTCTGATCTGGATCAAAAGGTCTCTGGTCTGGATCTTAGCCTGCTAATACAGATCCTTTGCAGCCATGGAGAAGCATGAAGTGCCATTGATCTGGTCTCCATAAGATATGGTCTCCATAAGATCTGGATCAGTAAGTCCGGTTATTCCTGATCTACTGATCCAGATTAAAACCAAGTAAGTGCAGAAAGGGCCTATGATTATTGGAGTAACTGTGGGTCTAAATCATTCTGCCATAGCAACTATTATGTATGGCATAGAACAGTGATGGCCAACCTATGACATGTGTGTCACAGGTGACACACCAAGCCATTTTGGGCGACGCACATGGTCACCCTGGCATCTGGGCGTGTAGTGCTTGCTTGTTCTTGAAGTGTATGAAATACCAACTTTCAATTGAATATTAGCAAATGAAATTCAGCAACAAAAATCACTAATGTAAAGAATTGTTTGTTTTTGCTTTTAATAAATTATTACTAGAGCTACAAATATCACAAAATTATGGATATTTCTAGATGTGACACAGCACCCGAATTAAGCTAGGTTTTCTTGCAAATTTCGACACACTGAGCTCAAAAGGTTCGCCATCACTGGCATAGAATCTCTACAGCAGTGGTTCTCAACCTTCCTAATGCCGCGACCCCTTAATGGAGTTCCTCATGTTGTGGAGGCCCCCAACCACGGGGTCAGAGCAGCTGGGAGGTGGGAGGGAAGGGCAATGGGAGACTTGTCGCGACCCCTCTGAAAGGGTAATTCGACCCCCAAAGGGGTCCTGACCCCCAGGTTGAGAACCACTGCTCTACAGGTACAATGTGTGTTAGATACAGATAGGATAAAGCAGGATTAAATCAGTTCCCTCCCCCCTTCCACACATATGGTGAAGAACTGTGACAGTAATAGTGGTGATGACTTGCCTCACAGTATTGTAGATAATACCACTCCGTTTTCTGAGCTCTTAGAGCTGGAGGAGGCTTTAAAAAGTCATGAAAAACCATGGACAACAATAAATATGTTGGAGTATTTAGTATTCAGATTTCAGCTCAGTCAAGTTGTGAGGCAAGTCTTTACCACTTGCATACAAGCTCTTTTCTGCTCTACATTAATGTAACACATGAAGCAGTTCATGCACTTGAAAACAGCTTTCAGTCAATGATTTTCTTAGGCTGCATTCACACCTACATTTTAATCCAGCTTCAGTCCACTTTCAGAGGGAGAGAACACCAGCAAACAGAACAGTTATTTTCTTTCTGCATTATCTAATTCAAAGATTTTCTGAGTTAGGAAATGCTGAAAGAAATTAGCTTGTCACTTTGCTCCGTCTGAAAGTGGACTGAAGCTGGATTAAAACTTAGGTGCGAATGCAGCCTTTGGGTTCTTAAAACTTAGAATATTTACATTAGCTTATTTTTTGTTTAAAATTTATATAAATTATATCCTATAAGCTATTTTGTATCTACTTTCTTTTAAAAAAGAGTAGCAAAGAGAACTGTATCATGCTTAATTATATGATTTATATCACAGAGTCAGAGCTTAGTAAATAAAACTAGTCAATCTGAGCTAAAATCCCTGTTTAACTGGATAGGTGACATGATGCACTTAGTACAGGTCACAGGATTAGTGGTTAATTTGTTGACTTTGTAAGGGGACAGACACAGGTACATCTCCATGGAGAAAAGGTCTAATTTAAATGGCATGGAGAGGGATGCAAAAATGTAATGTAAAACTATCAACAGTCCTGCTAATTTCCGTCCTACAGATGTTCATATTGCAAGCCTCTTCTGTAGCCTCACATAGCTTCTCTCTTATTTGTTCCTCATGGTCACAGATTTTCTGCCTCTTCAGGAACTTCCCAAACTTAACAGTTATGGAGAATGCGGAAGGGATGGAGCGGCAGAAGAATTCAGTGGAGAAGCATCTACTCTATTTTAGCACTTCTAGGATGATTACCTACTTTTTAGAATTATGAGGATGTGGTGCTTAGAAAATAACAAGTTTATGTCAGGAAAAAGACTGAAATCAGTTCTAGTCCAAAAATTATATGTCTAGCAATATATCTTTTTCGCCTTGCCCCCATGCCATCTAGTTCTATTTCCTTTCGGAACTTCCTCCATCACAAATTTGAAAGCCCCCGTTTTTATCAGAAACAACTGAGTCCCTGTCATTTTGAAGAAAACAAGTATATTATGGGATAAACGTTTTGAGGCACTCACTGGATTTATAAGTAGAGAAAGATGTGGTTTGGACATAAAAAGTACTGTACTACAGTGTTGTTTTTGTTTTGTCAAGCAATCCTCTATCCTTTTGTCTGAGCACCAAGTGTTTCCCACCCTCCATGCCTACTGATTTAAATGGCATCCAAGCACCAGCCCGTTTTCTATTTCCTCCCCCCCCCCCCGTGTTTTAAACTGTTTAGACCACCCTAGCTTTGGCAGGGGCATCATATTGCCGCTTCTGATCTGAGCTCCATGAGGCTTGCAGGTCTCACACCCAGACAGAGGAGGAAGAAGCTAGAATATGTCAGCAGGCCCTCAGAGCAGAACTGTGCGCCTCTGGAGCAAACAGAGAAGCCATGTTCAGGCCATTGAGCCATCTTACTAAAAAGGACGTGGGCAGAGCGACCATTTCAACTAGTAAAATGCCTACTAAGTAAGGAAATTACTTCCTTGCCTTCTCCAAAACAAATACTCCCACCAGTCTGATATTAAAGTTGTCTTTGGGTGTTTTTCCACTAGCACTAGAAGTACCCATTAAGTACCTATTAATGGTCCTTAATGGGTGTTCTAGTGCTAGTGGAAAAACACCCTTTATTTGCCTTCTTCGTTATAGAGAAGTCTTTTTTGACTAGTTCTTACTTCTGAATAGGCATGCATGGGACAATGCCATGAAAATCGCTAAATGAACTTTTCCAGCTGAATCAATGCATTTTTTATTTAGCTGTTACGTGGTGTTTTTAATCTTGGTCTTGTTTGTGTATGTTAAGGAAGTATAATATTGGCTTTAGGAGGCCTAGAAGTGTACTACGCAGACCTGGCCATAATCTGTATTAAGGGTCTGTGCAAATTTGAGCAGGGGGTATGGAGAAGAGTCTATTCTGACTGGATGCCTATGAAACGAATTGTATATAAAATATTCAGGCTGCAGTTCTTGAATTTATGTGGCACTGGAGTGAATCTCATTGAGTCCAGTAAGTTTTTTTTT
>MTQE01003428.1:27808875-27821481 GCA_014337955.1 Aspidoscelis marmoratus | reverse complement strand
CCGCCCCATATCCTAAGATCTCTGGGCAACTTACAATAAAAGACCCATATACAGACAAGACATTAAAGACATAAAGGCATTATTATTAAAAATAATAATAGTAGCATATTATTTATTTATTTATTTAAAATGTTTATATCCCGCCCCATATCCTAAGATCTCTGGGCAGCTTACAATAAAAGACCTATATACAGACATTAAATACATTAAAGTTTATATTCGTTTTTTACACACACACACACACACGTATATGTGCATATATGTATATATGTGTGCGTCTGTATATAGGTCTTTTATTGTAAGCTGCCCAGAGATCTTAGGATATGGGGCGGGATATAAACATTTTAAATAAATAAATATCGGGGACTTTTCCCCTTCAATTCCACCCATACATACACATCGGGGACTTTTTTCCTTCAATTCCACCCAACACCCAAGTAGGAAAATTTGGGCAACTTTCTGAATAAATTCTATGAAACCAGGATCTTTAAATAAAATTATGTAAGATCATGAGAGGCCAGTGGCACTGGTGGTCTGGGTGAGATTGTGTGTGTTGCTGTGATTCTTGTTTGCTTACACAAAATGGAGTATGTGGCTTCGTGGAGAAATAGGGTGGAAGGGGCCATCGTTGACAAAAGAAGGCAGGATGGGACCCCTCATACTGTGCAGAGAGCCCAGAAACACGCCAGAGTGTAAAAAATAAACCAACGCCAGTCTTTGGTTGTCTCGCTCGCCGGTGACCCAATTAATAAATTCAAAATTCAAATAATAATCTATCCCAACAGCCAGTCAAATGCCCTGGAAGTCCTTCTCTCCCCCCCCCCCGTTCGCTTCCTGCCCAGGGCCCATTGGGAGCTATGTCTCCGCCATGTTGGGAAACTATTAAAAGGTGGTGTGGCATGGTGTCTCTCTCTGGGTTTTATGGTCTTAAATCGATCATTTTATTTGCTTGTTTTCACGTTTCCAGTTGTTAAGTTTGCAAGACCCCTTGGAGCCTCCGCAGGAGGCCTTTCCCGTGCACTCCCAATCCACACGGTGCAGCAATTGAAATGTTTGACTGCCTGTTCGGTTTAATAACAACTTTTCTCCTTGGCTCGTTTTGTAAGCCGCCTTGGAAACTCTCAAGATATGCGTCGTGGAGGGCGAGGCGGTGCTACGTGTGAGCCTGCATAGAGATGGGGGAATATCCACACTTCTTAATATTCTTGCCCAGCCCTTCCAAGGAGCCTTTGGGAGCCCGATGCCCTCCTCCTGGCATCTTTGAAACCCTGCAAACCTCTTCTTCTTCCTCCCTTTGTCAATTTTATTAGGAAATGCCCCCTCCCCTTTCTTCTCCTTGAAATCCTCTTCACCCCCCCCCCGATCAGGAGGAGAAAGCCAAAAGGATCAGGTGTGTGTGTGGCTCATGCAACCAGCCTCAAAAAACCTCCCAATAGCCTGCCTGCCTTCCTCCCTCCCTCCTCCTCCTCCTCCTCCTCTTCCCCCTCCCTCAAGAATCCCTCCTCCCTCCTCGCCTTTCTTTCTCATTCAAACGCAGCAACTCCTGCTGTGTCAGTTTTATCTCCTTTCTCCACCACCACTGGGCATTGGGCGACCGGCAGCAGGTAAAAGAAGCCCCCTCCAAAAGATCACTTTTATTAAAGGTCTAAAGATTTCTTCCCCTTTCTTTCCATCTCTCTTCTCCTCCCTCCCTCCCGAAGAAGGAGGGAGGGAGATAAATAGATGGGAAGGAGGAAGAAGAAGATTAGCCTCCCTGCTTCCTCTAAACTTCTGGCTTGGGTATGATTCCTGTTTTCGTCTTTTTCTTCTGCAAAGCTTCTGTGTTTCTTCTTTTTTTCCTTTCTTCCCCCCCCAAAAAAAACCCCTCCTGCATCTGTGTGTGCTGCTGCCTCCTTGACTCTGCCATCCAAGTAGATGTTTGAAACTTCCATTAGAGACATAGGTATTTGTTTTCAATGCTCAGTATGTCGATCTGAAGGTGGGGAGGGGGGGATGTTCTTTGTGACTCGGGGATGGTCCTGCTGGAAACAGGGTTGGTGGTGTTATGTTTGGCTCAGGGGGGTAGGATTGGGGTGGGGTGGGGGGTTAGAGGCGTCCAGATTTGCTATTGGAAAGTTTATTGATCTGTTTTTGTCAGTTTCATTTTAGGGCTTCTTAAGAGGGCTGTGGATCTGCTTCCAAAATGCTCATGGTGCTGCCTTTATTTCAACGCGATGAGTTTCAAAATATCTCTCTGTAGATCAGAGTGTAGTTAACAGGCGTGTATGATTTAAGGTTTAGTCTTGATTTTTTTTTCGAGGTTGGCGGGGGGGGCGAAATAGGGTGTGAGGAAGCAGGTCACTGGAAAAGAAACTAGCTTCTTGGCTTTCTTTCTTTTGCAACAATAGAATTAGCTAAGGAGGATGAATACAGATTTCATAAAAAAGGGCTTGGGAGATGAGAATTCACTTCCGTATGCTGATACCGTACCTATATATATGGGGGAGGCATTAATTATTGGCTAATCGGTTGCACTCAGGGTGTGCGAGAGGTTTTTCTGCTGCTGAAATAAACAAAACCCTATGGCCAAAAGCAAGTCTTTCGACGTGCAATCCCGTGAGCCCAACCCCTCCCCCATGTATTAGGCACTCTGTGTGTGTGCGTGTGTGTGTGTGTGTGTGTGAGAGAGAATCCCCTTGTGAATATCTGAATTGAAGTGTAAGAGTTTTTTTGGAAGTATTGGCCAGCATTTTTTGTTTTTACCTGGCTATCACTAAAAGGTGTTTGGATGGGTAAATAACTTTCTGCTTTGTTGTCCTGAAGGCTTATTTATAAAAAGAAACAAAAAGACTTGTTTGCCTTGCATGCTTTTTTTCTCTTACAGAAATTGTCCTTCCTAAAATGACCTTGAAAGCTCAAAAAAGCACACCAAACTTCTGGTCAGAGGAAAATAAGGCTGTGTGCAGAAGAGAGAATCTAGTATGCAGTGAAAAAAGTAGAAATAGGAACTTGACTCTGTAGATGAAGTGAAATCTTTTACAGGAGAATGAAAAAAGGGAAGTTTCTTGTAGGAACCAGAAGGAAATAACGTACTTTCAACAATGCGGGGGGGGGGGAGGCTGTGTCTTGTAATTCTGTGCAGTGCATTATGTTATGCCTTCAAAGTCTCTTCCTGTTGTTATCTGGAAGAAATAAAATGCTAGATTACAAATTGAAATAGCAGGCATTGACTTGCTGACCATTGCTTAATTCTGTTGGCGGGTAAGAGCTGGTTTTTGTCTCTGCAAAAAAATATCTGAGGACAGTGCTCTTAACAATGGCTTGAAAATGTTTTTTTCGCCATGTTTTGTTACACTTCAGGGGTTTCTGTTGGTTTGGGGCTTGAAATACCTTTTAAAATATGGAGGGCTGTGTTCATGGGTGGATGTTTTCTTGGTCAACATGAAAAGCCTTGGTCCAAATAAGTAGGTTAAACTGCTTTCTTTGGAGGTGGGGGAGGGAAAGTAGGTGGAGTTTGATCCTTTTACTCCCCCCTTGTAGTTTTATGTGAATTGATGAGTCAGTATGTAAGATGTGCAGTAAGATGGGTCTTCAGTCACTTGCTGTTACTATTAAGAGCTCCCCCCAAGCAGAATCCTAAATGTCTGTTATATTTTTTAAAGGGGGACTGGGATTCCCTGCCTTTTTTGAAATGTGAGGCTTTATGCAAGCGATGATTACGCACAACAAGCAGCTGTAGATGAGGAGCTATTACAGTACACTATTGGTGTCACATAACTAAATTATTTTCTGCAAGGTCCAAAAGTTGTTGATTTCAGTAGGGTATGCATATGCCCTGAGTTGTACAGTATTTGTATCTTGCTTGGGGGTGGGGTGGGATGGGCTGAGAGAACAGGATGAATAGTGCTGAGAATTGTATAAATGTGGGCATATTGATATTTAAGAACAGTAGATTTGGGACTTTTTCTATATAAGGTTGATTCAATTATGTCTTCATTGCTTTGGAGCTGGTTGAATGACTTGACATGAGATTAGGTGTAACAAAAGAAAAGGCAGGGACGAAACAGCTGCCTTCGAGTTCTGAGGCACTATTGCTCTTAGCAGGAAGGCATTTTATCTTTTAGTGCTGTGTTGTGAGGTTTAAATGTTAAATATTTATATTGCTGTGAAAGGTTGTTAGACTACTCACGTGTGAAAAAAAGAAAAAGCATCACCAAACAAAAAAACCTTGCCTTTAGAGTCTTTCAAAACCATAATGGCATATATTTCCGCCTCTACCACTGCCTTTTCAGGATCTGATGTTAAAATGCCAAATCATCGTAACTTTTCATTGTGCTACTTTTTGGTCTGAAAAGAGCTACCACTAGTTTCTACTTGCTTAGTTGCTGTGTGGTAAGAACTTTTAAGGTGTGGCTTTAATGGCAGCTGACGATTCTTGCTGAGAAACAAGCCTTATTTTTGGTATGTGTGTCTCTGGAAATTCTACGAGAAGCAAAATTACAGCATTGAATCTCCCTGCTGGAGAATGAATTGGCTTTAAATTGATCACTAAGAGAGGTTTTTCAGTCATGCTGTCTTATAGGAAATAAAGATCAAATCTTAATGGTTTCCTCCCTAAGTTTTGTGTACAGCATGCATACTTTAAATTGTGGATGTTTTTACAGAGATGCAAAAAAACAACAACTTTATCTTGGCCTATAGATGGTGGTATATCTGGTGGTGTGTGTTTTTAAAAACGTGAATCCATTTTACAGTGGATGGAGACTCATTTCCTGGTTTTGTTTTAATTAGGCTCTGTTATTTATAAACTTGTGGCTCCTAAAAATTGAAAATATAAAGGAAGGCACTCTTTATAAGGGTTTTAAGAGAATTGCTACTGGCCCCTTCAGCAGGAATTGCATTAGATTCCAGATGGAGAGCTATAGATAGCTTGGAATATCGCCTTTGTTTTGGTGAGGAATGGAAAGATGTGGGGGTGGGGTTGTGACTGGAAAGAAAGTAGTCTTCATTACCCTTTTAAGCTCCTTGTTTGAGCTTCTTTATCAAATTTCTTTGCCAATCTTTCAGCATCTTAAATGCTGATGTGTTAACTTTTAAGAGTCTTGTACTTTGCATCCAGTTTACAGGATTGCATTTGTTCAGTATTTGTTTGTGATGCAGATCAGAGTGAAAATCAAATCCCTGATGGATCCTTATCACATTACCTGGAAGTAAGGCCCACTACTTCCATGGCTTACTTCTAAGTAGGCTGTTCTAGATAAGGGTACAGATCATTGCATGGATGCAAAGATAAAAAGTTGAAAATAGAATTATGGGGTTAGTTTGGCTTTTGGTATGGCAACAAGTATTTAAAACAATCCATTTTGCTTTTGGTATGGTAACAACCATCAAACATTATAGGACAAGGAAATGGTAATAAATAAGCCCTTAATTTAAAAATATCTGAGAGAAAATCCTTAGTGCTTCTAAAGTCAGCTTGGAGAAATATTATGCATGCCACCAAACAAAATGCTAGCACACATGGGAAGGAATGGCTTCTCTCTGCCCTTTACCTATAGTTAAAATGACTAAGCTTTCCTATCTTTAGGCAAATTTGAAAGAGAAGCTTGACCTTTGAGTTTAGTTGCTTCCACAGAGATTCAGAATGATTAAATAACTACAGCTATTTGAATTGCCCTTTACTTATTTATCTCATGCTTTCCGCTGAATTCAACCTTCTATTTAAGTATAGAAAAATCGGCCACAGCAGGGCTGCCATTACTAGGTTTACAAGCTCTCCTTTATTCTTATTCTCTTGATTAGAACATCAGGAGTCCAGTACAATTGGTCTCCTACCCCTACTTCACATAATTACATTTCCTATGCTGTTAGAAGAAGATATTTATTCATAATGAACACTTTTTAGCATTTTAGTGACTCTCAGATCTCTTAAGTGTGCAACAAATAAGAAAATTAAGAAAAATACTGGATGTATGAAATACTAGATGAGCTTTTAAAAGATTTGAAATTGCTAGTTTGAATCAAGAAAATATCTGTGTATCAGGTTTGTAGATCTTAAAACGGATGAGCAATTTGTGCTCTCTCTGTGTGTAAATGAGGCTTAACAATGGTAAATTGAGGTTTACTACCCCAGAGCTAGTGAGCTGCCTGCACTTCTCCTTTTTTCCTTTTCTCATTTAAGGCAACATGTGGCTCTTTGGTGTAGCCTGTTTTTTGTTGATCAGCAGTTAGCTGAACCCTTTGGTTTACACTTTGGAAATATTGGGAGTGTGTTTTGCCGTAAAGCATTGTATTATAAGAGTAGAAATCTCTTTTCTGCCATATCAGCAGCTGTAGTTTAGCATCACCAGGTAACACAGCAAAAGAGGCCATTCAGTAGCACTTGCTGTCACGTGCCTTAGTGTGTTGAGACTAGCTAGATCAACTTTTAATATTATGTTTGACTTTTACACAGTTTCAGGAAACAATCTTAGCACTTAGGATAATGGAGCAGATTCTTTTTGTCACGTAAGTCTTTGCTCAGATTGGGCAGTTAGAATGAACTCATATGATTTACCCTGAAAGATCAAAATAGAAAACTAGAGCTTGCACCTGCAGTCTTGTGCTTGCCTATATGTGTGTAGATCTGTTGTACACAATAGGACTTATGAATAAACATGCATGGGGCAGTGCTATTTTTTTATTTAGCTCTTATCCTTTGTAAATCATGAAGGACAGAAAGGGAGCCAAATTTGAAGTAGAATCCTGTTAAATTACCATACTACTGTGTTGCTTCTCCCTAATGCTAAGTGTAGCACTAAAGCATGACCTTTAATCAGATGTTATATGAAAATATTACTTTTAATTGAGAACATCTCATACATGTCTTGTCTTTATGATGAGTATACTGTATCCTGCTTCTAAGTGCTACAGGAAACTCTAGCAGAGGAACCTGTAACAAAATTAGGTGTTTGCATGACACTCGAAGGCATTTGAATGCTGTAGACTACAGTAAATTGCTTTATCCACTAGGAAATCTTCTTTGGCTCTTGTTTTCAAGGATGAATGGGCTACTGAACTATACACATACCATCGATATAATGTTCCTGGCTGTTGAACCAATTATTCTTTTTGTCCTTGTTTTGGTTGGGTAACTGTAACTTTATGGCCTGAAAACAAGCATTCTGGTAAATTGCTCAGAGCATATATGCTGTGCAAGACAGGAAGGAAAAGCAGGGAATGAACGTTTGAATTAATATAACTGCTTTAGTTTAAAAAAAATCCAACCCAGAAAACTTGCCAACTACATAACTTTATGCATATGTTTGATACATTGAATTGGCCATAGTAGATGCAGTAATGAACAAACCATTGAATTGCTGTGAGATGTTAATTACCTTACAAAGCTATTTGAAGTTATAAGTGGTAAATACCTTGAAATTTTTTCAGTATGGTTACTTTAAGTAGACATATCTGTATAAAATTAACATAGCATTAATCAGTTGGCAATGTGGCAGATTCAGAGAGTTTATTTGGGCCACGTGTACTTGAATATTTGTAGATTCAGCCTTTCTTTTTCTTGCATTAAGCCTACATGATGAATATTCTGCTGGACTCTACTACGTGAGTTGAGGAAAATGCTTATTTTTCAAAGTTCTGTTCTAGTTATTAATCAAAATGTGTCAGTTGACCCTAAGTCAATCTGAAAGGATGGTGTTAATTAAGAGCCAAATGATAAGTCTAGCAGAAGGGATCTGTTTCTGGATTGTTCCACAGAGCACTACTGGTGGGCAAATCAAATGTTAAAATATTTCATATTCATTACTCAAAAAGTATCTTAATGTAGATACGAAGCTATCCCAGAGTTAGAATGTTTTAAATTATGTCTAGGCATGGTAGATTAGGTGTATATATCTTTTGGCTTGTAATTGTGCATACATGAGAAATTGCACTTGGAAGCAAAGTACAACATTCACACATACAGATCCTGCCTGATTTTTAAATAATAAAAAAGTGATTATAGGGAAACATAAGGGAAAATTCCTTGATTGAATGAGTGGCCCATCTAGTTTTGCTTGTCAGAACAGTTTTCCCCCCTAAAAGCATGTAGAGCAAGTAATTAACCAAATGCTCCTGCCTGATTTTTTTTTGGGGGGTGGGCATTTAATTTATCATTGGTCTTAAACAATTAAAACAGTAGTATTGGGATTAGTTTGTGCAGCACTAGATGCTAGATATTATTTGGCAGCCTTGGCTGACTTTGTAGTTATTAGACTGTTAGACTGGGTTACATTTAAATAATAAATAAATAAATCTCAGATACTTACCTGAATATATTAGCACAACTCATTTTTGTACTTATTGTGTAAGATCAAGGAAATTGCCTGTCAGAGTATATTATTGCCACCTGGCTTATTTGCCTACCAGACATAATTCTGAGATCTTCTAGAGGGCTTTGTCTTGGTACTATTTAATTGCTTTACTAAATGAGAAAGTAGCTATTTATATGAAATGACAATTAAAGTCTTCCTTATGAAAGATTGGGGCCCTCTAGTGGCTCAGTGGTTTAAAAGCATTAGACAAGAACATGAAAGCCCCTCAGTTCAAATCCCTGCTCTGTTGAAAGCTCAGAGGTCTTCCTGGCTGTAGGTAAAATAGTCTGAGTGCCTAGGGGAAGGCAAAAATAACCTGAAGTGAGACCCTAATGTGGTTAGATGGACCACATTGCAACTCCTGAAGCCAATCCAGAGCCAGATAGCATGTTTGCATTCCTTTGGATCACACCAGTGAGGCTGAAGGGGAAATGTGATGTCTGGTCAACTCAGTTTCCAAAATTTCATGCCCAGGATATTTTCATTGTCTTTTGAGGCAGAAAGATGCTTATATTTTTTAATTTAGGAAAACAAATTTCATAGTTTCTGTTCAGATAAAAATCTGAGAACAGTTTCCTTGGATATAGAAATTTGAGAGTATAAATTAATTAATACTTGTGTAGGCAAGGGTATCCTTTAAACAGTTTTCTTTAAACAGCTTTTACTTCCTTTGACACTTATTATTATAATAAAGTTGCCAGTGAAGTTGAACTCAACACTAGTTGACAACAATATAGAAGTGGTATATCACTATGTCTGGCACTCCTATCCAAGTACCAGCCCTGCTTAGCTTCTAAGATTTGTGAGGAGAGCAGCAGCTCTGAAAATGAGCATATAGAGAGGAAACCAGTCCTTTCTTTCATTCTTCCTGGATCTTATCAAGTAATAAAATTTCCTAATAGTCACCTTAGTGGGTTTTTTTCATTTTTATTAGCTTTATTAATAGTTTCCTTTCTAAAACAACTATTTCAGTAATTTTGTTTCCATAATACTGAGTATCTTCCCAAATTAGAAGTCTTATCATTTTGCCCTGCCTTATCTTTAATATACAGTACACCATACACTGAAAAGCTAGGGTAAAATAGTACTCCTGACCATCAATATATCACATGGAAGATGAATGGAAAAGATTGGGGTGGCTGTTTCAGGTGTGGGTCAAGTGGATTGAACTTGGCTAAATTATACAACACATAGTTAAACCTTAGGGTTTGCTAGCACAAGATTTGATGTTGGCTTCCAGCTTGGATGTTTTCAAAAGGGGTTTGGATCAGTTCATGGTAGTGAGGATTATCAGTTGCTATTAGCCCTAATGGCAGTAGGTGGTGGTATGCTGTAAACAGAGCAAGTTGTATACTAATGTCTTAGTGATGGGTGTTGTGCAACTATTCAGCCACTGTGAAAAGAGAATGCTGATCCGGTTGGGCCATGGGACCAGTTTGGGCTTGTGGTTAGGGTGCCAGACTTGTATCCATGCTGTTCAACAATATTGGGACTTCCAGTCATTGTAAGGAACACTATGTATGTAGCCATGGGAAATCTTTTGAAACGACTGAGATTTAAAATGTCATCCTGTCTTCCAGGCACATTCTTCAATTACTGAGTAAAATCAGTTGTCTGAAGTAGAGATATTAAAATTTGGGTCTAAAAGTGTTATCTGTGATACACCTGTGTCATTTCAAAGTGTATTTAATGTAGGTATAGAAACTGCAGTCATGTTGGGACTTGTTCATACTTACTGTAACTTCTAGTGAGTGGTTGACCACTCACTGTTTAAGTATATCTTCATGCCACTGCTGTACTGGATCTTACCAATCCCTCCACCGAGCTCACTAGCTGTGGACTCTGGACTGCTAAACTGCAGCCCCCAGCTTCCTCTGGGCCAGGTAGATGACTACCAGGCAGCAGCATTTGCATCCTCTTCCAGGGTTGCTGCTGTGAGTGTTCGTGGCAGCATGACTGCAGCTGTGCAGTTGCACGTAGTATCCTGATCATCATAGTAGGGTTTGGGTTCATGCCAGATATTGCCATGGCATTGCCACTGCAATCTGGCTTGCTCTAGCCTGGCTGTCGACACTTGTAAGTGCTGGTGCCCTGGTACAGAACCTTCCCAGCCTTGGCCTTAGAAGCTTTGTGTGTTAATACCATACTAGGATATTATGTGTGAACAGGACCTTTGTATGTCTAACCCTACTATTTTAGCCTCTTTAGAACTTAAGTAAATGTCCAAATTCTCATTATGTCCAAGGCAAACTTTCACAGTCTTTACAGCAATGCTTTAATCTAAACTTCTGTATTTTAATCAAGATTCTTGGTTTGGATATAATAGGAACTGTCAGACTTTTATCACTGTATGTGGGATAAATTAGCATAGCAGGAAAGATGATTGTATAGTGATTATTATTGTGAGTGCGTCTTTTTCCTGTGTCTTTTTATGGAACTGGAAACTGCACAAGAATGTTCTTCATGTGTTGATGCTTTCCTAGGAAGTGGACTTAAAACAGTACACAGAATCAGTTTTCTGTTACTGCCACTTAATTGTATGGCCTTTTGGATACAACAGCAACCACATCTATCTGGATGTCATCTTCTCTCTGCAGGGAAGCATTATTTTATGCTTATTACACGATGGGTTCCATTTCATGAGATTTGAAGCCTCTTAATCCAGTGTGGGCAAGGGTGGGAGATTGAGGCAGTTTCAAGGTCTGTTGTTCAAGCTAGCATAGAACACCTCTACTTAGGAGTGAGAATAAGGACCAATTAAATAGCTTTGGGAGGTTTATACTGTGTATGAATATAGAATTTATCAATAAAGTTCAGACTATTTCCCCCGCTGTGAATAACTAGAACTAGCTAGCACTAATTATGTCTACAGTGACAGTGATTCTGATGAATTCACACTTTCACTTCCCTGGGAAACTTGTCTCAGGAAAGTGAAGATGGGTCTTTGGGGTTCTGCACTTTGTGATGCCTGATTCATCCCAAACTTACTGGCACTTCACTAAGCACCCGATAAGTGCAATAGCCTCTGTACTAGTGGTAATCATCCTGTCATGGCAGTGGGTATGTGTGGCACTGTTGTGACAAGTAGGCCATATTGTGTACAACTGGTCCTGCATGGTCCCATCACATGCACCATTCTCCTGGAAGTGGTGTGAACAGTGCATGCTGGCCAATGGCTAGTGGACCTGTGGATGGGATGGAAGCATCTCTGCGCAATGTCAGTGCTCTGTCTCAGGGCATCTCCAGACTTCCCCTTTTCACAAAGTGTGAAAAGACCCTAGTTTTTGGGGAGAAAGATCTTAAAATCCTTGTGGCCTTTAGGTTAACTTCTTAAGAATTGTGGGGTTGCATTGGCTTTTACATTGTTAAAGCAGAAAGAGATATCGAACTTGTATATACAGAGTCCCATTGGCAACTTGATAATGGGTGTTTTTCCACCGCCCTCCTTAGATCCGGATCTAAGAAGATCTGGATCTAAGTAATGGGTACATTCCTTAATCCGGATCTAGTAGATCCAGATTAAGGGAAGCACCCATTGTGTTTCCATGGGAGGTGTAGCACCCATTAGCAATGGGTGCTAACCTCCCTGCCGTGGAAACACCTTTGCACCCATCTGGGGAATCCCGATCAACCCCCAAGGGGTCTGTCCGTCACCCCTGGTGTCTTTGGGGGACAAGGGGGTGCACTCTCCGAAGTCCCTTCGAAGATATCAGCGCAGACTTTAGAGCCACTCCGGTGTCCCTTCGGAATGCCTCCGAAGTCAGCGCTGAGCTCTTCGGCGAGACCGATGGCAAGACTCCGAAGTCTGCGCTGATCTCCTCAGAGAGACCTGCGGCGAGACTCCGAAGTCTCTGTCGATCCCTTCGGAGGGGCTTTGGAGGGAAGTCTTTGTGGTCTGCGCTAATAGCGAACGGACCGCACTGACAGCTCCGGAGCCTCTCTGAAGTCTTTCCTAATCTCTTTGGGGTGACTTTGGAGTCATTTCAGAATGATTTCGAAATGACTTCAAAATCACTTTGAAGCTGGGATTTTGGGACTAACCCCACCCCCATGGGTGCATCCCTTCCCCCTAGCCTCCTCTGGACCCCGATGCCTGTTTCTCGTGGAAACAAGTTCCCTTTAATCCGGATTTTCTGGCTGAAGACCCCATTGTAGACTCCATTAATGGGGTCTACAGAATATCCAGATTAAAGGCAGAAAAGTACCCATTTGATCTGGATTTCCTGAGCGGCAGTGGAAACAATTGGGTCCCAAATGGGTGCCGTGGTGGAAATGG
>MTQE01003428.1:27774185-27808756 GCA_014337955.1 Aspidoscelis marmoratus | reverse complement strand
ATGGGTGCAAAAATGGGTACTTTCTGCCAGTGGAAAAACACCCAATGTCTGTAAAGTATTTTAGTGGCAAAAGAGCTCATCCAGATTGCTTTTCTGTTGTTTTGGGGTTCACTCTTTTATGGATCAAGCTACTAAAGAAAAGGAAATTGGCATTCTCTAACTGAGGCAATGAAGAACTATTTCTGCATTTGTAACTTTTGCAAGTTATGTGTAGCCAACATGGCCTGTTAAGGAAAAACACCTTGTTCTTCTGGTGATACTGGCTTTTTCTGGCATACTCTTGTATGAGTAACTTATTTTCATATCACACTGAAGTTAAAACTGTGCAGCTGTTAGAAATTTACTGTTTTGAATAAGAAAGCATATTTTTTCAGTATTTTGTCCACATGTGAGAAATGAATAGTTCCAAATTAGGCCATATATACTTCTTTCAGAAAGAGTAGACTGCTGTGTTGTACTAAGCATTGTTAAAATGGATTCTGTTGGATTAAAGGATAGTTTCTGAATCTCTGTGTGTTATTATGCAAAATAGCAGTTTGAGAATATTGGAGGTTGGTTTAAGTTTTTAGTGGCTTTATAAATTTCAACTTTCAGTGATTTTTTTACCCAAGTGTTCTCAGATAAAGTTACACAAATACTGATCTGACCAAACTATATGGACTTTCTTACCCAATAGTTTCTATCCAATTTTATTAGTAATGTAGTGTTCATAATGTGACAAAATCATACCTGAATGCATCAAGCAGATAAGTGTTATGATTCCTTGCTAAATGCTGAATGCAAATCAGTTTAATTCATCGTATTTGACATCCTACCTTACTTATTGAGACACCTACAGAAATGCTTAAGAAATTAGAATACTCAGAATTTTCAATAAGCTGTATTGAATAAGGTTCATGTGTTTTAACTAGCTTTTGGCTACTTTAACAACGCTTACCCAAGGAGGAGTGCTATTTATGCAGAATTGGAGGGCACTAATAAACTGACATTTTTCCAGCTGACATTCTTATCTGAACAGCTGAATTTGCAACTGAAATGCCTGAATCCAAACAGATAAAGGCTCTGTTCCCACACTATTTCTGCATTGAAGTACCACCTATACGAAAACCTTCCAGAACATGGAGTAACTGCTATTTTCCTACTGATCCTTGGGTGTTTTTCCATTGTCACTAAAAATACCCATTAAGTACCCATTAATGGATAAATGGGTACTTTTAGTGACAGTGGAAAAACACCCCTTGTGTGTTTTTTCTTTCTGAAATGCATATGGACTAGAGTTCATGTCCCTCATTGACATAGGGGAGAACAAAGAATGAAAACAATCAGGAAGCAAATTATTTCATTTTTCCATGAAAACTATAGACCTACAAGAAATAGCTATTTCGTTATCATCCTCCACCCCTCCTACAAGTATAAATAGTCCTTCCCTAGTTTGTTGTATTTTAATTAAAACTATGTGGAAATTGAATTTGTTCAAATGTATTAAAAGTTTTATCTTTCGTACATAATTTGCTAGATGCTTCTTTTTCATACAGTTTTGCATTTGTTTTTTGGAACTGAAAGTCTTTTGGTATCTGTGGTTCATAAAGTCTTCTCTGACTATACACTGGGATGCACAGTAGGAAGAAAGTATAGAAAGCAAATATAGCACAACATCTGGCAGACAGTGATAGTTTCATGCTCTTGGGTCTTAGTACTTGACAATTTCACACTTTGGTAATGGAAAGAAAAAAGAAAAGGGGACAAAAAAGGGGGGATACCTTTGTCAGATATAGACATTTCAAAAAGTTTTCCATTGTTGGGTAAGGAGGTATTATCCTAAACTTTAGGTTTCATCCGTAGTTATCATAGGAGAAGCATACATTTGTAGATGTTTGTGAAGCCAAAGGAAAAACAGGTATTCAAGGAAATATGTGCAGAACAGGATCAACCCATGTAGCATCACTGCTGTTGTTGTATGTCAGTCTGAAAGTCACTGGTGCAGCCTTGGGCAGCTTGGTGCCTTGTGGGGTTCTGGAGTACCACTCCTAACTGTTGGATGTACTGTACCAAAGTGCTTAGCTGGCAAAAGCTAACTATGAAAAAAATACTGTATTTTCTGGCGTATAAGACTACTTTTTAACCCAGGAAAATATTCTCAAAAGTCAGGAGTCATCTTATATGCCGGGTGTTGTCTCCTTATACGGTGAGTACATCCCAAACTCTATATTTTAACTGGAAAAGTTGGAGGTCGTCTTATACGCCGGAAAATACGGTATTTTCACCTTGAAGGAGAGAAAAGGTAAGGGCTTCTTCAGTCAGCCTTTTAAAACTCCATGTCATGCTAACTTCATTTATTTTTGAATATTTACCCCATTTTACAGAGAGTTGAAGGCAGCAGACATTCTCCCACTGCTGCAGTGATAGAACAGCTGTGTGGAGTGGGTTAAGCTGAAGGGCAGCCAGTCAAAGTTCCTTGCCAAGCTTCCGTGCCTAATGGAGATTTTGAGCCCTGGTCATTCAAGTTCCATGCTGAATCTCATTTTCAGTGTACACGTGGAGGTGCAAAGCATGGACCACATATGAATTTAGTTATCAAGAATATACATTGAACTGTTTTATTTGAATATTTACACTAGTTATAATATTATGAAAATAGGCTGGTGAGACCCACAAGTCTTCTAAAATTAATTAGAGAAAGCTGCATTGGCCTGGTTTTTTCAGTTGTGGCCGGGATCCAGATACACTCCCATATTTCTAGTTATGTATGCAATGCTTATGTAGATACATCAGCTGGGACAGAAGTCCAAGAACTGCAAATGTAACTGGTAGTTTCTTTAGAAGTATAGCATGGGGATTTCTCTTCTTCTCTCCTCACTCAGTGTTTTTTATTAGAACTGTTCAGTCAACATCCTTT
Organism: Aspidoscelis marmoratus; assembly: GCA_014337955.1. Classification (NCBI taxonomy): domain Eukaryota; kingdom Metazoa; phylum Chordata; class Lepidosauria; order Squamata; family Teiidae; genus Aspidoscelis; species Aspidoscelis marmoratus. The sequence continues at coordinate 27,805,860 of MTQE01003428.1, read as the reverse complement.
TTGAGAATCTGGGACAAATGAAAAGAAAGATCTCTTTCTCAAAGTATGTTGAACTTACTGAAGGCTTTGGGAATGGAAATAGCTTAGTGCTTCTTAGTAAAACAGTACAAGTGAGGACAAGGTATTTAATCACTCTTGTTTTTGTTCTCCTTTAAAATATATCATGAAGTGAGACAACCCCTTTCTAAGGATTTTGGGATCTTATTTATATACCCTTGTGGGTGCCTGATCACACTTTCTTAGTGGAAGAGAGTTGTAGATGAACTGCCTAATATTTGAAAACCATTTTCCTGTCTTACAGATGAATGATTCACCTGCATCAACTTAGTGATGTTGTTCTTCTGTAGAACCCAGTTTATGGAATGGTCATCCCATTAAAATATGATGGGCACAACTCTTCTGAGTTTTCAGTGTCTTAAAATATAGTCGTGGTTGCTAGCTTTGGATGCTTGTGAGGTCACTTGGTTGACTATGGATTGTTATTCCTTTGGCTATTTACTTCAATATGTTGGTGCTACATTTTTCTTGTGATATTTTAGCTTTTATTGTTGAATGACGGTGAAACTTCTTGAAATAAGAAATGACATAGAAATGTTTTAAATAAAAACATATTCCACATTCTTGCCATATAGGGATTTTAAGTACAAGAAAGTTTCCGGTCTGAGTTGTAACTGGGCTGATGAAAGCAGGAGCCTAAGTAGACTGTGTGATGGTGATGGTTTGGCATTGTGGGCTAAAGCAGCAGGCTGAGGTTCTCGTTGCCTAGGTTGTCAACAAGAAAATATGCTAGTATGACTTTTTTGTTTGTTTGTTTTTGAAGGAAGAAACTTCTTTTTTTAAAAAAGAGACATCAGTCCTTGACATTGCACTTCCTGCATATTTCTTTTATTCTAAATTTATAAATTGTTGGGTTTTTCTAAAATGAGAGGGTGACAGTTATGCTTTGCTTGAGTTGATGACTCAATGCAAAATCTACAAGGAAATCTCAGGTTGATTTATCATCTACCCTCTGTTTTCAGCAGACTGTGATGCACTTGGGTGTTATTTCCACATAAAAAGTACAGTTCCTGTCGCTAAAAGCATCCTGTCTGGGAGGTGTGGGAAAGAGTCTGGCCCTTCTGTCAGATCATTTCAGTCTCCATATCTTTTCCTTCTAAGAGTTTTCATGTGGTCTGTGTTAAAAATGAAGCTGTCTGAGAGCAAACTATACAGGATTTTGGAAACAGTTTTGTTTTTTAAAGGGGCTTTGCCTTGTTCTGCTGGCTTCTTTATCTTCAGGAACAGTGCTTGTGAACCCTGAACTTAACAGATTCATTAGATCTAGCATTTCCCAAAAACCCTAGTGGATGCAAATGACAATCTATGACGGTGATCACAAAGCAGCTCAGTATTGTGTTCTCATTTGATCACTAGTCCTTTTGTTTTTCTAACATAGAATGTGTATGAGAGAGGATGGGGCAAAGTGACATGAAGGATTGATCTCAGCTCAGAATTGTCTCCAAACCATTTCTGAGCTGCTTCAGAGATGCATATATATACATATATAACATATAACAGCCGTAGGAGAAGAATCTGTAGCCGTCTATATATTGTTTGCTTCTTAACTTCTGTTATGCTTGATGGTCATACTGATAGTAGTTTGGAGCCCAACTTTGTTTGGAGGTCTGCATGGTCCTCATCCCTGGCATAGCCTTGGTAGACATCTCATCTTCTTCCATCTTGTCATATGATACCTGCTTGTATGCCACCTTTTAAAAAACACAAAGAAAAAATAAGGAACAGAAGTTATAGAAGAAGAAAACAAGATGTTCATTTCATGAAAAGCACTGTACAAGGTCTGTCCCCCGTCTCGTGCTCTTAGCTTGGCTGAAGTTAATAAGCAGCAGTTAACCTGCAGGAGAGAGGAAGGGATGAGACAAGACAAGGAGTAGACTTGGGCAGGCAGTAGACAAACCCATTTGTATCCACTGAGTCACTTTCAGAACTTTGCTTTCAGCCTGGCAGATGTCAATATAGGCAGCAACAGATGGTCTGTAGAAGGGGAGAGATAGATGAGTAGAGTCAAGCAGTCATAAATAACCCAAATGAGCCATTCCCAGGGCAAGAGTTTGTTTTGGAAAGGCGGTATATAAATAAAAATGGAAAATGTCATTGATGTTGTATGATCAATAGAGTGCCATTCTGGTGCTGAAATGATCCGATACTAGGTCTACGTTAAGCTATGAAGATTTTGAGGTTACCTTGGCTTGCTGCACAATCTCTGCCTAAGCCCCTCAAAGCTTTTGAGAGCATAAAGTGGAAGGGAAGAAGTCAATTATCTTCAGCTTTGTTGACTAAAGGTGTGATACAAAATGTTTCAGCTCCTAGTATAAATAATTCTGTTTGGCCTCAGTTTTGTTGTTGAATGCACAGAATGATCCAAACTGGAATTCAGAATTCCATGAAATGATTCCTTGGGTAAGCAGCCTGATCTGGTAAATAAGAACAAAAGATTATCCCTGCTGGATTAGGGCACAGCTCACCTTTTCCAGCAATCCATCCTGCACAGTGACCTAATAATTGCTTCTGGACCAGTATCAAAGCAGAAGAAAGTAAAAGCCTCACCTGCTTGTGACTCCCTGCAAATGGTATTTAGAGACATCCTGTTTGTCTCTCCAACCCAAATGTTCTACTTCTTATAAAGACAATCCCTAGCTCAGCGTACAAATCTCTAGTCAGTGTTCACTTTACTAATGGTTTCGGTCTGCTTATTTCTCCAGGTAGAGAGATAAGAAGTCAATAGTGATGATTTAATGAGCAGGGTTCTGTAACTACTTATTTTTATTGAGACACTGTTTTTTTGCCCTGTAACTTTTTTAGGTGTACAACACTTCTGCTGCAGTTAGTGAAAATTGAGAAACAACTTTACTACACCCCAGCAGACTATTTATTGTTAATAAATGATAATGTTGAAATACAGCAGTCAACACTAGACAGAAGCAGATCCAGTTTTTCGTGTAGCTAGTTGTTTATATACTACAATTCAGTTTCTTGTCATACATCACGTTCTATGATCCAGAGAGAGAGAGGGGAGGCAGCGTAATTAAAGTATAAATAAAAAAGCAAAATAGCTTTCTACATGTTTTTGTAGTCTTGCGACAAAAACTTCATCAGTACGTCTATGTAGTCAAGAGGAGTCAAGTTCAGTTCACGGGCATCTTTATTTGATTGGTTCAAAAGATGTAGCTTGCTGGATTAGGCTTGATAGCCAAGAAGAAAGTTTTGTCTTTAGTGCAGTTTTCCTTCATGTGCATCAGGGCTAAGACAGACCTCTGAAAGGTACAAGAGCTCAGATAAAGCTGGATTCTATTGGATTTCATAATATGCTGATTTACTGAAGTTTCTGAAACTACCCTGCAGAATGAATAATTTCCCCATAAACTCATCTGTTAATGATATTCCTGTCCTCTCCTGCCACTATAAGGACCATCAGTCCAGTGAAAAAACAGTAGAAAGTAAAAATGCCCAGTGTCAGAACATCTGCTTTGCAAGCCGAAGATCCTAGGTTCTGCCTCTAGCATCTGTTCGGAAAAAGGTAGCAGCAAACCACTTTTGTATAGTATTATTTTCACAAATTCTGGGTAGTCACTGAGAGTTGAGCTTGACTCGGGTATGTTTACCTATTACAGTATTTTCTGGCGTATAAGACTACTTTTTAACCCAGGAAAATCTTCTCAGAAGTTGGGGGTCGTCTTATACACCGGGTGTTGTCTTATACGGCGAGTATATCCCAAACTCTATACTTTAACTGGAAAGTTGGGGGTTGTCTTATATGCCCAGTCGTCTTATACGCCGGAAAATACGGTATATAAAAAATAGAACATATATTTCAAATTGGCAGTTAGAATCACCTGGACTGTTGGTTTTTATTTTCTTTAAGACGTGGCTTGACGCCTTCAAAACATGTTCTTCCAATTCCTGCTTTTTCTCTCCTTGTTACATTATTCTGTATGGAAATGCAGTTGCCTCTTACATGAAGCTGCTCTCTCCCCCCCCCCCATATTTAGCAAAGTGTAGGATGACTCACACAATGCAGTGATGTTTTGTATAATACTTTAAAAAACTGCCATGTTTTTAAAAAAGTGTTATCTAAGTAATTGCTAACATTGCATTTTAAACAACCCTGTAATTGCTACAGTCACTGTATAGACTGTTCTCATCTTTTATCAGGTTATTGTCGTATCTCGAGCGGGCAAGGACAGCGAGGCAAACACGTGCACGCTTACGGGTGTCCATTGGAGGCTCAAGAGTAGTCAGCATCAGGCCAGTCCAAAGTCAGGGTTCCAAAAGTTCGGCAGAAGTCACAGCAAGGGTCACGTCAGTCCAAGTCGGGGTTCCAGAAATACAGCAGAGTCATAGCAGGGTCCAAGAGTCAGGATTACGGGCGAAGGCGTGGACAGGAGTTGCATGAGTTTTTCTCTGCAACGCCAGCCCAGCGTGTGCTGCTCAGTTAAGTAGGGGAGGCAGCACCATGCCCTTGCCGGCTCAGCTGCGTGATCTGCTGCGATCTGCACCTCACCTGCTTCTGCTGTTGAAGCAACAGAGGGGAGGGGCGATCTTGGGGCTGGCTGACTGAGCTCTTGTCCCCAGAACTGTCTGTGTGCTCCCCCAAAATTGGCCCCTGACCCTCAGTGTCCGCACTGCTGTGCCCTGGTTCCTGCCCAGCCTGTTGTGCCCCCGAAACCACACTCTCCTCCCCCGAGGAGACTGGACTGGCAGGACGGGGCATGACAGTTATTCAGAGTATCCCAAAAATGTGAACACATTTTGTAAATACAGCTTTGAGCATCTGGAACTGCTTGAAAAGTTGTCACCATGCTTTAAAATCTAGTTTGGTTTGCCCTATAAAAGTAGTAGAACTCTTATTTTGACTTGTTTCAAGGGTTAATACCCTGTTTTCTAGAAAATGAGACAGGATCTTGTATTAATTTTTGCTCCAAAAGATGCATTGGGAATTATTTTCAGGAGATGTCTTACCACATATAACATTTATATAGGGCTTATATTTTGAGCATCCTCAAAAATCCTGAAAAATTATGCTAGGACTTATTTTGAGGGTAGGCCTTATTGTTGTGGAAACAGGTTATGTTTAATAGAATTGCCTGTTTCATAGAATTACAGGTGCCCACACTGTCTGTTCAGTACTAGGACTAGTATATAGAATCAGTCACATACCTGACAGGCCTTTTGCTGAAGTGCTGTTAAGTAATCAAGAGGGTAGAAACTCCATTTGCAGAATAGCTGAGAGAAAATTGTATTTCAAAATGGCTGTCAGATGGTGCTTATCAATGGGTATTAATCTGTAGTAGATGTTGAATATTGTGAAGGAATAAATGTAGGTAAAGCCATAATAAAAGTTCACTATCTTCATAGGAGTGAAGGCCTGTGTAAATAAGCCAATCTTTGAACTTGGAATTAAGACAACACAATCTTTTTTAGAGAATGAAATTTTGTTTTGCCTATCATTTGGATAGCTTTGTTCATGTGTGTGCATTTTTTTAAATATAGTGTAACAGTAATTTCCTAAGGCAATTTCCACACAGAAATTAGTAACTTCCTGTAGTAGTTGCATCATTAAAATATATAGTGTGAAGTCTAAATTCAGTAGCCATGTCACTGTTCTTTAAGCATGGAGACCCCACAGTATCTCAGCAAGCTTTTTTTTTATGGTCACACCTTCACTTTATATGTTCTTCAGTCCATCTTCAGGACTGACTGCTCATACCTTTTCATTTCTATCTGTTTTAATTGTGGACTTTCCACTTTCTATTTGAATACACAAATAAAATTGATAGAAATGAAAAAAAAAGCGACCATGCCCAGAAATTTAGAAATGGTAATATATTTTTATCTCTATCCTGCCTTTTGCTAGACATCTCAGGATGAGTTAACAATAAACCCAAAATAAAAGCATTTATGCTACCTGTGCTTGAGCCACTAATCTGCACATTTCGTTATCCGTAGCTCCATAGGAAATCAAGATGCTTTACGGGTTCTACACCATATGGGAGTAGTTGTATTGGTGGTCTGCTGATCTCTTGATTCTTAAATAAGACCATTGTGTTGTCAAGGGCACCATCTGTGTTAACCAGAAAACCTGCCAGAGCATTCAGGAATTATTCAGATTCTGTGAGTCTATAGGTACAGTTCCCCTAATTAAGACTATTGAGGCAGCTGGACTCTACACCAACAATATCTCAGTTTTGAATAATCCAGTTCCTCTTCCCAAGTTTCAGGGATGCATGTCGGATCTGTTCTGTTTAAAGCATTGACATTGATCTTTGAAGTCCTATAGGGCTTTTATAAAAGAATCTAATATGTTCCTATATCATTTGGCTTTCAGGTTATAGTCTGCACCAGAGATCCTTTTTGTGTTTTCTTTCCAACTCAGGCTAGGAGAATGGTACTCTTCAGAGCTGTGGTCTCTAAACAGTGGAACTCTTTTCCCTGGGACCCTTGCTTGGCAGTAAATCTAGTGAGACAGTTTGATCTAGTGGTTAGGGAGCTGGTCTCTTATCTGGGAATACCAGGTTGAGTGACCCTGGGCTAGTCACAGCTCTCTTCTGAGATTTCACAGTCTCACCTATCTCACAAGGTGTTCTGTTGTGGGGAGAAGAACAAAAAGCTTTGTCAGCTACTTTTGAGTCCCCTTAAATGGGTAAGAAAAGCAGAGTTAGGGTTAGGGTCTTCTTCTAGAATTATTTAGTTGTAAAATCTTTCCAACAAAATGGGACCAATTAGCAATGATATCTGGGCTGTCTTACCTTTTTATGTATGGCTGGTACTGTTGTACCTTGTGTTTTTAGTGTTGTCTCTCAGCTGCTTTGTGTTCTGAGTTGAGATATTTTTAAGAACATCAATGCACATACATTTGTGGGACCTGTTAATTTAACCACAGTATTTACTCAGGTTATTATGGATGACCAACAAATAGATCTAGAGAAATTCGTAGGCGTAAGTAGTGAAGAAAAAAAGGGATGATTTCTGTTCTTTCAGCTTTCCAGGTATCAGTCTACAGAGAATGGAAAACTCATTTCTTACAGAAAAGCACATAGTCTTTTAGGGGAAGCTTAACCCTTTCTAAAATGGGAGGATTTCTTTGAATTGTAGGACTGTCCACCAAGAGCATCTGTTTTGTACGGATGGAGTTAAGTTTGTTTTTGGTTAGACAACCTCATCCACTTGTACTTGCTCTAACAGACAAATAGATTGGCATTATCACCAGCATATCCATGATAGTGGATTCCATATTCATATTTACAAGTTCTCTTAGTGACTGAATATGCATCCTTAACTTATGCTGTCTGGGAGTCACTATTCAGGTAAGAGGTGAATTAGTAAAGTAGTGCAGTATCACATTGCAGAAGCTTGAAAAGAATAACCTGGTTAGTTCTATTGAAGGGCAGTAAGGGGTCTGTGAGAATCAATGGAGCCATGCTCCCCTTAGTTCTTTTCCAGGATAGATGGTCACACAGGGCAGTTAGTGTTTGCATGCTAAAAGCTAGCTAACACCCTGCTTAGAATACTGATGACATTATACTATTCTAATCAATGACGCTTTTTAGTATGAAGTATTGAGGGAGAGGATAATCTTTTTTTAAAGTAAGAGTTTTCTTAACACTTGTTCGTTCATTTTCTAATACCTGTGTTCTTTAATTTTTCTCCCTTAGGTAGTGAATTTCCAGCTGCTTGCAAGCCATTTTTGTATATCCTTAAACTTCAAAAGGATTTAATTTTTACTTGTGGAAATATGAGCGGACCACCTTTCCAAAGGCAAATTAGATTGATTGAGAAAGATTGGAAGAAGGTGTAATCACTCCTTGATCTCCCCTGAGACAACTAATAGACATTTTCATTAATAGCTAGTATTGTGTATCAATATTGGCACCTACAGATGAACAACAACACTCCAGCGTCTCTTGAATCTGTCACCTGGATTTGGACATTTGGGTGTGAACAGGTGAGAAACCATTAAAGTGGCCTTACTTCTAACCTAGAAGACTGAACAGGTTGTGTTGACAATTGCAGAGGAAATACAGTATGCCAACTCAACCTCTCTTAGCGTACATGGATGGACTAGATGGTATAGCTAGTACTGTTGGTTCACGTATGGAGAATAATGATGCCACCATGCCAATAAAAGGGGCCAACACAATCTCTTACAAGAATTTGCAAGACAAGTTCTTAATGCACAGTGAAGGATGCATGCCTTTGGATTGCATGTTTTGTGATCAGACTTTCAAACACCCAGAAGATCTTGGTAAGCATGTCTTAACACAACACAGGCCAACGCTTTGTGAACCTGCAGTTCTTCGTGTTGAAGCAGAGTATCTTAGCCATCTTGATAAGGAAAAAGTGAAAATGGACTTGCCGTCATCAGGTGCCAGTGAGGATAGTCAAGATTTCAGCTGTATGGTTTGTGGTCAAGCCTTTAATGAAGCTTTTGATGTCGAGACCCACATGAGGAAGCATAAGGATTCGTTCACTTACTGGTGCAGTGTGTGCGGAAGGAGATTTAAGGAGCCATGGTTCCTCAAAAATCACATGAGAACACATGCTGGTAAATCTGGTTCTAGAAGCAAGACTCCGCAAGGATCTGAGAGTCCTATAACAATAAATGAAGTTGTACAGGACCAAGTAACAGAAAGCATTACTTCACCTTACAAAATCTGCATGGTTTGTGGCTTCCTATTCCAGAACAAGGAAAGTTTAATTGAGCATAGTAAAGTCCATACCAAAGATTCAGTAGCTATTTGTAAGAGCTCACAAGCTGACAGAGATAGCAAAGCGAATGTATCACCCAGAGAAGAGTTCTTGCAATTTTTAAATTTAAAACCATGTTCACCTCCTAGTAACGGCAGAAAAGAGAAACCCGGTAAATGGATAGCTGAGTTGGATCCATTCAGTACATATCAGGCATGGCAACTGGCTACCAAAGGGAAAATTGCTGTTGGTCATGGCCAAATCAAAGAACCAGGGCAAGAAGGAAGTACTGACAATGATGACTCATCTTCTGATAAAGAAGAGCTTGGGGAAATTTGGAATGCAAGCAAAGTGAGCCAGGCTGAAAGCACAGGAAAGAGCAAGACAAGCAAAAGTGGAAGCTGTGCAGGAGTTGGAAACGTGCCACAGGACAAATTAAAATATCCTTGTCGTGAAGTGCCTTCTGTGGAGATAGATTCTAAATTGTCCCAGAACAAAGATAAGCCCACACATTGTTCAGAGTGTGGCAAAGCCTTTCGAACTTACCACCAGCTAGTCCTTCACTCCAGAGTACACAAGAGAGACCGAAAGAATGACATGGAAGCCAGTTCTCTTGAAGAAAAGCAGCAGAGACCATGTCTTCCAGAGGCTGCAGCTCTGTATGAGAATGGAGCGGGAGAACGGGCAGAAGGAGGCTCTGAAGATGGGTCAGAGGATGGACTAATAATAGAGACTTTAGGTAAGAGTAATGAGTGCTCAGAATGTTCTTACCCCTTTATGCTCAGTTGTAGTTAAAAAATAAAATCACAAATGTTCCTGTTGGATGGGTTTTGCTATATGCAAACATTCTTTCTAAGCCCATGTTCTCACTGTTGTGCTGCTTTAAAATTATGGCCTAATTTATTGCTTGGAAATGCACCCGAGGACAGGATCCTTGCATAATTCTCCGTTCAGGCACAGTGTACAGGACATTATACGTGCACAAGATGGACTCTTTCTTTTCCAGTAGTATGCCAGTATTATTTCAGGTTGTACAATAGGATCATTGTTAATGCCCGAGTGCCTTTTGTTTTTCCTACAAGAAAACTGAAGTCTAGCTGAGAGAAAAACAAGTCAATTCTTTTCTCAGTGCTACTAAGCCATACTGTATGCAGAACTAGACAGTCTGTGGCCCTATAAATTAAGTGCAGCTCCCATCATTCCTGGCTGTGTTTCATAAGAGTTGCTCACACTAATGGCATGTGGAGGACCATAGTTTGGCCAAGGCTGATGTATTAGCTTACAATTAGGCTGTGTTGGTATAGTTTGACACAAATTTTGAGAAAGGAAAACAGATTTTTTTTCCTTAAAAAAAAAATCTAAGCGGTTCCTTTCTACTCTTGTATTATGTTCATCCATTCTGGATAACAAAAAAATCACCTTTCAGAAAAGCCATTGATTGCACCTTGGAAAGTTCTGTTGGAGCATATTACTGTGACTGCTACCCTCTAGTGACAAATCATGGAGTTGCATGCAAGAGTAAAATATTTCGTTAAAAATATCGTAGGTGATCTGGAAATGGAATGTTGACAAAGCATGGGTTTTCTGAAGTTGCTGAACTGCAAACAGTTTAACAATACTTTGAAGGCTGTAGTTTGGCTGTTAGAATTTAGAATTTCTAGAGGTATAAAGAATAACCCCACAAACACACACACAATTCACTTAAGATAAAATGAGACATCCCAAACTCAGCAATGTGGTGGTTAACAAGCAAAATTGTTTCTTTCCTATTGAAGTGGCATATGTAGGTAGAATTTTAACAGTGACTGGTGTTATTCAACTTCCCTTATGAGACTTATTTTATTGTGTGTTACCTATGATTCTATTGTTGTAGTTTGAAACAGAAATTATGATCCATCAAACTTATACATACAAGTAACCATCCAACTAAATATTTATCTTGGCGTAATTTGCAGGGTGGGTTGGCATCTATTTTCTTTGTAAGTTTGAGTGTGATACATGCTGTTGGAAGGGCTGAAATTAGCATTAAAAAATTAATAGCGAAGTTGAAAAATTCTCACAATTGCTGCAACCCTTTTGACAGCTGTGCTTTTGGCTATACTGCTTCGCCTTTTTTGTCAGTGATGTTAAAAGGTTTGGGGTGCATTTAAAGTGGAGTGAGAAGAAGCAAATGTGTTCCAGTTTTAAGAAGAACCTGTTTGTTGCTGTATGCTTAGGCAAGGTGTGCATTTTGGAAAAAGAGGCATGGCCACAAAAAATATGAATTTTCAACTGATGGCTGCTGCCATTTTGCTGCCCAAATATCCTGTCAACTTCATTTTGCTAAGGAAACAAAAGTGAAGTTGTTCAGTGGTGGATATCTCAGCCCAGACAAATGCCTTGTAGTAGGTAAAGGAAGTTACTTTAAATGTTCAGATTCTGGGGCAGTCGCTAATAAAGTCTGACAATGGAATAGCCTTTTATCAAGCAGGAAGGTAAAAGGAATAAGCTAGATTAATCCCTATGATTAACCTAGCCAAGTATGCTTGGGTCCTATTTTATGCTTTGTACTTTTATAATACTAGGGTTTTGTTTTTTCTCTCTGATGTAAAGATAAAAATGAAGATAGCACGGAAAGAACAAAAGTAAAAAGCCTTGGGTCTTCCAGAGAATGCAGCTACTGCGGAAAGTATTTCCGCTCAAACTATTACCTCAATATTCATCTCAGAACTCACACAGGTAAAGAAATTCTACTCTTAAAAAGGTTGGAGTTCAAAATTCAATTATTCATTCTAGTCTGGGTGTGGAGTTATTTCCAGTAAGCTGATGAAACAGGGCAGATTTCCAGACTAGTAGCTGAGAATTCCAGCCAGATGGGATAGTTGAGAGCCATGCTACAATTAGTCCACACATGTTTAGAATTATGACCCGATTGGAAAAGATTTTTTGAAACTGTGTGTTAGATTACTAAGAGAAGCTTAACAGTAGCATTATTGATCTTTTAAGGTACGTTTTTGGCTTGTCTTTCCCTTATACTTTCTCCTAGCCATTTACTCACTGCTAGAAATTGTATGTGTTGAGGAGGTGCATTTGCTGTAGAGAGATGTACTTCTTCCCGAACACTTGTTCCTTGACCCCCTTCAAAGTGGTTCAGAGCTCCTCCTGAAAAAAACAGATTGTGAAAGAAGGAAACAGTCAATTATTTTTGCTAATTGGACCTGAATTCCACAACTACCCTTTTCCTGTGTAGCTGTCCACATTTTGGTATCCCCATCTGCTGGCGCTGGCAGGATGCTCCCATAGAGAGTCACCCAAAATAGAGACATGATGACCAAGACCCCTCCTCCAGGCACCTGCATGCAGACTCAGAAACACAGTCTCAGTCTGATTATTTCAGGAGAACTAAAAATTATATTTGAAACATCTTAGTGTTGAGAGCCTAGGCTAGCCATGAGACTTAATAAGCGAGGCAGTGGTATAGAAACTTCTTGACAGTGCATTAGAAAGGATGATAAGAGGTTTAAGTTTTTTACAATTTTTAAAGAATCCCCCTCCTCTCTTCCTCCTGAGGGGTAATTCATAATTCATTATACAATTCATAGAAAAGGCTACATGATACATAGTAATGCTACTGGTTCTTTGCACTGTATTACTTCATTTTCAATAGTTCGTGATTTGGCATTGTTCACTTTTTACCATTGGAGATGATTAAATCCAAAGATACCAGTTGTACCTTTTGGAAAAGTTTTTTCATAGCAAATCTTGCTTAGTCTTGAAAAGCTAGAAAGTGTGTTACTTGAAAGTGGAATTACCTTTTACCTGTCAAGTTTTTTTGGGAGTGAGATAGGCAACAAATGTAGAAGAGGAAAACTGTATGCAAATTCTGACTCTTCATTCCTGATTCTTTCAGGTGAAAAACCATACAAATGTGAATTTTGTGAGTATGCAGCAGCTCAGAAGACATCTTTGCGGTATCACTTGGAGAGACACCACAAGGACAAACATACAGAAGCTGCTGTAGATGTGAAAAATGACAGTAAAGGCTTGTTACCTTCTCAGGAGATGGGCTTCTTGTCAGTCAGCAGTTGTGCTCCAGAAACCAAAAATCTGAAAAGGCTTCTAGAAGATGCCAAAGATGCTAAAGAAGACCCACCTGAAAAACAGCGGAAAGAATTGATTTCATCCTTTCAGAGCCCACGGAAAAGTGTTACTCAGGACACAAACAAAGGTACAGACTGTGATGGCCCAAATGAAGGTGCACCTGTTTCCTATCTTGAAAACTTAAAATTGGAAAAAAACACAATGGAGTTTAAGGCAAACAATCATGTCGATAGGATTGAGAAAAGAAAGTCTGTGTTGCCAGAAAGTATGCTTTATGCTAATGCTTTGAAAGACAAAGCGAGTATGGATCTTCTAAGCGACTTGTCAGAAAACTCAAAATGCAGACTAGTATCTCAAGAAAAGCCTTTAAATTTGTCTACCGGTTCTTCTCAGGATTCTTCAGTAATCACTTTCTCTCGAGGCTCCTTGGCAACCAGCACCTGCCCCTTTTGTACTTACCGGACACTCTATCCAGAGGTTCTAATGATGCACCGTCGATTGATGCATAAACCCCCTAATAATCCCAATACGGTTAATAAAAATGGTCTCAGAAGTAGGGCACCTGTTAAAGTCAGACGTACTGGATGCCCACCGTACCTTTTGGGAAAGGATGTTCACCCATTGCCTCTTAATCCTGGGAAAATCAAGTCTTCCCTGCCTACCCAGTCAAAATCTCTGCACATGGAGAAAATTAAACAGTGTTCCAACCTGCGGAGCAAAGCACCCATCCTTGCAGGGTTAAACTCCAGCAGCACAGCACCAAATAATTTGAAATCATGCAAACTGCAAATGATTGGAGGTCATAATAATAGTTCTAGACAGCTGCATGAAATGCACCGCAGTTCTGGTAATGCTTCAGTACAGGGTAGAGGGAAAAGGCTGGATCCTGAAGGAAGAGTTTTGGCTTCTCAGTTAGGTGTAGTGAGTAGCAACATCAATGGCTCTCTTGAGACTCCGTTGAACGAAACGGCTTGGTCGAGCAATCAAGGAATAGAGTTTCTTAATAACAGACCTACAGGGAATACAAACATGGAATTGGATGGACTGCCTTCTAAAAGAGTGAGGCCTAATCTCTTGGCTCCGGAGCACATTGACTCTTCCCTTTATCGAAGAGGGAATGATTCAGGCAGGTTGCATATTGCTGGCAGATACGCAGATCTGCTACCTCAGGAATGTTCACACACCAAACCTGCTGCCTCTTTCCTTTCAGCCAAACAAGGGCTTACAAGCTCTGAAGTAGATGCTATAAATCCAGTGACTATTTTAAAGCCATATGAAACATATGGTCCTGGGCCTTTTTACAGTTCCTGTGGATCAAGTAGCAGCAAAGTCCCCAGCTCTTCAAAAGAAGGTATACACTGTTTCAGCATTGAGTAATTATAGGGCGAAACATTTAAAACAAATTAATGCTCTCTGTGTGCCAAATCAAATTATAATGTTTTTAAGAAACTTACTTGGCCACAAACCTAGAATTCCATCAGCCATTTATCTGCTCTTCGGTGTGTATCTCTTAAATTGACAATGCAGTTGCAATTTTTCCTTAATCCTTTCCTGACTTCTTTCATACATCTGAAAGTACCGGAGTAGAAGAAAAATACTTCCCTGGTATATATGAGTATTCCTGGTATTTGGTTCAGATTTTTACTTTCTGTTTTAATCCTTTGATTAAACATTGAAAGTATTGCAACAATTCTAAGGGTGTTTTGCTAAAATCCAGTAAATTATGTTTTTTATATTGAGATTCATTAAGCTTATGTTCTGCTGTGTATCATCAAACATCTTAGCATCTACTTTTTGGAATTTTTCTCTCCTATTGAATTCTGGTGGTTTATAAATAGAACTGGAATCAGTCAGGTAGCTGAGAATGAGAATGGAGGCATAGTTCAATATGAAGCAAAGTTGAACTTCATATAAGGAAAAAAAAGAGGATAATGGGGAGAAATTGTTGATCCCCTTTGAGGGTTGAAAATGTCAGTGGAAAATGAAAGATTGGGATGTTCAAGGCTCTTTTGTCTTTTTGAGCCTGTTGCAGTATCCTAGAGAAAGTCTGGTAGGTTGGCTGTTTGGGAGTGAAAAATATGTTGGAATTTCTCTATTCCCTGAACTTGTATTGAGAATTGCTTACTGAAAGTAGAAAAACATTTTTTTTCCTGCTTCTGTAATTCTCTCTGCTTCCCAAGACTCAACAAAATGTAAAGAAACAAGGGCAACAAGTTTAGATTTAAGTAAACTTCTTACTTTTTATGGAAATATTTTATGTGTTCAAACATCTTTTTACATACAAGTCATTGATTACCTGCAACAAATGGAATTGATTTATGATCATATATCTAAGGGGCCAATATTAATCATATTCTGTAAGCTTATGACTAAAGATTGTGCAACCCCTGTATGGAATATGAAGACTGTAGATTATGTTTGCGTTGGCAGATCTATTCCTTTTATATTTAGATGCTTGGAAATGGATCAAGGAAAATGCATCAGTGTATAAGATGTACCTATAATTTGGGAAACAGAATTTAAGATTTTTTAAAAAAATGAACAAAGGATGATTTTATCTGGAAATTGAACCTTATATGGTAGTAAAAACAAATTACCACACATTTTTATTTGCAGCTGTTTTTTCTAGAAGGCATTAGTTTTTTTCGCAGGCAGGAGCATTTGTGTAAATCCCATGAAACTAAGGTTAAATCCAAGGAAAGGACTCATTTTTTTGTATTCCGTGGTCAGGGTGATCAGGCCTAGTGCATCCAGCACAGCAGTAGCAAAACAAATAGTTATTGACAGAACTAGAAGTAGCAGGAGCTTCAATTTTCTCAGCTTAGGGTTGGATGGAGCTAAATGTTTGCAGCTGCTACACTAATTTGTTTTGTATATTTCAGCATTTTATTGAAGGTGACACCTTATTTTCTGTTGCAGCCAGGGCTTAAGGTGAAGGGATCATCATAGTAGATGGAGACCCTGTAGTTTTTTTTTTAAACCATATTTACATCTTATTCATTGAGATAGCTATAAAAAAAAGATACCCCCCAAAAATAATGTTTTTGTTTGATCAGAATAGTGTGTGAAAACTGTTGAGCTATGCAGAAGTCTTTTTCCTGCTACATTGTTAAACAAAAGCCAGAGGGGCACAAAAAATAAGACTTAGAGTCATATACCAAGTCATCTGCTTTCATTAAGGGTATTAAGATGGCATAGTGGAGGGAGACAAGAAGTGTTCAAATTATTTTATCTACTTACGAAATTATATTGATACCCTGCTTTACTAGCACAAGAAGCTGAGGGCTGAAATGCCACAAATCATAAAAAATATTGGGCTTTCACAGAGGTAGGTGTCTTCCCAAAATTAACTTTTAGTAATTTGGGAGCCAGTTTTTTCTCAGCCAGCACCCATCCTTAAACAGAAGAGTTTTCTTGAGCAAGCAAAGAACAGATGTGATGATGTGCAAATCTAACTCCAGGTGAACTAGAAAAAGTTCCTGGGGGGACCCTCAAGAGAGAGGGCAGCCCTGTCATGGGGGTCATATAGCTGAGAAAGGCAGAGCAGTGAGATCAGCATGTTTGCAGTTCATGTGCCCTACAAATTGTGATTTGCTGCTGTTCTTCCTGTCTCAATCATAACATGGCTTCTCAGTGGCTACACCAGAGGTTCCCAGACTTTTTTTTCTTGTAGACCACTTTCAAAATTTTACTGATTTCTGTGGACCCCCTGCTGCTACATTTCTACCATATTCCCAAAACTCGTCAAAAAATGTGAAGATTAGATTTAACGATGGAAATTTGCATCGCGGCTGAGTTCCAACCCTAAATTCGGAGTGGTAAAAATAAAAATAGTATATTTTCTTGTGTTCTGTTTATTAAAATAATAATAACAGTTGCTGACCTTAAAATATTATCTGCCTACCTTCATAGGTAAAGCCAAGCCACCATTTTTGTTTTTTACTATCAAAAGCAGATACATTTTCGTGGACTCCCACTTACAACTTGTGACACCCCTTTTTTTCACGCCACCGACCCCCGTTGAGTCTCCCATGGACCCCTGGGGGTCCACCTGGACCACTTTGGGAATCACTGAGCTACACAAAACACATTTCAAAGTTAGTTTTGCATGACCCTAGTATAGAAAAAATCCCAATAATAAACAAGTGCTGTATTAGATGTGCCATAATGGCATCTCACACAGTAATTATCTGTTCCTTGATTCCAATAATGTAGAAATTCAGCCAAGAAGACTGTCTAGCGGTATATGGCAAACAGTGTAACTGTTAGGCCCATGATCTTTTCTTTTATTCAGGTCGCTCCTGTATGTTTTTTGTAGTTGTATATATCATAGTTGTATATATTTCATCATGGTATATTTCATCACGCTGTACTTGGAGTTGGAACATTATCTTTCATTTTAGGAGATGAGCTAGGTCAAAGGGGGAGTAACGACATCTGTTAGAGGTGCTTTGCTACTTAGGTCAGGATAAAGTAGATAATTACTGGGTCTGATTTGATTTTACAACGTTATAGTGTATAAATATTTTCACTTGTATGAGAAGGCTGGATTCCATAATTAGTTTCACCAGTGCACATTTCTTCTCCTTATAGGAAAAAAGGCTTAAAATAAACATCAGTCATTTTTAAAACTGCAAGTTGATAACTGCATGTGCAGTGGGGAAGAATTTTAATAGCTGCTTAGACTTGTATAGAGAAGTTGTGGGAACTCGGTGGAATTCTAACCTCCCCTCACCCCCTGAAGCAGCTGATCTTGTGCTCTAGACAAATTGCAAATTTCCCTTTGCTTTCTAAAGTACGTGGCTATGTGAAAAGCTGAGAATGCTCACAGATCAGGTCTTGCAAGGTGGAATAGGTGGGGCAAGACCTGTTACTGCCTGCCTGAACTATATTTTGATATGTTGTACACTGGAACGTGGTTCAGGCAGTTGAAAATGAGGTTTACAACCACAAGTGATCCTTGGTGTTTTTTTTTTAAAAGCACTCTTGGTTTGGGTGTGGGTAGGAGGGAGAAAAAGTATTACTAAAGGAGATCTTCAAGCTTATGGGTGTAGTTCATGCCCAGTTGGCTTTTGGCCTGGGCATATTCCTCAAAATGTCACTGCGCAAACAATTGAATTTCACAAGGAACAGTAGTGTGCTTGTTGGCTTGTAGACTTGACTAAAAAGATCAGTTCAAACAAGTATGATACATGCAAGGCAGCATAAAAGGTAGGTGGTGTCCTTAACACCATCAAGCTTCCCAAAATAACTTGGTGACAGCTACTAGCTCTATTGTTAATGTCTTCTAATGTTTGTTTTTATTAGGAAAAAGGCCAGTGTCGTTCCAACACTTGTCTAGCACCATGCTGCAAAAACGAAGCTATGAGGGCCTTATTGGCAATGCACATAACCGACTGAATGACAAGAGAACATGAGTTTGCTGGTTTGCTGCAGTGAATGGTAAAAAAATAAAATAAAAGTTGTGTTTAAAAGCGCATGTGCACGAACAACAAAACATGCATAAATATACTGTGAACATTGATTACTCCAAATCATTTTGAACGTATCCCCAAAAGAGCAGTCCCTTATATACTTGCCTACTAGTAGGTGAAATATAAAAAACTACAGGATGCATATTTTTATAAGTATCTTTTATACTTATGTGGTACTGCCAAGTAGCTGTAACATCAGCCTTCTGTAGTTTGCTTTCCATGAGTGGAATTACAGTCCACGGTCACAAAGACGATGGCTGGGTAGAATATGATTTGTTGATATTTAAAGCTTTCAGTTATTCATCCGCTTACCAGGTAGACTTCATGGTTTCTGAAGTAAGCTCCACTTTTGCTACTGTGAGAACTTAACTCACATTTCCTGTCCTTGTGGTTGCTAACTTATGTCTGTCAGACAAAAGTGCATGAGAAGCTAGACTTTACTGTGCTACATGATTTCTGCAAGAATGTAAGAAGTGCAACAGAACCAGTAGCCCATCCAGTACAGTCACATGTTCTCACAGTGGCCAGTCCTAAAATTCTTCCCCTAATTGTTGACACCTTGGCACCATCTCCTTAAACTGTAGTTGTGTTTTTGTTGGCAAATCTTATATAGGGACTCCTTAGGAGTCAATGGGTGTTTTTCCACTGTCACTAGAAGTACCCATTAAGTACCCATTAATGGGTACAAAAATGTGATTTAGTACCCATTAATGGGTACTTAATGGGTACTTCTAGTGACAGTGGAAAAACACCCAATGTGTAGTTGAATCTTCCCGTAATTTGATTCTGCGCTATAATCATTAATATTTACAAGAGGAGCCTGTAGCACATTTGGGGCTCTTTACTAGAACACAATGCTTAAGCTACTGTTTTTTATATAGTATTTAAATATATTTGCTACCACCTTCATGAACATTCCAAGATTATATAAAAATGACTTAGCAGTATTTGGGGAAGCTTGCAGCACAGTGATGTTGCTGAACATATGATTATTTGTCAGTGTGGGTAGCTGTAAATGAGGTGGCCATTTCTGTAGTAATCCTGTGATACGTAACTCAAGTCTGAAAGTAATTTACAGCAGTGTGTATGAAGGAAACTGTGAATCATTGCCACAGAATCTTCTTGTTTGTGTTCCAGGTATGAGGATGCAAATTCTGATTTCCCTTGTAGATCATCTCTTGAGAATAACGAATGATGAAAGCTACCAAACAAAGCTGTGATTGTACTATGTATAGAGAAAAACACTACAGTTCTGTAATGGAAGATCTGATCTCGTTAATACAATGTAAATGTAAAGACTGGATGGCAAAGACCTGGCAAATACGTGAATCGGTTCCTGACGAATCATATTTTTCTTACAATTATTATAGACCAAATACTCAACCTAAAGTATATTTTTGCATACTTGAGTGCTGCTGAAAAGAGATCCAATTTAGAAGCTGTGTATAACCCTTACACCTCAGGTAAATCTGTACGTCGAGTGTATCTGGTTAAGTACATTTTTGCGTAAGGGTAGCAGTTTGTAAGGTTTTGCTTTTTTTGCTATCAACTGTGTGTGTTTTTAAAGTTTTCAAATGAACTATTTAATGTTCACCTTATTCCTGGTTTATGTACTGATTGGAGTAAGACAGAATTGTAAACATCAGACACAATAATCTGTTTCAAAAAACCCTCAGTTTACTTTCTCAAAATGCTGTCATTTCTTGAACGTTCTTTGATACTGTAGTGTGAAATTGATTGATTGCTCACTCTATTAATAGGGAATAAGATTTTCCTTACAAACTTATGCATAAAGTCACAATTCTTTCCTTGCATTGCAAGTAGAAGTTTATTGTTAAATGCTTTTTGGCTTTTAACAATCACTGATGAGTTAATTATCTTCACATGATTGAAATTAATTTTGCCATTTCTTCCTTAGAACCAGTTTTGGGCTCCCCATGTGCATCATACTGCAAAAATGTTTAGTACAGAGTTATCTAATTGAACATTGGTGCAACTTACTATCATACTAAATAAATTTTTTATTTGTCACCTTTGACGGGTAGTCATAGCATGGCTGTGAATTGCCATGTCTCTCACCTGTATTCATGAGAGATTTTTTCCTAAAAATATTAGGGAGTTACCCCTCTCTCCCCACCTCATCTCTTTCTCTGTATCCTGGCTTTAATGCTGAGTGTACTTTCACACATCCAGCCATTATTTTCAACAGGAAGCTAATTTCATAGAGAGATCCAGCAGCTGCCCTCTTTGAGGTTTCAAGCCAGATGGGCCATTTTGAGTGCCAAGGCCTGGAATTTCAGCATGCCTTGTGCTGTGTCCACAAAAGCAAGAGGTCAGAAAGGGCCGTTAATGGGATTTTGTGAGAAGTCCCCTATTGCCGATGCATATTGTTCATGCAGTCCATCTCAAAGTTGATTGATTGAATGCACAACTGTTTTTCTGATGCTTCAGAATACTTCTGCTGCACCAGTCCTTACATAGGGGAGTTGTTTATTACAGGCCAAGGCACGGTGTATAGTATGTTGATGCTATACACCATCCAAGCAGCTTGTAAAACCTGTAATGACCAATTTTCACTTCATCAATATTCAAATGTTTCCAGGACAAAAGTGGTTTCATAAATATTTTTTGCACTGTTGTGTGTGTTCAGATTTTTAAAGAAGCAGAACGTAGACATCTTCGGAGTTTTCCCCAAGCTGTTGTTGCAACTTGAACACATTTTAAATTAATTTCTTTCTTCCTGTGTATTTTGTAATTTTGATGTCTCTGTAAAACTGGCAATGTAATGAAGTGCTGTGTATCAGGAAATTGTACACAATTTACCCATTTCCTGTTCATAAGCTGAGCCATATGTACATAAAAACTAGATTTGTTTTCCTAGTTTTGCACTTTTATAGACTATTTTTTGAAGATGAATTTGCTTGGAAGATGGCTAATCTATTTTTTGCCCTACCCTTCTATAAGTCTTATAGGATATGTAATGCAATATAACTTTTCTCTCTGTCCTTTTCTTTTTTTAAAGTAACTCAAGAAAATGAAAGACCAGGACTATGTTTAATTACAGTTTTAATAAGAATATCCTCTTTTGTGTTGGTGCAGTTTTTTGGAGTCTTTTGGGGCTATCTTCCCATGTTTGAAGACAGAATAGTGCAGTCACTGGCTTTCAAAATTGGCACAGGATTTGCTGTAACATAAGTGCTTCCATTTTACAAAAGTAGTAAACTCTGGCTTGTGTACTTGTTTCTGCCTATACAAGGTGCTGATTCCAAAGGGGCATTACCCACAATGCAGATTCCTTACACACAGCCTGGAATTAGTGATGGTTCCATTACTACACTGATCAAAAGTAACACACAGATGGCACCACATGGGAATGCTGTGTAAGCCACAGTTGAAAGAAATAGTGGATTTTGCACCCATGGTGCTTAAACAATTTGTAAACCTGGCTCCAAAATAGGTTCTGCCCATCAGTATTATCTATGGGACATTACTGTTTTGTTCTGTTAATCGTTTTTGGTACAGGTTGATTTGTTATATTTATTTCTTTCCGCTGATTTATTTTAATTGTGCAACCCTTAAATTGTTGAGCTGTAGACACCATATGAGTCATTTAATTTATGATGTGTTTTCAATTTAGTGGAATATGTTATTACATGTGGATGTAAATATAGATTTGGTGGTTTTTTTGCAAATATTCCTGTTGTCCTTCTTTGATCTTCAGAACACAGTTAAGGTACATTAAAAATTTTGAGAGGTAGTAGCACAACTGATACATTTGATCTCCTGGGCTGGTTAAGGGTTGGATAATAATGCACTTCATAAGGATAGCAGCATTTTCCTACTTCTAAGTGAAAATAAGATAACGAAGAAAATATCCAAAAGGTCCTACCGCCTGACTTAAAGTTTTATATTAGTATAAGCTTGAAATATTCCAAAAATTCTACTTTCCTCTCCCACCAACTCTAGCCATTACAAGGCACATGGTGGCTGTACAAAATAAGCGGAAAGCAATATTAGAATATTGTGAAATCTCTTCAATATTCTACCCCTTTCATTACGTTTAAAAGATTGCTAGTTTTAAGAATATGATTGACTGTAGAGGGCATATGACTTAAATCTGTCTTTGAGGACACCTTACAATATTACTTTATTTTGAAATTACTACAGAATGCTATATGCTTCAAATCAAACTGAAACTAACAAAAGTAAAATAATAGGCTATCTATGTTCCAGCGAAACACTTTGGAACTAAGTTCACTCATCAGTCAGCAAGAAAATATGCTCCATACTTGCTTAGTCAAACAAATGTATTGTGGTGGGGTCATTTTGTTGCCTAAGACAATTTCATATAGTGCTGTTTGGATTTTCTGCAGGAGGCAAAATATGACTTTGCTGGTTTAATATATATTGCTCAAAAAAATTAAGGGAACTCTTAAGCATCACAGTCACTTAAGCTTCTGGGATATCGAATCTGCCCAGTTAGGGAGCATAAGCGATTGTGAATCAATTTCAACTAGTGATGCAAATGAAAGTGTCAGGGCTTATTTTCAGGGCATGTTTTATGTAACATTTATATAGGGCTTATAAATTGAGCATCCTCAAAAATTGTACTAGGGCTTATTTTCAGGGTAGGTGGTGGCCATAGACAATACTCCGCTCCTTATCATTCCTGGCTGGTTCTTCTCTAGTTGCGTTTTGTTAGTATTCTTGTCACAACTGATAGCATGAGCCAGTACCTGTAGCCCATTCAAGCTGCAGAGGTAGTCCAGCTCCCCGCCATCACAAGATTTGAGGTGTCTCCCAGTACAATCTCAAGAGCAAGGAGCAGATTCTAGGAAATGAGCTATTACACAAGGAGAGCTGGACATGGCCGAAGGACATCAGGTCCGGTATCCGTTTCTTTGCCCAAGGAAGAACAGGAGGAACACTGCCAGAGCCTTATAAAATGTCATCCAGTGGGGTACTGTAGTAGGACCTGACATCCTGTAGTAGGACCTGTGCTCCCAGCCTAGGACCGTGCAGTTCAATTGGCATTTGCCATAGAACACCAGATATATCATTTTCCAACGGGGTCTACGTAGTTGGTAAACATTTGTTTCAACAAATTACACAATTCATACCAAAAGATTTTTAACTTAAATCTTTTGTTCATTAAGATTCAATGTGTGGTTTAGGTGTTCCCTTAACAATTAACACATTTAAGTGTTAAATTATTGTAGTTCCTGAAACTTACAATAATATGATTTAGCCTCTGTTAACACTGACCCAGTTTACTAATATAAGCCAATGTTGTTGGACTTGTTAGAAGCAATTTTAATTGAGGAAATCTAGTTTATCTCAGTTACAAGCTTCAGAATGCAGGGTCTTGGTGCTAAGTAAATTGGCAGAGTGCTCCGTAAAAGAACAAACAGGCAGCAAGAGAAATGCTTCCAAAGTCAAGATTCTTTCAATCAAAATAGGAACTTTATTAGAAACAGAAGCAAAAATTCTAAAAAGGCATATAACAACCAAAATGACAGCTTTGGCAGAAAATAGCTGTCTGGAAGTTTTAGAAAGGCAATGCAGTGAATACAGCAGAAAACATTAGCAGGAATACTCTATGAATGAAAAGATAGTTTAAGGTGAGATCTGACAGGTTTCTACAAGGAAAAGAGAAAGGCAAGAAGGAGATCTTATTTGAGACCTAATGTTGTAAGTTTCTTACTCTCGGAGTTGGTGGGAGCTTGAGAGCATTGATTTTGCTCCTGTAGGATCAAAGAACTTCTTTGGCCCAGTCACAGAGATGGTGAGTTGTGCAGCTCTCTATCATCAGGATTCCAGAGTTACAACTTCTTGGCTCTGTATCTCAACCATGGCACAGATTGTATACAAATACCCGTATTTTCCGGCGTATAAGATGACTGGGCGTATAAGACGACCCCCAACTTTCCAGTTAAAATATAGAGTTTGGGATATACTTGCCGTATAAGAAGACGACACCCGGCGTATAAGACGACACCCGACTTTTGAGGAGATTTTCCTGGGTTAAAAAGTAGTCTTATACGCCAGAAAATATAGTAGTCCTTAGCTCCTTTGGGTCAAAGCAGCAAGATGGTAAGCAAACAACAAAGAGAGTGGTGCAGCATGGAGAAAAAAGTTGGTCTTTGTAATGCAGTAGCAATTGCCACTGATAGTATTGTGGGTCCTGAATGAAGTGACTATAGGGGAACTATTCTGCTCCAGGTGTGCACCTTTGTGCACATCTGCTTCCTAGTCCTTACGTCTCAGTCCAGCCCAGGGGGTGGAAGCATCACATGTTCACATGGCGGGGAGGAACTGGGGCGCTTCTAAGGCCATCTGCTGGGACTCGAGAGCAGGAGAAGGTTTGTCCTTGTCTCTGCCTGAGATGCCCACGAGCATTTGATGGGCCACTGTGTGTGACAGGATGTTGGACTAGATGGGCTGTGGCCTGATCCAGCAAGGCTTCTCTTATGTTCTTATGTTAATTCACATCCATGGGCAAGTTGCAGCAAGAAATGGGAGGGGAGGGGGAAAAGGATGGGGCAGATGGTCAAATGTGGTCTTCTTGTTTGTAAAAGCATACTCTGAAGTCTACAGCTCCAGGATGTTACAGATGGGATTGTGTCTACTGGGCTCTGGAAACATTTAATGTGTGAAGTTGACATAATGGTTGACACCCACTTCAGACAAAGGGCAATCAAAATGAGACAATTTCTCAGTCTGAATCTCATGATCTCTGCCTGACATTCCTGGTAAGAATCTTTCTGATGTTTACTGTTTAATAAAAGTTGACCTGGGTTGCCAATTTTTTTTAATGCCCTTTAGTGCCCACTACCAATCCATTCTTAAAGAGATTATCTTTCTACACTAACTCTGCTCTTTGCAGATATCTTCTTCTAGCCCTTGCTTTGGACACAAGCAAATTGTTTTGCAACACTTCCTTGTGCTTTTGAATCAAGGCCTGGATCTTTCAGAATGGATCCTGGGTTCCAGCCTATGTGGCAATTAGTCTGCCAATTATTGAGTCCAGTTGTTTGGCCTGGAGGTGTCTATACCTTCCAAGAGCCCACAGCATTCAGGCCTCAGGAGCCTGGGAAGTACATGGCTACACTCTCATCACCAGATTTCCATGGGTAGCAATTACTTGCATAACATTTTTGCACTACATGGTGATTTGTGGGAATTAAACTATATGGATCAAACAAAGGTGGATGGTATTTAAACTGGGAGTCTTCAGAATTTTACTATGACAGTGCAGACACCATGCATACTAGGATATCAGTAAAACAGTAATGTTCAAGGCAGGTATAATATTACCTTTTGTAGGATGTCTTTAGAAAGAACATTATGAAGATTGATGAAGAAAGTGATTGGGTGTATGCACTTCAAATGTCAAATGAGTCCCAGCACCAAGAATCATCGTTCTCATATGTGAAAAGACTAATCACTCTAGTTTTTTAGTCTTAATTTCTGTCTACTTCTGGTGTCTTTTATAACAACTTTAACAGTTGTCAGTCCTTTTGTTCCATGCATCCTAAGAAATTTTTTTTTAAAAAAATATTGAAATAAAAAACTTTTTTGTTAGCCACATTCACAATTTCAAATCTCATTTGGCTGATCAATGACAAGATTGAAAAATGGCTCTGTCAGTGTGGACAGCTGGGATTGTAACTTCAGAGCTGTGAGCTAGCCCTTCATACAGCTGCCTTCTGTTGTAGAAGAATTGTAACCAGAAAAGGGCACCAAAACTTAAAAAAAATAAGAGCAATCTTCAGAACTCCTTACATGCAAACTTCAAAAGTATCCTGCTTATGAAATAAGTTGTGGGGAAAAATACAATATTGTTGAAAGATAAATTATGGCAAAGGTAGAAAAAAGGCTAGGTAACCTGTTCGTCATGCGTTTTTTTGTGTACCGTTGTAGAAACTATGATGGCCAACGATTAAACAAGATTTTTCTAGGAAAATCTTCTATTCCACTATCCTGTCTCCACTAAATTCAGTCAAGCTAATGCTAATATAAATTCAGTCAATTTAGCTAATGCTAAATTCAGTCATTATATGCTAATATAATTTTAAAACAAGATAATCTGTTATGGGAAGGTAAATGGAATTAAAGTTGTATTCACATGACCTGCCATAAGGTGCTACTAAAAGCTTCACAGACTTTGGGTGCTATAAAGTGCAGGTTGGTTTGGTTTTGGCTTTGTAAAAGGCTATTTTTGTTGGTCCAGAAGATAGCAATGATAGTCATATCTGTGTTACTTCTTTCCCTCCCCACTTTTCCTATGTATCACTGTAGCCATTTTGGGACAGGTGCGCACAATAGGGATGTACTGAACCAGTTCATATTGGAAGATCTATGGGGTTTGCTATTGAATTGAATTCTTCTAATTTTATCGGGGGTTATCTGAAAGGGAACAAAACTGGTGTGTGTGAGGAAACTAAGGAATGACCTGCCATCCCCTCATTTCATCCCCTGCTTCCCTCAGGCTTGCACTGCTTTATTCAGGCTATTTGTTCTTTCCTAGGCCCACTACTAAAGCTTCCGGAATGGAAGCCTGCAAGTCTTCCTGGAAGGCATAATGTATGGGCGTGTATGCGTTTGTTCTACAAGACCTTGAACACAGTTGGTCCTGTTATATTGTATGAAGGTGACGTTTACATGGCTGAATGGGATGTACACATCTTGTGAACTTCCTATATGTACTATTACATTGGTTGAGAAACTCAAAATAAGTGTTATTTCAGTCCCTTGACAGAACATTCCATCCCTATTCTGTAGAGAAGTTGAGAAAAGAAGCCTTCTGAACCAGTTTGAAGATGGAACGTGCCTTTAGTCTTCATCAATGAGGAACCTTAATGTTTTTGACCCATGACAAAGTTGCCCAGAGTGCTTGGGAGAAGGGTCTACTGAAGTTTGTAGGCACACAAGAGAGGGAGAGTTGTACCTTCCACCTTAATGGAAAATCCAGGTTTATTTTTAAAGTACACATTTTGTATTTACTGTAGCTCCATGGTAGAACGATTGTCTGGAAAGCAGAGAGTCAGGTGCACGATCCTTGGTATTTTAGCAGAAAAAGGTAATACCATGTCACTCCTTTGTCTGCCAAGAAGTCAGCATGGATATGTCAATGTTGTTACCAGGGATTTGCCTGTATTTGTTCACTAGTGTTTTTCTTCATAGTTATCAGGGTGGCTTACAAGATAAAAACATATGAAGCTAAGTTAGAATATTAAAACAATATTGTTTAACGTATATATTAAATATATAAATTAAAAACTTGTGTTCTCAGTAGTCTTCTAAAACAAATTAGGAAGGAGAGTTTCCTTACATCTACAAGGTTGGTGCTATTACACAGAAGGTGTCCTGAGAAGTGCATGACGCCTGTGATGTCTTGGGCCGGTGAAATTCCCAGCAAGCAGGCTTTGAATGACCTTGGACTCAGATAAGGCAATATTTCATGTATTCAGAATTGTTTAAAGGTTAGAACTGGCACCCTAAATTGGGGCCCAGTGCACTATTGGCAGTTAATGCAGTGCCTGTAGGACAGAAGTGAAATATGTAACCATCTTCCACAGTTATACCCTTTTCTGGTTGCAGTCTCTTAGACTGTAATCAAAGCCATTCTAACTTAGAATGTTAATAATCCAAATATTAATGGAGGTGTTAAATGCATGTACTAATGAAAGCAAGATGTCTGGGTCTAAGAATAACTGAAGCTGAAGATAGTCATCCCAATCACTGAGGCAACATATGCCTCCAGTGATAGCTTGCAATTTAAGTACACGAAACCCCCAAACCAAGTCCTGTATGATAAGTACCACCCCATCCAACACAGGTGTTAGTCAACTTCTCAGGTTCAAGAACTGCCTCGCCCCCCCCCCCCCAGTGTACATTAGTCTTGAGTAGAATTTAAATGTCCATAAAGCTTGTAACCAGCTGCTTTTCTGGCTCAGTTGTAAAGGAAAGGTAGAGTTGGGTGTCATCTCCATACTATTGACAGCACACTTCAAACCCCAGAAGACCAGTGGCCCCCGGAGATTTCATAGTGTGTGAGTGTCATGGGCTGAAGGGAAACCTACCAGCACTGTTTTCTGAGAATGTTCCTGCAGGTAGATCATGGAGCGTATTCAGTGAGAAAGCATGATCCACAGTATCAAAACCTGCTGAGAAGTCAACAGACATCAAGACAATGCTACTCGTGTTTCTCTTTCTTGCGAAAGGTCATCTGCTGGCTCTGAAGTCTGGATAATCAGTTTTCGTCTGGCACTTGTCCAAGAAAGGAATGTTGGTAACGGTAGTAGTTTGAAAACACCTTTGGATCCAAAGAAGCTCTTTTCAGTAGAGACATCAGTCACTGACATCTGTGCTGGCACAAGTTCTTTGGTGACCACTTTCTGTGTTTGCACCACCCACTATCTTTGCCTGGCTCTCTAAGGTATATCATATGGACCTATTTTCTACAATCAACCTATGTATCTCAATTGCTTTCTTGCAGACTTACCTGAATAGTTTTTGGAGGGTAGAAACAGCCCTAGTATTGCTTTTATTTCTGTGCTGGGGATAATTTTATTCCTCCTCCATCCAAATCATGTGAACCCAACCACAACCTAAATAGCACAAGATGGATCATACCATTCCTCCCTATCCCTGCATCAAAGTCCCTCCATAATCTAGAAGAGCCACCAACAGTAAAATCCCAGGGTAAATGTGGTCATCCTTGCCCTCATCCCCCAAAGTGGTATTCACCTTTCCCATTGCCCCTTCAGTGACAACCCCACTGGTCACAGGCCAAGCCCCGTGCAGTATCACCATGTAGGCCCAGGGTTGGGTGATCTGGGAAGCTACTATTCAGGAACTACTGGATTACCCCAGGATCCAGTGCTATACTTGCTTCTCCCAATTGAAGAAGCAAGCACAGCAAGTCAGTAGCTACACAAATGCTGAGTCTTTCTGCACTGGCCTTTATGTTCTGGAATAGGAATCTGCCATCCACATACTGTTACAGACTACTACAAGTACCCATCTTACTCTGCACCAGAATGTAGATGGCAGACTCTTATTCCAGAATATAATCTGGAATATTCGTGCACCACTAGCTAATTGAATTCAAGCAATCATGAAGAGGAACTTGGGAGCATCCAGTGATGATCGTCTGCACTTTTTCTGGTGTGAGTGGTCAATTGAACTGCTGCAGAAGCATGCTGGCAGCTCAAATGATCCCTGACATGACTGTTCGGCCCTGTACGTCCACAGTAGCTATTTCCAACTTGGTGGATCAAGCAAGCAGCTGTCCAGACAAGACAAATGCTCACACATTTTTCATAAAGACCGGGTTTTGAGTTGATTTTCCTGTAATAGTGTTATTGCTAGCGTATCACAATAGGATGGTATTGCCTTGGATATGTAGTAGTCTCAACATGGCCCGGGATATTCTCAGGTTTTACAACCTGTCTGGAGTAAGGGTATGCACATATGCAATTTTCGGGATTCAATTTGAATAAAATATCCACAGGTTCGAATCAATTCTAATGTTTAAAATTCAAGTGTATTCACATTTTATTTGAATCTATTTGTATGGATATTCAATTTGTATTTAAAGATACAAATGTTGACAATATTCAAATATGACCATACAAATCTGTACAGTTACATATGGAACAAAAACGGGATGCATACGGATACATATGTAATGGGTACGTATCCGTATACATAGGAATGACCAAATAATTTGTACGAATTATTCTAAAGATTGAAAAATTCATTTGAATGTTGGATTTGAGAATGTCTGAATTCGATCAAATTCAATTGACTTTCGAATGTTTTGAATATTCATGCACATCCCTAGTCTGGAGGCAGCCATAGTTGTCTCAGCCTACTCCTGGGGACAGCAAATGGGGTTCTGGTATACAGTGTCCTTGGGCGTCTGTCCTTTGGTCACGGGGGTGTTGGAATTGCCCCCTTTCTATCCGTTCACCTCATGCTACCAAGTTGTAATGGCTACCTCTTGATGAGTATGGAGCAGGCAGGAGGAACCTTGGAAAAATCAATCGCTTTAGTGCTACCTTTGCCTCAAAAATATATATTGCTGTCCTTGAAAGAAGCATGGTGCTGGTGCTTGCTGAAGTTTTCACATGTAGTAGAAATAATTTTATTGTTTGGTGCTTCTATGCCTCCTGCTGTCGCAAGTGCCAAGTGACCTCGTAGCTTTTGTATATACCATGCGTAAAGTCAACGATGAAGGGGCTAAAATAGCTCAAAGGCTGTGAGGGGCTTATTGAAGGCCTTAAAAGAAATTAATTTACAGATCTCACCCATTTTGAGTCTAGTTTTAGGCTTGGTTGTTCAAATACCTAAATGGAAGTAAATGGTATTTAACAGCTGCTGCTGTGCAGAGAGTTAAGTGGATTAGATCTTCTTTGAAATCGGCAGTGTGAGGAAATCCATTCTGTTTTAAAATGTGGTGTGGAGCATGTGGCCACATGGTGGCAGTATGAGCACATAGGTTATCACCTAAAATGTGCAGGAGGTGGGTGGAAGGATAGGAAGAATGCCACCATATTATGGACTCATGCCTCAAAAGGAAGAAAGGCTGTTCAGTGTGCACAGCAGGTGCTGATAACTCAGACCATTTTTAGAGACCCAACCACAAAGCAGCCTGAGCCTAAGATAAATAGCACTATATCTCCTTTTCATTCCGTTCTTTATTACATGTACTTTTAAAGTGCTAACTTGAGCTCCCAGGATAAGATTGATTTGTAGCAATTTCCTCCAACTGCAAGGTTTCCAAATCTTTTGAGCTATGTCTTCCATCTTCCCCTAAGGCAGTGTACAACATTCTCCTCCATTTTATCTTTACATCAACCATGTGAAGTAGGTTGAACTGAGAGGTGGCAAGTGACCTGAGATCTCACCCAGTGAGCTGTTGTGGCTGAGTTGGGGTTTTGAACCTAGGGATTCCCAGGGCCTGCGGCTCACCAGAGGGTGCAGGGATATGAAGTTCTGTTTCTTTCCAGGTTAGTGATGCCCTTGAGAACATCATCAAGGCCATGAGAAGATAGGAACTTCTGAAATAAAACAGCCAACTGGATATTGTTTTCTGCTGTCCACACTCAAGACCTTTTCCTCTTCACTTTCAAGCTTCTAGCATAAGAACGTAAGAGGAACCATGCCGGATCAGACCACAACTCATCTAGTCCTACATCCTGTAAAACACAGTGGTCCACCAATGGGCATCTCAAGCAGAAAACAAAGGAAAAAGCTTGTTGGCTCTCTAATCTCTGCAAATGGCCTTGAGAGGCATCCTGTCTGTCTCTCTCGCCCAGCGGTTCTCAACCTTCCTAATGCTGTGACCCCTTAATGCAGTTCTTCATGTT
>MTQE01003428.1:27751917-27763556 GCA_014337955.1 Aspidoscelis marmoratus | reverse complement strand
GGTTTACTTTTTATTCCACAATTGTTTTTCTTACAGTGAGTTTTTTTAATCTTGGTGCTTTATATTATATTATTGGATTTAGTTCATTTATTATTTGTATTATCAGTGGGGTCATTGTAACCCTTTTAGTAAATATTACAAATATTTTTTCTTGTGTTATAGAACCCAATTGTTTGTTTGGTCACTTTTGGTGTGTTTGTTTGGGTTTCTTTTGGGATTTTTGGTTGTTCCTGCCATCCAGTGACAGTCAGCAGATGAGATGTAGCACTGGGGCCAAAAAGTGATTTGTTAGCATTGGGTGTCTTTGAAGGCCAGTGCACAAGGCTTTGATCCAACATGAAAATTCTCTGTCAAATTAAAGCCTCATTTGCCAGCCTTGAAAGACATCAAAGGCAAATCGTGAATTGCTCTTCAGTCTTGCTTCACCCAACCTCACGCTGCCATTACTTCAATCATCTTTTAGCATTGGAACACTTGGTCATAGCCTTCTCAACCTTCCTTTTCAAAAAGGAAGAACGTAGACCACTTTTCTACTCAAATGGATGAGGTGGTGACAGCAACCAGCCTGGATGGCTTGAAGAAAGATTTACACTTATCCTCCAAGAATTTATCTATCACTGGCTACTAGAATGGATGCCAACGTACTGCCTCCATGTTGAAGAGACAGGCAGGAAGCATCTCAAGGCCATTGTCAGGGAGTTGAGGACAGGTGAAGTTTTTGCTCTTGTTTTCTGCTCAAGATGCCAATAAGCAATTGTGGGCCACTGTGTGGGACAGGATGCTGGAGTAAATGGGCTGTGGCCTGACCCACCAGGGCTCCTCTTTTCTTTTGTTCTTATGTTCTTAATGCCCTG
Organism: Aspidoscelis marmoratus; assembly: GCA_014337955.1. NCBI lineage: Eukaryota > Metazoa > Chordata > Lepidosauria > Squamata > Teiidae > Aspidoscelis > Aspidoscelis marmoratus. Next base: position 27,762,702 of record MTQE01003428.1, on the reverse strand, counting down.
TTGTGGTAACAGTTCATCAGAAGAGAGGGGAAAAAACAATGGAAAGAGGTGTATATTGTTTTTGTCTTATCTGCATAAAATCCTATGTAATATTTTGGATATTTTTTTTTCACTGAAGGATGTGTGTGTTGGCTGCCTGCACCCTCACACCTGACCTTGACATGTAACCTAGATAGGTGGAGGAAATTCCTCCTTATTCTTGGCTCAGAGCACCTGGCTTAGGTAAGGTGGAATGATATGTTATTCTGCTTTTCTGGACCTTATCTTCCCTGTCCTTGGCAAGGATGAGGCAGTGGATGAAGGATGAAGATACCAATAATGTGATTGCTTATGTTCACATGCTGCATGAATTGGTGCTGACCTATGGGAAGATGTACTGGCTTCACTGAGTCAGTCTGCTATGCTTCTTGAAGGGTGGAATAGTCTCCCCAATGAGGTTCATCTGTCTCCTTCATTGTACATGTTTAGGAAGGCAGTGAAGACGCACCTCTTTGCCTGGGCCTTTGGCTAAATTGGGACACTTCTCTCCACTGGCAGATACTGTGCTTGATTTTAGATGTTGTTACCTGCCCAGAGACCTCTGGGTATAGGGCGGGATAAAAATGTAAATAAATAAAGGATTGCAAGGATTATGTATCAACCACTCTCCCCCCAGTTTTCTATATTCTCATTCCAAAACTACCTCAGAATAAAACTCTGTTCTGGGGAGAAGAATAGAAAGCTTTGTCAGGTGCTTTGAGACCCCTTAAATGGGTGAGAAAAGCAGGGTAGAAAAACCAACTCTCCTTCTTAACTTAACCCATTTGGGTGCTTACTGCCTCCAAATCTAAGAAATCTCCTGCCATGACTTATGGAACAGATTGTAGGCTTTCTCTCCATTCATTTAGAACAGAAGTCAATCTAAAATGGCATTCACACTTGGGAGTATTTTATACTAAATTTGCATAAATATTACAGATTTGTGGATGGTCGCTTGAGATTCATATGTAATATATGCAAATCTTATGTTCACACTGGACTCACACTGGCCTGGAAGTGTGAGTATTATGACCCTTTGTTTGATTCTGCTTTTGTACCATGGAATCAAAATGGATTGCACAAAGGGAAATTTTGGCTTTCCCTTCCTGGTAAGTCTGAATGGGTCCAAAAAGAGATGATGAGAAATAAACTTGTATGCAAAAGTTCTGTGTCTAGGTAATCCAAAAGATTGCTCAGTGGAATTGTTCATAAGCAACTTCCAAGTGCCTTTGAGGCTTTTAAGGATAATTTCTGTTTGAACTGGACTTAAGATGGGCAGAAGGCTGAAATTGAGGTAATAGTGGCAGATATTATGGAAAATAAGTATTATTGGACTACAGATCTAGTTAAAGGGCACTGTAATCTTGCATATGTGAAAGATTATGTTTTCTCTTCCAATATGTGCTTAACATACCAGCAAAATATCAGCTGTTCAGAGATTGATGCACACTGACTAAAACAGCTGATAACTCATCAGAATGAGCTCCAAATGGAACGTAAAACTTGATAATCCATAGTTCAGTCATACATGTACAAAGATTAGCTCATTCCCATGGTGAAAGGGAACAGCTGTCTTCAATTTCTTCTCTCATTCACTTGTTTTAAACAAGCAAGTACATGTATGATGGAAAGTTGTCTTGAAAACCTACATTGGTTAGATGGGAGTGGAAGTTTTACCCCCAGTGGCATGAGTTAGGGCTGTTAACTCTTCCTGAAAGCCCACAGGGGAACTGGAAGAGTCCAATACAAATACCTGTATTGCGGCAGGGCAAGTTACAAATGGTACCCACCTTAACTTAATATATGCAGGGCTCTGAAATATTCCGTTCTCTCTATTCATTCCATCTGCAACAAGACAGAAGGAGGAGGGGGGGAAAACACTGAAAATTATACCTTGTACAATATTGGTTTCTTCTTTGAATTGTAGAATGTGAAGCATCACCCAATTCAGTAAGAACATTAAAGGAAACGAGGGAATGCTTAGGGAAACTAAGTGTTAAAGAGGGCCATCTGTCTAAGGAAAAGCAGGGGAGAGGAGAATACTTGTGTCTCAATCATGGCTAGTTTATGGCCTGCAATCCTTGAATTTGTGTGACAGCAATCCAGTACCTTACATAGATTGCATCATAAATAACTGAAGTCCACAGTGGTCAAGGAATTTAAATGAGAGAAAGGAAAGAGACGTAGAAACAAACCGCCAGTAGCAGAATGGATAGTTATCTTCAGTTTTAGATTTCTTAAAATAAGGACAAGAGGTGCCAGGGAAGAACTTTGTCAAACATCTATCCAACTGTGTCTTCTGATGGAGCTTTATTTTATTTTGAATTGGTGAGTGTATTTCATGTGATAGAATAAGACTGAGAATTTCCCCGATCTCCCAATTCATAGTTAGAATGGGATTCCACCCTGGCCTGTATACCATACCAGCAAAAGAGCCTCCTTTCCCCTTGGGGACTTCCATAGACTTTAGGCTGTTATTTTCTTGTTTACCAGGGATATCTGGAGGCCTCAGGTAGATGCAACAAGAGAACAAATTGTCTTCTGTTCCTGTTGAGACTGATGTAATTCAACAAAGTTAAAAGCAATCTAAGCAACCATACATTAAAAACAGTGGGAGCCTCCCACTGTGGCCCATTGTTGCTAGTGGTTATGATTGTGCCATGATGCTATGATACTAGTGTCACAACAAGGTGTAGACCCAACTAGCAAGACAGCATGCAAGTGCTGAGTTAAGTTGGTCTTGGCAAACCTGAACATTTTTCAAGGAACCAAATTTGGGATGCAGTTACCCCTTTATGAAGAAATGTCCCATCTGTAGATGCATGAAATGAATGTCTTCCAAACATATTTGAATAAGCATCCCACACCTACTTCCTTTTTCCATACTGCAGTCTTCATTCTGGCAATGCATTCCCTGATAATGGGTGATGCTTGCTGGTTGGCCTCTCATCTGTCCAGCTTTCCATGGCTATGTTTGGTTGATCACTCATAGCAACTGTTTCCATGCTGTGATTGAGTACATTTCCTGCTTCACTGCATATGTAACTTCCTGCCCAATCTGACTAAAAGAAGAAAATGCCTTCAGTGTTCTGAAACCCTGAATGCAGAAGAGGCATTCATTCCCATATTTTGAGGCAGGGTTAGGCAAATGGAGGGGGGATGTCTGCCCAGAGGATGCTTAATTAAGCATGTCTGATCATACCCCTGGTTAACTGTTGAAGTGTATTTCAACTAGTATATGCAACTCCAAAGCTTCCAAGGTGAGTTTTTTCCCTCCATTTATTGCATTTGAATCTGGAATAATGCCATAATTAGCCTTCTCTCTCTCTCTCTCTCTCTTTGTGGTTGCTTCTCTTCCTGCTTGTTGCCTTGGAATTTTTAAAATGTGTAATTCTTCATAAATACACATAATACTGATGAACAGGCTGCTGAAGGAAGGATTTAATCTAAAATATTGCAGGAAAATCGAGTTGGAGAAGAAGTTGTAGTAGTAGACAAAGACTATAAACGCTCTCTAGGCTGACAGCTGGTCCAAAGGACAAAATGGATAGTACTTTTGCAGTTCCTTCTTTCGTCCTTCTGCACCAATGGTTTAACGTAAAGGTGGTTAATATGTACGTTAACTTAAGAACATAAGAACATAAGAGAAGCCTTGCTGGATCAGGCCACAGCCCATCTAGTCCAGCATCCTGTCGCACACAGTGGCCCACCAAATGCTCATGGGCATCTCAAGCAGAGACAAGGACAAACCTTCTCCTGCTATTGAGTCCCAGCAGATGGCCTTTGAAGCGCCCCAGTTCCTCCCCCCCCTCAGCCTGAAAGATGCATCTAGGCATTCGTTCTAGTAGCCATTGATACATCTGTCATCCATAAATTTGTCTAACCCTACCTTAAAGCCATCCAGACTGGTAGCTGTCACCACCTCTTCCGGCAGCACATTTCATAAGCCGATGACCCTCTGGGTGAAGAAATACTTCCCCCTGTCAGACTTATTTTCAGTGAGATCAATTTTCACAGAATTTAAGCTTCCAAGAATCATTAGATTTACTTATTTTGACTGCTATCCTTCAACAACCAATAACTTGAAGGTAGAACTTCCCAGGGAGTGAGAGAGAAAGGAAAACTTGGCATAGCAATGGGCATGCATCTTCTCCAATATCTGAAAACAGAAGTTGTGGCATTTCTGGTTGGGAAAAAAAGTTTACCAGTGAACTTCCAATTGAATAGGCTTCTGATTTGAAGGATAAATATCTTGCGTAGCACTCACCTGAAGCCTTCCTGAAGCCCTTTAAGGGTTTCTTCTCCAGAAAGCAGAACGTCTGAAGCTGAAAAGAAGCTCTTTGAGTGCTGCTCAGGTTCTGAATAATCCCTGCTCTTAATAACTCATAAGAGTGTTCCATTTAGTATAAATAAAGACTTTTAGGTTTGTATTTAAGGGACCAGAGGTTCCCCATCTAATGTGTGATAGTGACAGACCATTGCACTGTGGCTGGAATTTCTAGCTTTGCCTAGATTATCTGGGGGTGGGGGAAAAAAGATTTTTAAGTTTCATCCATTTCCTTGGCAGCAGGAAAGTTTTGCAAATGCTCGTAGGTGTGCTGAAGGCTGGGGAAACCACCCCTTATGCCAAACTAGGTGCAGAAGCACTGCAGATGACATCTTAATGTTTTTCATGGAGCACCAATTCCACCAATTGCTGCATCACTTCTTCCTGTGTTAGTTACCCAAAGATGCCTGCTGTTGAGGAGATAGCTAAAGCTAAACAATAACAATGGTTTTCTGCCCCAGATATGTTGGAAAGTACAGTGTGTATACGTGATGGGTCATTTCCCCATGAGACCTTGTGATATTTGATATTACTGGAAATTGTGGGTCGGGAGATCCCTTGAAGATGGTGTAAGTCATTAGCTTTGATGCCTGATCCTTCCACCCTTTACCTCCCATGGAAAAAAAGAATGCACACAAAGAAAGAGAGAGAGAAATCAGTCCATCAAATGTCATAACATATTTATTAAGCCTGATTTAGAAAGACTTAACATCTTCAGAAAGCATAAAAAGAGCACTTCAGTCTTGTGCTTTGAAAATCTAAATATTTTTTTATCATATAAATAATTCTTTTCATGTTTTTAAGTGCATCTTTTTTTTAATTATCATTCCCTTTTCAAATTTCCATTTTACAATTGGCCCTAACTGAAGCCCTGCCTTGACTGAAATGAAGGTATTTGCAAAGCTAATGATGTTGTGAAGCATGTCTATGGCAAACCGTATCAGCTAGATTTCAGAAAGGTAGTTCAATGAGGAAGGCATTAAAATGAGGAACAGCCTCTAGCAAAATCATAATTGAACACACCCAAGTTCTTAATGTCTGCAGTTGGGTTTCCTGATGCAAATTATGATAACATTGCATGGCAAGAGCTGCTTTCCAACAATTGCAGTGAAAAAGAATTGCGGCGAATGGCCCCCTGGCATATAGCAAAGAATCCCAATGTTTCTGTGTTTTTTTTTTTAATGTAAATAATATATTGGAAACCTTTTCTAATGGAAATGAGGTGTTCAGGTTGATATGCATAGTATGAGAATTACTGCTTATTTTTTCTAAAATCATAGTTAAAGATCTGCACATTATTTGGGGTGCATAATGTCTAAAAATGACAACAGTTGGGGCAGGGCAGAAAATCTCAGGGGGTGGATGGGGAAAATATCATTTTTGGCAATTTAGCTAAAAACCTTCCTTTAGCTTAATTTTAATTCAAGTAACAAGGTTACTACATGCTATTATCTTTAAATATCTGTCTGCCAAAATAATAATTATCAGTGCTTCTTCTAGGAAAAATTGGGGCTTGCTTTTTAATTCAAGATGATTTCCTGGCAAGTGTGTTTACTAAAACTGAGGGTCTCGTTTATTGACAATGAAAATAATTTCTTTTTTAAAAAAGACATATAAATCAAAACCAGAGGATAATGAAGTTTTACGGAGCAATTGACCCCAAAATGCAGCAGCTGACTATTTTTGTTCTCTACAGTCTTTTTATACATTCAGTTATGCCTCCTCTGGAGAAAGTATGGGCTAATACATTGGTCCTAAGAATATCCTTGGTTCTGGCACATCTTTTTACTGTATCGAGTCCATTACTTCCTTTTGACCACAGAGTGGTGCTATATTCTTAACTGTGGGAGCTCTGTTGTTTAATTTTCTTTCTTTTTTAAAGAAATTTTTATTTTAACTGTAGGACCATTCATAATCATCAAAACCAAGTGAAACATGGTTTTGATTAAAACAGCCTGTTGGCTCAATAATCTTAGTAATTTTAAAAACATCCTTAATGTGGGAGAACAGAACTACAATGTCAGCCGTGGCCTTGGGGCCTATTAGAACAGCAACAAAATAAATAAGAAGGAGAAATGTGAGGTCATGAAAACAAAATTAAGCTAATGTTTCAAATTCTGACAATTACGAATAGTTTTTCAGAAAATACTAACCCCCTCTTTTTCCATTAAAGGGGGGGGGGGAGGAATCCAGACACTATTTAGATAAAATACAAAGACGATAATTGTGTGTGTATGAGTTCTCTCCTGGGGGGTTAGCACACCTCCAAAAGCAAAAGTTGGACATCATTCCCTGTCACCAGAATTGATTGGAATTCATGCAAACACAGGCTTGTCTTCTCCATTGTTCCACTGTAAACTCCTTTTTAATTGCACGTAGTGGAATTAAGAGATGATGTGAGAGATAATAACAGAAACAGCTATAATGGAAACACAATAATAATGGACAAAGATTTGTTGGATATCCTTATTCCCCCTGTTCCTTTTTTGCTTTTGTGTTACGTAGTAAACAGAAATAAGCAAATATGAGAAAACCCAGCTCTGTTCACTAACATAGCAATATATTTAAATATATACAATTATGTACAGTATCAAAAAATGCATTGAAGGCTTAATTTTCCATCCATTCAAGATGCAGTGCGCACAGAGAGAGAGGAAAAAAAAACAGCTTGCATTTCTTCATTCCTCAGTATTTTCTTTCCAACCACCCAACAGTTCCCCCTCATCCCTTTGCCCCAAGTGTACAGGTAATATAATATATACAGCATGCACTTTGTAATAAAAGTAGTGCAGAAGACACACCAAGACATTCTTATAGAAACACTTGCTGTAATTTCGCATGGGGTAGGGAAATGCCTTGATGGGTCATCTTAAGTGTATTTTTTAAAGAAATGTTCCTCGAGTCTGCTCAAATAAGCATCTAGTTTGAGAATTTGCTCAACTCCTGAAGAGAAAATGAGGGTAAGCATCATGGTAAGCACAGACAACTTATATTGGGCTTGCCAACAAAACTCTGTAATTTTGAGCAGGATAGGGGTTTTCTAAATCATATTATGAAAGTGATGCATAAGAACATAAGAGCCATGCTGGATCAGGCCACAGCCCATCTAGTCCACAGTGGCCAACCAATTGCCCAAGGGCATCTCAAGCAGAGACAAGGGCAAACCTTCTCCTGCTCTCAAATCCCAGCAAAAGCATCCTGCTTGTCCCCCCATAAGGCAGAGAAGGATGAAAGGAGAAACAGGGGATGAGAAAGGAAAAGGAAAAAAAATGGTTTTAACCATCACCATCTTAAAAACTGTGCCCTGTTTTTTACATGGAAATCCATTCATTTGGATTTTTATTTTATTTTATTACTTTCCAGATCTTCATGTTTCAGTTGAGCATGAGCCAACAGACTTTTGTTCTTTTTGATCCAGTCCTGGGGTATGGGAAAAGCTGTGCAAATGGAAACCTCCTGAATGGACTTTTAAAAGGTGCTAAGAACTGATGAGCAGTCCTGAATTTTCAGCTCATCTTTAGGAAAACAAACAGAACAAAAAATGAGGAATTAATGGGTGATGCAAAGATGCCTGACAAAAGCCTGTTTTGTACCAAAGCTACCAGAGCTAACATGGTTCTCTGCCTCACCAACTGCATCATTTTCCATTATAGATTAGGGTGCAAACTGTCCAGGGTCCTTCTTCACCAACCCAGTGGCCTCTCAACAGCAGTAGAAGGGAAGACGTCTCCTTTATAATGTTATAAGTTAAGGATGATGTCCTCAAATGCATTTCAGTTCTACAGAATTGAACTCCTTTTACCCCTTTCCTAGGTGGTCCTTTAAGTAAGATTATGCACTTCAAAAACAAACAAACAAACACATTGCAGTTAAAATTTGCTAGAGCCCCTTCAGTATACTAGTGAGATCTTCATGGACAGAAGTCAACTTCTCAGTCATCTGTGGGCATCCACGGTAGAGCATGACTTGTGTATTTCAGCCACTGTTTTATGTGAATGCATCTGCAGATAATATTGCAGCCAAGCAATTCTTAAATAACACCCAGCTTATAATATGGATCATTTAGCACGTGAAAACATTTCTCCCTAAGTCTTTCACCGCCGCAGCATTAACCAGGTGGCAGCTTCTTGGCTAAACATTGAAGCCTCTGCTTCCAGATTTGACTTTTCCCCTGGTTAATTAAGTCACTGTGTGATAAGGGCCTGATGCCTAATTACAAAAGCACTCTTCAAGCAATCAGTTCAGACCCCTGGCAAGAGTTGATCTGTCCTTCCCCTGAGGTCTCTTGGATGGGGAATAAAATGGGTGGGTGGGAGGAACAGAGTGAAGCGGGGGCAGTTGCCTGTGGCATGTATAAGAGGAAAAGAGAGAGATGTAATCCATATCTGGGTTTTGCTCTGTCATTTGCAGTGAAGCTGCCTATAGTGATTTCTCCCAAAGAATACAGACCTTTACAACAACAAATGAAGTCAGTTCTCTTGTAAAAGGTAGCAATTTTTAAGACAGCCTCCCTTCCTCCTCTCTAAGTAGCAAAACATATGCTTCATTTTGGTGGTGGATTTTTAGGCTATTGTAGAAATATCAATAAACAGTAAGAACAGTTTTGGTCAACTCTGCCCTCTGTCTGTGCAGAAAGGGCCTAGGAACCCCCAGATTCAAATCTCTGTTAAGCCATGAAAGCTTAGACATTGCCCATGGTTACACCTTTAATTCTTCCTCAGCCCAAATTCCAGGCTGTTTGGTTACATCTTTCAACACCAAGCAGGTTATATTTTTGGTGGATTTTCCTCCCTCTGTTTGGGTTTTCCTTATTTGGGCCAACACAGCATCAAAGTTTTAATTCGTTTCCAGGAGGCCACAGGTCTGGCTCCCTGCTGCCCAGAAAATGATACCTATGCAAACCTGTCTCTGAGTCTTGCCCCTCCCCCTCCCTCCCCTCCCAGCCCTTCTTCTGCCCTCTCGTTGCAATCTCCCTCCCTCTTGCCTTAATTTCCTTTCCCTGTTGCTGCTGCCATCACAATCACTGATCTCTCTCCAGTTGCCCCAATCTCCCTCCCCCTCTTGCCCTTTCTCTCTCCACCCCATCGCCACTGCCCCCAGATCTCCCTCCTCTCGCCCCCATTTATTTCTTTATTATTTACATTTCTATCCCGCCCCATACCTGAAGGTCTCTGGGCAGGTAACAGGAGATTGAAATAGAATATACATTGAAAGACAGTAAAAATTCAGCACATATAAAACAATATACAATATGTTTAAAATGATAGTGTCTGTATTGGGCGAGGGAACATTAACAGCTCAGCCAAAGGCCAGGGCAAAGAGGTGTGTCTTCACTGCCCTCCTAAATATATATAAGGAAGGGGCCTGACGCACCTTGAGGAGGAGGCTATTCCATAGTCTGGGGGCCATCACAGAAAGGCTCTCTCCCAGGTGCCCACCAACCTCACTGTTGAAGGTGGTGGGACAACCAGGAGGGCCTCACCACTTCATCTTAAGGCACGGGCAGGTCGATATGGGTCAGAGTCAAAACCTTGAATTGGGCTCGGTAGCGAATTGGCAGCCAGTGCAATTCTTTTAAGACCAGTGTGATGTGCTTCTGGCTAGATGTTTCAGTCAGCATTCTAGCAGCTGCATTTTGCACTAGCTGCAACTTCCGAACCGTCTTCAAGGGCAGCCCCATGTAGAGTGCATTACAGTAGTCCAATCTAGAGGTTACCAGAGCATGGATAACTGTGGCCAAGTCGTCTCTGTCCAGAAGAGGCTTCAGTTGATGTACTAGCCGTAGTTGGGAGTAGGCGCTCCTGGCCACAGCCTCCACCTGAGCTTCAAGTGTTAGCGTGGAGTCCAGGAGAACCCCAAGTTACACACCTGTCCCTTCCAGGGCATTGCAACCCCTTCAAGGACAAGATGTCTCCCAACTACATGGACCTGAGATCCTGTGACAGACAGCACCTCTGTCTTGTCTGGATTCAGCTTCAATTTATTCACCCTCATCGAGCCCATTACTGCCTCCAGACACCTGTCAAGGACTTCAACCGCCTCTCCTGATTCAGATGGTACAGAGAGATAGAGCTGGGTATCATCTGCTTATATAGATGTTAAATAGCATGGGAGATAAGATTGATGCCTGAGGAACCCCACAGGTGAGTTTCCAGGGAGTTGAAACAGTATCTCCCACAGCCACTATCTGGGATCTATACTGGAGATAGGAGCATAACCAGTGCCAAGCATTGCCTCTCACTCCTAAACTCCGTAGTCTCTCCAAAAGGATACCGTGGTCAATGGTATCAAAAGCCGCTGAGAGGTCCAGGAGAACCAATAGGGTAGCATTCCCCCTGCCCCTTTCCCAGAGAAGGTCATTAACCAGGGCGACCAAGGCAGTTTCCGTCCCATGACAGGGACTGAAGCCAGATTGAAATGGGTCTAGATAATCAGCTTCT
>MTQE01003428.1:27729334-27751775 GCA_014337955.1 Aspidoscelis marmoratus | reverse complement strand
CCGGGCGATAGTTGTTTAGGTCTTCCGGATCCAGGGAGGCCCTCTTCAGGTGGGGGTGGGGGTGCACCACAGCCTGTTTCAGGGCCAATGGGACCACCCCATCCCTCAGAGAGGCATTCACTACCTCCTGGATCTACCTGGTCATACCTTGTTGGCTAGTCTTTATCAGCCATCTGGTGAGGGAGATGGAAGTCCGATGGACAACAGCAACACCCCCTCCCCTCCCCTCCCATCTGCCATCTGCCACCTCACCCCTCCCTTTACCCACCCAGAATGCCTCCCCGTCAAGCAGAGCATTTTCCCCTCCCACTCTCCAGCTGAGGATTACCAGCTACAACAGCAGGAAGGTGTAACCAAACCATTCCAGGCCGAAAATGGCTTGGATACGGCTGTCTCTCATGGGAAGTAGGGGGATAAAATGAGAGGAGAAAAATGGGTGTCACCTTGAGTCCCTTGGAAGAAATGCAGGACATGAATTCCATAAATAAAGGCTGTCTTGCAGTCCTTGCCATTCTTGAAATGCCTAGTGGGAATATTGACAAGAGCACCTCAGCGTTATGAACGACTGGATCTGGTGGTCACTGAGAAAAGAGCGGAGAAAGCTTGCATGATGCTCATACAAGATTTCTCTGCCTGCTTTCAGACTCTTATTTATCTATTTGTTTACATTTCTATCCCGCCCCATACCCTAAGGTCTCTGGGCGGGTCACTGTAAATTAATCACAAGATACACATTAAAAACGAAAAGTAGATTAAAAACAATATAGGCATTAAATATAGATTAAAAACACTTAAAAGTTCAGCAAATTTAGAACAGTACACTCCATATTGTGTTTGTTGTGCCTGTGGCTAGGGAAGGGAGAGAATATAATCATCTCATCTCAGCCAAAGGCCAGGGTAAAGAGGTGAGTCTTTACCGCCTTCCTAAATATCTGTAAGGAAGGGGCATGACGCACCTTGAGGGGGACGCTATTCCATAATTTGGGAGCTATCGCTGAAAAGGCCCTTACCTGGGTGCCCACCAGTCTCACTAATGAGGGTGGTGGGATGACCAGGAGGGCTTCACCACTTGATCTTAAGGCATGGGCAGGTCAATATGGGAGAAGGCAAGTCAATTTGGGGCCTAAGTCATTTAGGGCCTTATAAGTCAGAGTTAACACCTTGAATTGGGCTTGGTAGTGAATTGGTAGCCAGTGCAGCGCTTTTAAAACCGGCATGATGTGCATCCGGCTAGCTGTTCCAGTCAGCATTCTGGCAGCTGCAACTTCCGAACCGTCTTCAAGGGCAGCCCTATGTAGAGGAGGCATAACCTGAGCTTCAAGCGTTAGTGCGGAGTCCAGAAGTACCCCCAACTTATGCACCTGCCCCTTCCAGGGCATTGCAACCCCATCAAGAACAGGGTGTCTCCCAACTACCTGGACCCGAGACCCTGTGACACACAGCACCTCTGTCTTGTCTGGATTCAGCTTCAGTTTATTGACCCTCATCCAGCCCATTACTACTGCTAAAGAACCCACCTTGCAAAAGTCTTCTGGGCAACAGGAGCTCATTACTTGCTACAAAAACATCAGGGCAAAAATGAAAACACCTGCAACATTTCTTGTCTGCATGTAGCACTCCCTAGCACCGTAAGGATCTCTTGGCTTTCAGTTGTTGCTCCTCTGTCATTATCACTTTTGCAGGATTCTGGCTCCAAGAATTTGTGCTGTGTGTGCACACCCTCCTGCTCACCTGGACACAAATAAAATAATGCATTACCCTTTTGGGATTTACATTCACCAGTGGATTCTATGAAGGACCTTTTGAGTTCATGTGTAACTGTGGGAACTGTGTTGGAGGACCCAATTCTAGTCTCCCATGCAGAAATCCTTTCCATTGTCTTCTGTGTGCTTCTTTCAAACTGAGATTCTCTCTATTCCATTTGAGACCTTTTGTAAATAAAAGCAAGCATGCAATTCGTCACTAATCTAGACTACGAATCTCATGTCCCTTATCCACTGTGGCTCTTTTTGCTGTTCTGCTCCCATCTGCACTGGAGGAATGTTGAAGTGGATTTGGTGTCACCCCCAACAGTTTATACTGAGTGCAGATACGCTTCAGGAATATTGTCAAGGTGCCCTGGGTGAATTTATCCTGTTCCATTCTCAGCCACAAAGAAGAGAGATTGAGGGTGGACGATCAGCAGGAGTTTGGTTGCCCAAGCAGCACCTGGAAGTCAAAAATCCCCATTGGTATCTGAACAGCAATGGTGTTCACTCCACAAAGGTTCAGTGCAGACATGGGACTGCAGTGACCTGACCTCCATGTTGAATGGATGTGGCCACAATCTATGATTTCAGGACATGTCTTCTATTCCTGTATCTCAAAAACAAAATATGGTTCCTAATATTTCCCTTTGCTTTTTGCAGATATTCATTCTGTGATGTATTGTAGGCATGAAAAAATATTTTTGTCTGTTCTAGAACATACTGTTTGTTGATTACCCTTTTAATCACTCGTTCTTATTTTTCTTATTTTTGTTTCCCCTGTTGTCAGAAAAAATTAACGCATAATGTTCTTCATTCTCTATTTTTATCTACTGAAAGTTTTACAAGTCTGAGAGTTAAAGAGATCAGATGGAAGTTATTTAATGACATTAGAAGCTGGAATTCAAAAAGGTGAAAGGTTTATTAGTATGCTAATATGCAAATTCTCAACATCATGAGTTCAAATATGCAAAAATTATACCAATAAATCATATGTATTTTCTCTTCGGCTTTAAAAGGAAGCAAGTTTTTAAGGAGTTTTATGGCTTTTCTTATGTACTGTATACATTTTTCTTGTTGATGAATTTTTTTTATCCATTTGTGTGGGAAGGTGAAATTAACATTTGCTGTAAAAGTCTAATTTTGCTTAGTGTATTTATATCCTTGTACATATGGTGCTTTATTTATTGTTAAGTAATAAAGAAAAAAGATCACTCTTTTTCATTTATATTGCTGGGAATATCTTTGACTAAGAGGGTTCTACTGTAAATGCTTTTGGGGAGGCATTAATATGTAACTTATCAATTTTCAGAATGTCTTTTAATATGCTTTTAGATTTCTAAGGAAACAAGATGAGTTAATCTTGAATGCACTTTAAAAGTAATGAATACATTGTCACATCAGCAGGGCTCTATATATTCTGCACGAGTAACAGGAACTGGTGCCCAGTGAGAGCTGGGGGGTCACAGGGTCTTCACAAAGCACACTTGCACGCATCTCTGCCACAGTGCAGGAAAAATGAGTGTGAGGACAATTGCTTTGTACCCACCACACTGTGTTAGGGGTGTGCACAAATGGGTTTTTTTGCATTCGAATTCGAGTCAAATTGAACGTCTAAACATTCAATTCAATTTGAATGTTTAAAATCCGAATGCTAAAATACTGATTTGAATCTGTTACATTTGAATCTATTCATTTGAATGTTAGATTTGTATTTAAAGATACGATTGTTGGCAGCATTTGTATGTGTTATACATATCTGTATGCATTCCGTATGCATCCAGTTTTCATCCAGTACTATTAGCGCAAATGCATACAGATATGATTCAAATCATTCGAACAAATGTTTCAGAACAGTTGAAATCTGTTCAAACGTCTAAAATTTGAATGTGAAGACATTTGATTTGAGTTTGAATATCCACATTCAAACAAGTATGAATGCATTTCGAATGTTTAGAATATTTGTGCACATTCCTACACTGTGTAGATGGACAGAGATGGAAAGGGCAACTTACCTTTGTTGGTCTCTACCTGGGCCTATCAAGGGATGCCCAGAAAATAGTCAATTTCGGTGACTATTTTCCATGCATAGCTTAAGGAGGCAGGTGAACAGAACAGAAGAGAAGCCCTGCTAGATTGGACTGCAACCCATCAAACCCAGTATCCTGTCTCACGCAGTGGCCCACCGTCTTGTTTCTGAGCATTCTCAAGCAGAAGACAAAAACAAAACCTTCACCTCTCAACTCCCTGCAAATGCCCTTAAGGGGCATCATGTCTGTCTCTCTAACCCAGAGGGCAGTACCTAGGCATTCATGCTAGTAGCCACTGATACACCTGTCCTCCATGGATTTATCTAATCCTATAAGATGGAAACATCAGAGGATGTAGAGCAAAAGCTTCACAACCTCTGAAGTTTTTGTCCAGGCCTTGAAGTGAGGAAGGTGCATATCCTCCACCATGGATATGAAGCCTGTAGCAAGGGCGGTTTGGTCTAGTGGTTAATGAGCCAGACATTTATCTGGGAATACCAGGTTTGATTCCACACTCCTCCACAGAGCCAGCTGGGTGACCTTGAGCTAGTCACAGCTCTCTTCTGAGATCTCACAGCTACCTCAAAGGGTGTCTGGTGTGGGGAGAAGAATAGAAAAGCTTTGTCAGCTGCTTTGAGTCCCCTTAAATGGGTGAGAAAAGCAGGGTAGAAAAGCCAACTCTTCTTCTTATCCCTTTGGAACTGAATATTTTGATATTTGACAAAGTGCACAAATGAAAACAAAGGTATTCTTTTTGCAGTAGGAGCACCTGTGGGCAGGTGCAGGCGGAAGCAGCACCTTCTGATGGATAAGGTAAAAGGAGATTACGAACATGGCAGTTTGCATGGGAGAAGGCAGCTAAAGCATATACCTATTTTATACTGTTCAGCCATTGAATTCTTGAATCTACTACAGACATATCAAGAGTCTATCTGAAAAGTTGGCAACTACAGGTATAGTTTACTACTAGTTAATACTCTTTCTCTTTGCAATGGTTTCCAAATCAGAATAAGTTACTTAAACTATGTTTGCACAGCACATTTATGGCCCCATGAATGCACCATCTGCAAGATCCATTCTTGTCCTTCTGCCATGCTGCCATAAACACTCCTTGGAGGGCTTGAACAGCAGAATGAGTGTAAGCTTTCAGTATTCTTACCACTGCCATACTACCGGCCTGTCCAGTCTTCAGACTGCATAGGCCAGCTGGGTAGCCTTTAATCAAACACAGAATAGCCCCCATGGGATCATTTCCTGTGTTGGAAGGTACAGTTCTAGCTGTTAATATTGCAGCCGTGGGATTAAAGTTCTCTGGCTGTGATGTTGATGGCTGGGGAAGCAGGTCGTGTGTGAACAGCAAGCTTCCACTTTCACAGAGCTTTCCTTAACACACAGGGGGGAGCAGTTTAATTTTAATTTTTTTATGAAGAGGCTACAGTAACTCATTGGTAGAGCAGCTGCTTGGAAACTAAGTTTCCAATCCTTTTTTCCCCCTGAAAAAACTTTGCCAAGAATACTGCATAGATGTACCCCTGCTGCTATAGCCAGTCTTCAGTTTTAAAGATGGCTGAAGTTTCTTTTTCCTTATTTTTTATGGTCACTTTGCCGGACAAGCAGATGGAAAGTAAATATCATTGCATAGGTGGAGACATGCATTGATGATGTGCTACAAAAGAACACAGCCCCACCTACAGGGTATAAAAATGCCATTAGCCTTGCTTCTGAAAATGGGTGAGTTCCCTTCACCTTTGGGATGTGACTCACCTACTTGAGGTTGCTTAAAGGTGTCAAGGAAAACTGGGAGTTATCAGTCAAAAGCACCTGACACTCCTGGGCCTCCAACTGCAGTCCATGCTTCGATGAACAGTGGTTTGACACATTCAAACCACTTCAAGGTATGAAACAATTTCCCCCCTCTATGTCAAGCATATTAAGTTGACTGTATGAAGGTTTTGTTTTTTCTAATACAAACCAGCTGCATACATGCTCTAATTTGACACTATGAATCATTGTATTTCTTGAATCATTTGCAGTCATCATGAGTGTTACCACATCTATCTTGCTTCCAGCCTGTTCCCAAAGATGGAGTCTGATCAAAAGAGGGCATGGGTCTGGTTTGCTCTGTGATGACTGGAAGGTGATACCTGCTTCTGCTACCTGGTGTGATTGTGCAAAGAGCCAGAATGTGTGACTTTTGGGGCCATTTCTGATGCTCCACATAATAGTTTCTGGTGGAAACCTACTCCATGGAATGATACAATTGCAACACTCCACTGCAATAAAGTGTGGGGACAGAGGACCTCATTCACCCTGCGAGCTCTGGTGTATCCTCCAATTTTACCAGCAGCACACGTGGTACAGATGATCCATCCTAGACAGTCTGAATTGCCATGGCAACAGCTATGGCAACTTCTGCCATGTGCCTGTCTGTTGCCATGGCCATCGCAATGCCACGGCTGCCCTGCCCTGCCCCACCCACATTCAGCATTCAAACTAGAAGAAAGTGAGAACACTGCATCCAGGTGAAGCTGTGAAGAAGTAAATCTTTTTCTCACCTTTGGAGGATCTGGGTACTCCTAGATGTTCTGGGATGCTGGAGATGGTGGGACAGATGCACTCTCCTTAGAGTGGCTGTAGCCTCTCCAGACATGTGTGAACAGGCCCCTTGACCCTGGGCAACTTTCATTCCTTAGCTCTCAAGTTTGCCCTGGCTAAGTTACATGGGCTGAGCGGACAGCCCTTCACTCCCAGGCCAAAGCAGGTGTTAAAGCCCAGCAACCATTTCTGTGCCCTCCTGTGCCAGAACAGATGTTGCCCAAGATGGAAAAACATAAAGAGAAAGGAAAAAGTCACTTTGCCACCTTTTTATCTTATTTTATGCGCTAAATGGTTAAAAAAAAAAGGAGCTCATGTTTCTGAGTAAATCTTTCCAAAGTGTAGGTGATGGTGACAATTCCTTCTGCTTTATTGCTTGTATGAGAGAGTAAACAGCTTGGATATATGGTGTATCAATATGCCACTTGTTAATAAGCAGGAATGCAAATCATAAATATTCGACTGTTTGATCACTAGTTTTTTAATTAATGTTTTGATGATCTCCGATAAGAATAAAAGTAAGGATGATGATATTGAGCAGAGATGATGGGGGGGGGGAGCAATGATCCCCCTACCCCCATTACCTGATTTATGTGACAGAGAAACTATCAGCTTATCCAGGTTTATATCAAGAAATAAATGTTTGGTTTTTTATCTCCTCTTTCACTATCTTTAATTCAAAAGAAGGCTAGACAGATAGAACTATGTGGGTTCTAGTAGTCCAAGGAAGTTTGATTCTAAGTTATTTCTGCATCTTAAGAAGCAAATGCTTTCTCCTTTGGCCATACTTTCACTTTAAACCTTCTTCAGTCCATCTTCAGGTCTGATTACTCACATCTTTTCATTTCTAAACACTTTATTTGTGGACTTTCCGTTCAGGAAAGTCCAAGTGAAGGGTGGAAGGTCCACAAATAAAATGGCTAGAAATAAAAAGGTCTGAGCAGTCAGACCTGAAGATGGATTGAAGATGGTTTAAAAGTGGAGATGTGATCTCGGCCTTGGAGAAGGTGTAGTTAAAACTGCAAAGCCTTCCATGGAGTGTTTAATCAGAAAGGTATCAGTTTTGGCTCAATGCACTGCTGCATCCCAGACTAAGAAACCCAATTTCAATGGTATTTTAAGTGGTGGGAAGCTGAGGTCTCATCACGTATCCCACCTGTGGTGTTCGTGCCAAGGCTAGGCAGCAGGGCAGCCACTTGGTGGGCTTTCGGAGTCCCGTGATTGACAGGAGGGGCGGAGCACCAGCAGAAGCCATGCCAGCCTGCCAAAAATGGACCAATCACAGCTTCCAAGGCATGGACTATTTAAGCAGGCAGATGATGCAGCTCGAGGTCTCTCTCTCTTGTTTCTTGTTGGGATTTAGAGGGGGATCAGGGAGTGCTGCTCCAAGGTGCTGCGTGGGCCTCTTCGCTCGGTGCCAGAGGGAAGAAGAGCTCATGTAGGAAGGAAGGAACTGCTACAGACTCAATTTATTGGCCCTCATCCAGCCCATTACTGCCTCCAGACACCTGTCAAGCACTACGGCCACCTCTCCTGATTCAGATGGCACAGAGATAGAGCTGGGTATCATCTGCATATTGATGACATCTCACTCTAAATCTCCTGATGACCTCTCCCAGCAGCTTCATATAGATGTTAAAAAGCATGGGAGATAAGATCGACCCCTGGGGAACCCCACAAGTGAGTTCCCAGGGTGTTGAATCAGTATCTCCCACAGCCACTATCTGAGATTGGCTCTGGAAGTAATAGCGGAACCAATGCCACGCACTGCCTCCAACTTCTAAACTCTGTAGCCTCTCCAAAAGGATACTGTGGTCAATGGTATCAAAAGCTGCTGAGAGGTCCAGAGAACTAACAGGGTAGCATTTCTCTTGTCTTTCTCCCAGGAGAGGTCATCAACCATGATGACCAAGGCAGTTTCTGTGCCATAACTGGGTCTGAAGCCAGATTGAAGAGCGTCTAGATAATCAGCTTCTTCCAAGCAAGCTTGCAGTTGAACAATGACGGCCCTCTCCAGAATCTTGCCTAGAAAAGGTATGTTAGCCACCAGGCGATAGTTGTTTAAGTCTTCCGGATCCAGGGAGGCCCTCTTCAGGTGGGAGCATACCACAGCCTGTTTCAGGGGTGGTGGAACCATCCCATCCCTCAGAGAGGCGTTCACTACTTCTTGGATCCACCCAGTCATACCTTGCCAGCTAGCCTTTTGCAACCAGGAAGGGCAAGGATCTAGAGAGCACATCATCAGCCACACTCCCACAAGCAGCTCATCCTCAGGCCACAATAATTGAAACTGATCCAAGCAAACTGGACCAGACAGTTGTCTGGATGCCTCGGTTGGACTTTGTCCAACTGTGACATCTAATCCCCTACAACTCTGAGTGACTTTATCCTCAAAGTGCTTTGAAAATTTGTCGCAGCAAATATTACGTGGCCCTGGCTCATGCTTCTTTGAGCTTGATCAGGCCATTTACTACTCTAAAGACCTCTGCTGGATGCCTACTTGAGGATGCAGTGATGGCAGAGAAAAAAACCTTCTTCGCCACTGTCACTGCCACAAGGTAGGCACAATAATGTGTCAGGTAAGACTCAATGTTGGATTTATGCCACCTGCGCTCTAGCCATTGACCTTCCTGTTTCATGGCCAGTAGCTCCATGGAATACCAAGGAGCTTTTCGAGCTCTGATGTTTCTAGTCCTCCCATCTTATGCAAGTGAGAATAGGGACAATCCCTCTGCACTGTGATAGCCCTTCAGATACTTGAAGACTGCTGATGGTGAACCACAAAATGTTTCTCGTCTTAAAAATTCTGTAGTTTTAAACTCAACATGGACCAAACTGTAGTGGTGTCTCCAATCTACAAGTGTTTAAGCACTGGTTTAAATTCCTGAAGCATGGAATGGAGTATGGAGTAAAGAGTTGCACTATGTGGTAAAATGGTAATATTCTTAGCATTTCTGACCCTCCAGAAGTTCTTGAACTACAACATTCAGCATTCAAACCCCACCATTCTGTGCCAGGCCCAATGCCATGGATCTGGCTTGAAATGATGAGAGCTGATGTTCAAGAACATCTGGAGGGACAGTGTTGGGCCAGCTGAGTTCCTTTACAATTGTTTGAATTTAACAGGTATTTCTTAATACCAATGTTGCCTTTGTCTTGACAGGGATATTTCTAGGCTCTTGACATTTTTTTAAAAGTTATTATAAGGGCTCTAGAACTGACCATTAATTCTCTCTCCTGCCTATGTGTTGCCTCTAGCCCACGTCCCTAAAATCAATAATTTGTGAACAAAATTTTATCAAGTTTTTGGGTGGGAAGACTCTGTGTTAATGTTCACCATGAAGGAGGGGATTCCAAAGTAAATCAAACTTCAGTTCTTTTTGACTTTCCTGGAACAGACTGAACCAAGTTGTAAACGATTGACCAGTATAATACCAAGGGAACACAAGCACACAGCAGAATTTAAAGTATAAAAAGAGTGGCTTGCAAAGCAGAGTTTAGAGTTCTACACTCCACATTGGGACGGTTTCTCCACCTAGCGGATGACTGATTGGTAAATATGAACCTTTGAGCTTTGGGGTATGTCCTAGAAGGGTAGGTAACTCTGTAAAGAACTCTGTAGTTAGGGAGGTGGAATTCACTCTAAGGGAGGGACAAATCTGAAGAAGAGCTGGCTTTTATACCCAGCTTTTCTCACCCTTTTCTCACTTTCTGTTCTTCTCCCCACAACAAACACCCTGTGAGGCAAGTGGGGCTGCGGGAGCTCAGAAAGAGAGCTGTGACTAGCCCAAGGTCACCCAGTTGGCTTCATGTAGGAGTCTGGAATCAAACCCCCATGACTATGAGTCTGGCACACTAACCACAAGACCACTGCTCCACTGTTTCATGGATTCTTCTTTATTCTCTAAGCAATTAAGATTCTGGTACAATTGCTTCTTTCAAGCCCCCACCCCAAGGCAATTTAGAGGCCTTTCTTCCCCCTGCCTTAACTTTTGCTGATTGACTGCTATATTCACTTCTAATCAAGCTGATTGCCCATCACTTGTATTTCTACTTGTCAAGCTGTAAAACTTCATGCTGCTCCCTTATACCATTTAGAACTGTTTTAATCAATGTTTGATTGTTCTAATTTACTTTTCGATAAAAGTAACATTGTTTAAGAACCTGTCTGGTCATTCTCCTCTTCCCTTAAGGATCACCTGCCAGTTGATTGTTGATAAACCACACCTATCTTCTCATGCTTCTGCGCATATACAGAGTGCCAGAGCAATAGGCATAACACTGTTTAGTGGCCCTGCCATAGATTCCGCATCTCTGGGGTGCTGTATGAGCATGTGGATGGGTAAATTCTTTTAAAATCATTATTAGACACGGCTCTCACACTTTCTTTAGCCATCAGGACTAGAAACTTGAGAATTTATTTAAATATTAAAAGTGTTCTCCAGCTGCCATATGTTGTGTCATACACAAAGACTATATCTAGTTATAATCACAGAGTGTCATAATGATTAACAACACAGAATGAATGAACACTGAATGTGAAACATGCTGCACATTGTAGCAGAACTGAGGTCTCTAATTCTTCATGGAACATCTGCAACATTTCCTAGCAATTCTCTGCACCTTCTAGAAAGTTTTTAAAAATGTAAATAGCACTCAAAGTTACAAAGACTTCAAAGGACATTACCTGTAATTTCAGAGAATTTTGAATGTAGGTCTCACCAATTCATTCCAGACTTTCGTTTGAAAACATTATACACCAACTACTGTATAAGCAAGTTAATGGTGTTTTGCAACCGTGATTATCTGGTGGATAGCAGTAACAGATACTGCAGTGGCTGCATCCATAAAAGTCCTAAAACCTGGGATTATCCCAAAGCTATATTGGGATTGCCACATGTATCCATGTATCCATCACTATTCAAAAATAAATTGCCAAATCAGTTTTTTCCCAAAATAGTGCTATGGCTTACCTCTTCTAACTCTTGGGATCAATCTCGAAAAAAATGGTCACGGTGCACATGAAGGGGTAAAATCGAGCTGAAAATGACCCCTGCACAGGTGTGGGGGATGGTTCTTGCACACTTCCGGGTGTTATATACCATCAAAAAACCCAGAAGTACGCACTGGCTGTGGTCACACTTAAGGTTTAATCCAGCTTCAGTCCACTTTCAGAGTGAGAGAATACTTCAGCAAAGGGACAGGCTGTTTTCTTTCAGTGTTCAATAACTCAGAAAGTTCACTTTTGAGTTAGTGAATGTGAAAAGAAAATTACTGGTCACTTTGCTGATGTGTTGTCTCACTCTGAAAGTGATCTGAAGCTGGATTAAACTTTAGGTGTGACCATGGCCACTGTTTCATTGAGGGACCAGTCCCAAATGAGGTAAGGGCCTGGGCTTGCCTCACAATTTTTCACTGCTGTCTGGCGGGGCCAGCAAGAGGAAATTGCTGGATCTAAAGAAGATCCCACATTCTCCTCTCATTGTCTGAGGGTAGTCAATGCCAATGAACAGTTAAAAATGGTTGACCGTACCTCGGAGAATTTAACTGATCAAGTCGAGCCATAAAATATCCCTATGGTCTACATAGGTAAGGTGAGATCTAGAAGGAAGTTATATACCGTCCATTGCAATGAACAGGAATTGAAAACTAATATAGGAGTAATAATTATATTTGGCATTCATATGGTGTTTTAGAGGCTCTAAAGCACTGAACATTCATTATCTCTCTGTTATCCTTATAACCAGTCTGTACGGCCAGTCAGTATTATTATCCACATTTTATGTAAAGCAGGACTGAGTCTGAGCAAGAACAATTTAACCTTGGATTGCCTAGAAATTTAATGGCAGGTGCAAGATTTGAATCTAGATTTACAGCTGAGACTTCCAACCACAACACCTCAATTGCAGTCTATACAGTTTCTGTGCAAATCCTGTTATTTCATCGGCACAGGCTCACTAGGGCTTCCCGTTGAGCACAATTCATACACTGCACAACAAACAATGGAAGGAATTTTAAGCAACGATAAAGCAATACCGAATTGACTGTGGTGTACAAAAGTGGGGTCCCCAGTCATTGCAAAATCTATTCATGACTGCAACATTTATTTGTACAGTGTGAGGGGGAAGGAGGGGGCTTTAGCCTGATTTTCCTTAAGTAACATTTGCAGTTTTTTGTTCCAACTCACCTCTTCCTCCCCCCTACCTCACAACTCTGTACTGCTACATGTTACATAACTGCACTTAATAATCCCAGGCTGGGTTTGGTGCAGTTTAACAGCATCAGAGGAGTGCAATTCTAACGCATTGATTTGGCTTTAATAGAATTCTGTTGTCAATGACCAGTGGCCCACTGCTGTACATGCACGCTTCAGTCTTAACCCATCCAAAGGCTCCTTTCGTTTCCAGTTGAGCTCCGTTTGTTTCCAGTTGAATAGGTTAAGCAAAGACAGACCTCACTGTTCTCAATTCACTTTATGATCCTCCCATCATAAAAAATAATATCAGCACCTTGCTTTTCATGTCAGAACTACATTTGAGCTGCTATTCCCTATGCCCATGAGTAAATCCCATAAAAGCTGCCCCGTTGCACTGTCGCTATTTTTCCTTGTGGATGATTGATTGATGGATGAGGCCTGACACTTCAATGAAGCTATTTCGACTGCCATCTCAATCCGATGATGTGAGGGGTATATTTTCTGTCCATGCCTCATTACTTCAGAATGACATTCCTGGAACTTCATTTACTTTTCCCCTCCTTCCCTCAAGCGCCATATTTTTTCCCATCTAGGTTATGCATGCCATAAAAAAAGCAATTTGCTATTATATGTGGCATAAGGGCAACACTTTCCCTAGGAGGTAAATAAGAATATTCCTCCCTCCCTTTTCTTTTCCATGTTGAGTTTAGGGATCATGTCAAAATTTCTCAGACAGCCTTGGTGTCGGCTTTTAGTTGTTGTTGTTCTTGGAAACTGGAGGAAATACTAAGCAGATCTGAGCTCTGTGTGTCCAGGTTGCTATTTTATTTTCAGCTTGATATATTACAGTTATTCCTCTAAGAATTCTAAATTTTTGTAAAACACTGCACTTATTCCTTGAGGATTTATTTTTGCCAAAGTATTTTCAGTTTTATGCCTAGCTTATGCTTCACTTTATATTTTGAGTAGCAATTTATGACTCGATGCAGCCTTATTTCTCCTTTAAGGATAAGAAAACTCATTCTTTGCACAGACAGATTGTCTCTATTTGGCTGGCTTTATGCAGAAAATCCTTAGCTGAGGAAGGTTGTGCCTGCATTTAACCCTTACAAACAATATACTGTGTGATTGGAAATTTTCACCATTAAACTGTCTCGGAAGCTTTTCTGAGTTGACTTAAAACCTGATTTTAATCTATGTAATACAGTATTCCTGTTAATAATAACATATAATTAAGACATCCGTTAAAAATCCATAACGTTAATTTAATGGAGAAAATCTAATACAGCTCTATTGGAATTTTTACGTTAAATTAACTTTAACGGGCTTTTAATGGATGTCTTAATTAGATCTCATTATTAACGTGAATATTCCACAAATTAAAATTGGGACCGCAAAAGTTTTAATGGAAAAAGTTACAAGGAGCATTTATGGAAAGCTTCTTTTTGCCCCATTTTTGAGACAATTTAGCTTCCTTAGATAAGGTGGAAGTTAAAAATAGGCAGCAGAAGATGGTGATTTGTTGAGTGTTTATATTGCTAAGGATACAGAGCTTGCTCTTGGAGATATAAAAACTGGAAAAGGGTTTAGTTCTATGTACTTTATTATTATTATTATTATTATTATTATTATTATTATTATTACTGATGATGAAAAATGTAGCATTGAATACATTTTGAAATATAAACACAGAATCAATTTTTCACTTTAAAAAATAAAATAAAATATGAGCAATAGACCTGAAAAACAATCTGTTTCCAACGAATCTTTGGCAGCAACATGGTTAACCATAACTATCTGATGAATTTGCTGGGAAGATTGATGCTGTTCTGAGTTTTTTTGGCTCGGAATCTGTTTTAACTTAATAATTCTTCTACTTACTGTGATGTATTGATCCCTAGTGCCAGGACTGGATTGGGCAACCCAGGTGCACCAGTAATAGCTGCACTGAGTTGAAACATTTCCTTTAGACAAACTATCCCAAAGGGGTTATAAATAGGAAACGGACATTACTATGAAAAGCAAAGCTTCCAATGTGACTGCATCTTGTGGAACACGCTGGGACATTAAACTATGAAGAATTATACTCCCCACCCCACCCCGTCAAGTGTTACAAATTGACAAAATAAGTACATCAATGTTTTCAGTCATTATCCTACTTCAGTGGTACTTTGTTTCAGTGACAGCAAAAAGGGACAGTACAGATCAGACAGCCTTGGTGCAGTTTATCAATGAAAATCTAATATCGTCCATACGCAGAGGAGTGGAAATCAATACTTCATTACCAAATTGTTAGTGAGGATGAAGAAGAATAGCTGGAGATTTTTATTATTCTTTTGGCAGTCTTCTCAGTCTGGGTTGTTGAAAGTTCAATGTCAGATGTGAAGAAGTGCAGAAATGGGATCAGAGCGGGCAGTCAAGTTGGGGGTTAAGGCATTTTTCCTGCAATTAGAAACAATAGAAACAGCAGTGCAAATAACAACATGACAATTCCTTCCTTCCTTCCTTCCTTCCTTCCTTCCTTCCTTCCTTCCTTCCTTCCTTCCTTCCTTCCTTCCTTCCTTCCTTCCTTTTTTACAAAGCCATGTATTTCAGACATTTCAGTTTCAGAGGGATTCAGGCACACAAGAAAATAAGGTTACAGGTAATCAACTTTCCTAGCTTCCAGATGTTTGGGGCTACAGCTATGGTAGATGGGAGTTGTGTCCTTCAAACATCTGGAAGACACCAGCTTGAAAGAAGGCTGATAGTTTAAGGCATGAGGACATCATGAATCATTTCTACGCCCTTGCTAATCTACCTGTGGTCTGGAAAGAAAGTGACTTTTTTGTAGTGGCATTCCATTTAGGAAATGCCCAACTGAGCAACAAGCGAAACACTTCTGAGAATTTAAACTGAATGTGCACTCATTCTTTGATTAAACTGATTTAATGTAGTAGTTTTGCACCTATGAGGTTGCAGAATGTGGTTTTTCCTTCTATTTTGTAAAGCATGATTTTGTTCTTAAATGTGATCTCAAAATTTCCAATAAGTTGAACAAACCTCCACAGCACCACTGACTTCCATTGGTAGGCTGGGCCTCCATAGTTCCCGAACTCCTGGCATGACACAGTTTTTCATTTTAGAATATGTTCACACTTACCTGGCTCAAATCAGATACAAAGACAATTCCAGGCCAATTGACATGAAGGAACATTTGAATACTCTGCATGCTAAGCATTGGGACATTCCTATTCCTGTCCAGTAGAAGAAGAAGAGTTGGCTTTTCTACCCTGCTTTTCTCACCCATTGAAGGGGACTCAAAGCGGCTGACAAAGCTTTTCTGTTCTTCTCCCCACAACAGAACACCCTGTGAGGTAGGTGGGGCTGTGAGAGCCCAGAAGAGAGCTGTTACTAGCCCAAGGTCACCCAGCTGGCTTCATGAGGGAGGGTAGAATCGAACCCGGTATTCTAAGATAAGAGTCTGGCTCCCTAGCCACTAGACCAAACTGGTCAGTGAATGGCCTCCACCTCACATCCCCCCAAGATATCTGTGGTGGCATGTGTCCCACAATAAAATTGTGTGGTGCCAGTAAACAACTTGATGGTAATGCAGGCCATTGTTGGAGTAAGAGTGCAACTGAGGCATACTCTAACCAGCATGCACCCACACATCCTGGCTGTATTGTGCTATTTGCCCTAAAGCTGCTGAAGCGCAGTGCAGTTTTGTTCAGAAGTACCTTTTTAATGAAAGGAAATGTTTTGAGTATTCCCAAAGGAAAATGGAGGATATATTGTCCTCCTTGCAGGGTTGGGAAAGGAGGAGACAGACAAAGATAACTTCCACTGTGTCTTCTCTTTTGTTCCCTCTTCCCACCTCAGCAGTGATGTTCTCACCCTCCAGACTACAGCTCCCACAACAAAGTATATTCCCTCCCAAAATAATCTGTTTCTGCATTCTCACTGAAATGAGCTGAGAACTCTTATGTTCTTATGTTCTTAACTCACTTAATCCGAATGTACATTAGTCCTGATTTCAGCAATTTAGTTCAGAATAGGTAGAGAAAGCCAAAATCGACAGGATAGCTGAAAGTAAAAATGACCTGTAAACTGACTGTGTCTGACCATGAACTTAAGAGTGGTCTGTGGGGAAACAAACCACAACATTAGAAATTGTGACCAGTATAGACTTGAAAAGGACAACTTGTTTCACCTTTCATTTCATTGAAAGAAAGATCCTTTTCCTGAAGCTGCTTATTTGAGTTATTCTGTTTCCATCTGTTTGTGATCCACTCTTAGGCCGTATTCCCATTACAAGCTTAATACGGTTTCCCTACACCGAAATAATAGAACCGGATGCAAACACGAATTTTCCTGATCCCATTACTTTCAACTTAATTGCGTTCGATCCAGATTCTGAGGATTGTACATGGTGTACATGACACAAGAGGGGACTCAAGTGGCTACTTTCTAAAAGCCGCTTTTTGGGGCTGCCCTGCCCTCTTCCTCCTGGCGTGAGCGCGCCACCCATAAAGGACCCCTTCACGGAGCCTAGCTGGATGGCTGGGTGGCTGCCGCCTGCCTGGATGGAGGAAAAACGACACCGAGCAGCCAGTGATTCTTTCCCCTCCTCTGACTATTGCCCAGGGCACACAGCAGCAGCGGCAACTCAAGCCCCCTTTGTCCGCTCAACACCACAGCCTTAAAAACATTCACACATCTCCCAGAACCTGCAGCTGCTTTCCTTTCTTTTCCCTTTCTAAAGGTCAGAACTTTCAGAATTGCACAAAATTGCAACATTGTTATCAGGTGTGAAGTGGGTAGATTGCTACAGTGTAGCAGCTGCTGTAAGGGGTGCATTTTTACACTAAAATCACTATATTTGGAAGCAAGCTATTGGAGGAGGGAAACCCTAAGCATGCATTCTCATCCCACTAAAACGGTACAGTTCCCACAGTAAGAAATGCAAAACGTTTCAAATGCATGAACTGGAGTGAGACCTGTTGAAATGAGTGTTAACATTTACAATGCACGTTAAGCCAACCTGATGTGGGGACTGCGAGGATCGAAACCATTTTGAAACTGTTTTAAGCTTGTAATGGGAATTCACCCTTAGATTCATCTTCATGTGGAACTAGAATATATATATATACATCATATAGAGTGTATTTGAGCTTCTTACTCAGAATAGAGCCTGTTCTTATAATATCAGTGTTAAGCTAATGTCCGAACTGGGAAGACACTAGAACAACCAGATAAGATCCTGGAAAAATGGAGGAAGTCACTAGTTGCGAAAAATGGACGATTATATGTCAATTGGGAATAAAGGGGTGATAATGAACCCTGAAGTTTTAGTATATTGTAGTATCAAAAATAAACAAAAATTAATGTGAAAAAAAATCAGTGTTAAGCTGCCACTATACACATAGGTGTCTGTTCCTGCAACGCCGTGGCCAAATGCTAGTGCATGTCTGTCAAGCCATGGTCTGTTCTAGGGACACAGAAAGACTGTAAGAAGGAGACTGTGTGGAAATGCATTCTATTCGTATGGTAGCATTTCCCCCTGCTGTACCAGTATGGGCTGTCTGTGGGGTTGGTCTCTGACGGAAAAGTAATGTAGTGGTTGGCTGCATAAATTATGGCAGGCAGTCATAAATGGCCATATAGCATTGTTCCAGTGATGGTCTTTGTCTGTGAGTTAGTACAGTGCAAGTTTTCTCAGGAAAAAACAACTGTCTTAGAATAAGAGAATTATAGAGCTAGAAGGGACCTCCAGGGTTATCACATCCAATCCCCTGCTCAATGCAGCATTTCCTAAACCATCTTTGGATGTCATACTGGTGTTCTCTAGTTTTAAAGGCCACACAGATCTCTCTGAAATGCATTATCTTGTAGTGGCCATAGTGCTTGGGAATAGCAGCAACTACCATCAGCTCAAGTGCTGCAGTGAGATACGTAGTGGTTGACTGTGGATCAACCTATGGATCAACCCCATGCTACTTGCCTCTATGTGAACAACCTCCAACAGCATGCCTGAGGAACAACATTTGGACCCTGATCATCAGCAATTCACTTTAATTCAGCTCAGATTCACTTAATGTTGTTCATCAAGTGATAATTGCAGCCATCACACTATAACTTGGTTACGGGAACTTCAGATCTGCTCCCTTGTTGAACTTTCTTATCAAGTGAGCACAGAACCTGTCAGGAAGAACAATTAGGTAATGAGCTTTGCACTTAAGAACTACTATCTCAACGTATCATGTAAATTAGCTAATAAGTGGTGGCTGGAGTATCAAAGGAAAGGGGGGATTCATGCTGTCTAATTCCAAATAGAGAGGTTGAATTTCATTTCACTGTCATTTGACTTGTGTTCAGAGAAACTAGCTAAATGTGTGCATGAATCTATGAAAGCATCTTGCTGTTCCAGGCAACTTAAAACAGCCCTGCATCCTGCCCTTTCCTTAATAAACTTAATGAAACCAACAGTTTTTTAAAATTAAAAAGGTTGATGCTGGCTTGTTCAAATGAACCTGTGAAATTCATTTCAGCACCCCTATGAGTATTGAGGTCATGATTGCAAGAGGGGCCTGTTGAACTTTCTTTTTCTGAGCAAACTTTTAAAGGGCTCAGTGGGACTTTGAGAAGGAGACCCAGAGAAGCATTGTTAACACAGACCCTGTCCCCATGCAACTCTGACATGGTTCTGAGTGCGGGATCGGTGCAATCCATCCCCATGGGCTTTGGATTTGGCATGCAAAAAGCATACCAAATCCCCCCAAACTGTGCCACAAGCATGCCGGATTTGATACCCATTAAAACAAGTCTTGGCACAGTTTGGGGAGCTGGCACGCATTTCTCAGCAAGCCGGGAACACACATGGGGACGCTTGCAGGCTAACGGGGAGAGGTTTTGCACTCACGTCGTTGGGAGGTGAAGTGTGCTTGTTGTCCCTGTCTTTTCTGTTGAAGATCACAACTGCTGACTTTTAAAAAATGCCAATTGCAAAGACAGGCTGGATAACAGCTTGGTTTTTTAATTTTCTGCCATTTCCACGGAGGTAATTCCAACCCTGTTTCAGAATGCCAAGGCAGGCTGCATAATGGCTTGATTTTTGTTGCATTTGCACCCCCCCATTTCCCCAATTGTTAAGGCAATCATAAATAGAGCTGACGGGCACTCCCGCAGTCCCCTGTGGAGCGGAGGTGCCCAGAACTGCTCAAGTGCCTACTGTCACAAAACCTTGTTGCGGCTTTTGGCATTTTTTTAAATAAAAAAATTAAAGTTATTTTTATGAATGGAGTTTTGTTTTTACTTGTTTCTGTGCCTCCCACCCCAGTCCTGGCTGCCAGTGCTGCTAAAGCAGGGGGGGAATCTGGCTGATGTCAATCCGGCTTCCAATGAGGAGAGGGGGGGTGAAGAGGAGGGGGCACGGCTCCCCCATACCAGGGTTCGGCACGCTTCACATGGGGATGCCACCATCCATGCCCAACCCGTGCCTGTCCCACGTTGCCAGGAATGTCATGGGGATGCTGGAAATGCATGCCCGGTCCCGCACCGAGCCCCTGTGTACCTAAACAGCGCCCAAAGCGTGCCAGATGGCCAGCATGGGGATGCAGCCACAGAGGAACTAGTTTGAAGTGAACTCAATATATCTATGTTTAATATGATGCTACTGGAGGGTGGCTACTTGAAATTTTGAAGTGAAGTGGTGTGCAGTTAATGCCTAGGCCTTTTTGTGTGGAATGTTGTATAGATCCAGGTTCTTATTTAAACAGTAGTCAAGAATCTCAGGACTGGATTTAGCTACAGTTTGTAAACCTAGCTGTATATCACCTTGTACTCACTGTTTTGTCCCCAGAGCAATGCTATGAACTGGCATGTAGTGAAATATCTCTGGCCCCAGGAACACAGCCCGAACAAAAGACTTGTCCACAAACTTCTTAGATTTTTAAAGGCTTTACTGGTTACAAACACATATAACATGAAATAATCTCTTCTCTCTCAATAATCTTGGTTAAATACCTTGCTCTCTCTTCTTTGTGTGTTTATCTTTCTTCTTCTGTGGACATTATCTCTCTTCTGTGGACTTTATCTTTCTTCTTCTGTGGACTTTGTCTTTGTCAAAGGAAAATATTCTTTCCAGGTCTGACTTGGTTGCAAACTCACTACACACAAAACTGAAACTAGCTAGAGAGGCAGTATAGGACCCTAAAATTTCCCACAATCCTTTTATTTCTTAAAGCTATAGATCTCTATTTCCCCTTTTGAACTAATACATAGAAAAGCCTATAATAACTTTAACTTAACATATGTCTCAGAACATCAAAGATGCTCTGGAGGCATGACACTCACATTGAACTGCATTTGCCATTTTGATGTCAATTTCCCTAAATTGCGGAGACTGGAAATGCTTTTCTCAGTCCCAGAAGGCCTATTGGGCTCCAGAGACCATGGGAGAAGGCCCAGGATGCCACTGGAACGTGCCCCTACAGGTAAGGGGGCATGTGGGTGCAGCAACTCAGTCAATTTCCCCACCCCGAACAGTTTCAGGAATGCAAAATTACCTTGCGAGGAGAAGTGAGAAAACCAACTCTCCATGCACTTCACAAGTATATTTGCATTATACTTGTTGCATTAATATGGAAGTCAGGAGGGTAGGGTATCCACTAGAGATGTGCAAATATTGTTTGAATCAAACTGGTTTAAGCCAGTTCAGTTTCAACCAAATCAGTCCCTGTTTGAAGAGGGCTGGTTTAATTTGAACCAAACCAGGGTTGCCTGGATGAACAGAATGCTTTATTTTGAACTGCTGGAAAACAACCACATCTTACTCTTTAAAGATGACTTTTTTTCAGCATATTTCCAATGGGTTTAAAGATTACCTTGGCCGTGATCACACTTTCCCTTTAAACCTTCTTCAGTCCATCTTCTGATCACAATGCTCACACCGTTTCATTTCTGTTTTAGTTGTGTATTTTACACCCTCAGTTTGGACTTTCCACCCTGGAAAGCCCACAAATAAAACAGAAAGAAATGAAAAGGTGTGAGCATTGCAATGAGAAGATGGATTGAAGAAGGTTTAAAGGGAAGGTGTGACCATGATCCTTGAAATGTTTGCAAACTGTTTGACCCTGGTTCTAGCTCAAACTGAACCAAATCTTAGAACCTGCATTTGTGCACATCTCTAGTTTCCACCCTTGCCAACCACTACCTTTGTCATTCCTTGATTCCTATTTGACAGAATCAGTGGGCTACAGTCGAGCCTTCCTTCTGCAGTACCTTTGGTTCCCTTCCCCCTATCCTTTGTATCTGGAGCTTTCAATAAGTTTCTCTGAGGTGCAAGTCACACTAGTTTTCTGCTTCCTTGGGCGAGACAGGTGGTTGAAGCCAGAGGTGGGACTGTGCAGAAAAATCAACCAATCACTGCATACCACAGCTTCCTACTTTGATTTGTCTATCAGCACTTCATATTGAACCCCTTTCAATCCTGCAGCAAATGGTGGAAGTATGTTTGGAAGAATGCCCTGTCCGATCACATCTGGAATGCATCCCAAGTACAAAGTTTTTCCTATTATAAAGCTGTGTAAATTTTTCAATGTAATACAGTACAGCTACTTTTATCAATTCAAACTTAAAAGCATAAGAGAAGCCCTGCTGGATCAGGTCACAGTCCTTCTAGTCTAGCATCCTGCCTCACACAGTGGCCCACCAATTGCTTCTGGGCACCTCAAGCAGAAGACAAAGCCAAAACCTTCACCTGCTCTTGAGTCCCTGCTAGCAAATGGCCTTCAGAGACATCCTGCCTATCTTTCCAACATGCAGTACCTAGCCATCCATTCTATGAGCCATTGATACACCTGTCATCCATGAATTTATCTAATCCTTTCTTAAAG
>MTQE01003428.1:27706241-27723770 GCA_014337955.1 Aspidoscelis marmoratus | reverse complement strand
TTTTTTTTTTTTTTTTTTTTGCTGAGTCAGGGGCCTTACCACAGCAAAACAATCTTGCATTTCCTACTGAGAGTGAGGAGGTCCTCAAACTGCAGGTGTGAAGACTTCAGAAAGGCAGCTTCAGGGATAGCAGTGGTGATGTCAGACCCTTTTGTCAGGCTACCCAAAACCTGCAGAGTCCTGCCACTGTGGAGACAAGTACATACAGGGTCCGGTCACACAAATGTTTTAGGTAGACCTGAGTCAGTCCTCAGGTCCTGTTGCTCATATTAATTTTATTTAAGTTGCTTTCCAAGTCAGCGTTACACCCATTAGATTGTCCTAAAATGTAATCCAGTTTTTACAGGACTGACAGGGACTCAGGCTGGCTTGGAATTCCAGTCCGTCTTCCACTCCCTCATGTATTGCAAATGTCTGGAAAATATCATTTTATCTAATACCTCAAAATGTTGCACAAAATGTTGGCATCCTCAGCACAGAGGTGAGAAAAATAATGTTTGAGGGACAGAGCATGAGGCCCACCTCTTTCTTCACAATTATCAGAGCTAGGGAATGAAAGTTCTCCAGCTCTGAAGTTTCCAAATGGAGACATTTTGTGAAGCACAGGAAATGGCCCAGAAGTTATTCCTTTTTCTTAATGCGCTCCTGGCAAACAGCAGTATAGGTGGTAGTAGCGATAGGGGAAGAGGGGGGCAAGTGCCCTCTGACTCATTTTCTGAGCTCTATATGAAAGGTGCCCCCAAGAAACAATTATCACCACTCTGAGGTGGGCTGCAGGCCCATGATTATGGTGACATGTGATCACGGTGCCTGTCTTGCAGCAGACGTTTCTCTAAAAATCATCACCATTAGGGATGTGTACACAAAAAAATCACATTCATTTTGCTACCAAATTGCAAATCTCATAATCCATTTCATCCTCAAGTCGTTAAATCAAAAAACTGGATTTTCATTCTTTAAAAAAAACTTTTTCCTGAATTTTCCGTGACTTTTTACCATTGGAAAATCCATTTTCATCACCAAAAACACAGCAAAATATAAATTTTAAATCAAATTGTTTGTTTTTGCAGGCAAGAGACCAGTTTGCTTGAACTGAATTTAAAAAAAAATGCGCGTAGGCCATGGTAATCTTCTCTGTACCGTTCCAGTTTTAGTATATGTGCTGCCAAAGTGACCATGCTTCAACTGAATTTTTGAATATTCAAAAACATTGGATTTTTGATTCAACGTGAATGTTCGTGCATTCAAACTATTTTATCAAGTTTGCGAAAATGCACATTCCTAATCATCATTACACAAAGGGCCTTTCTCCATTTAACTTGCCTCATCCACACCAATGGCTCTGGAATAATGCCAACTTCACAGTGGCACAGGTCCAGACCAGCCCCTGCACTGGCCCTGAAACTTGCATAGGCGTGGACAGAATGTACTAGCGATGGGCAAAGCCTCTTGTATTCTGCACTGATGTGTAGAAGGGAGGCTTTTAGTGTACTTGCCGGAAAGAAGCACCAGCAAGTGCAGAAAGACCCAAACATGCTGAATATTAAGGTAGTGGTGGAGAAGAATTAAAAGTCTAGGATCCAAATCTAAGAAATATTAATTTAATATTCTTGTTAAATAATTTCTATGTAAGCAATTAATAAGAGCAAATCGGATAATTCACGTTTGGGTATAAAGGGCCTGGGATTAGACCATCCATTGCTAATTTTATCAGAAAAGATGGGAGGGCCTCTGCCGAAACAGGGAGCACATGTTTGACAGTGCTGCTAAGGCAACTTTGCTAACGATTTTTGAACACCTTCCAAATGAGGTCTAAATGCCTTCAATATCCATAAACAACTCTATACTGTCCAATTAGGCAGACAAAGACATAGAGGCTTGTCAGAAAGATTTGCATGGCTAAGTGTCTGAGATCACAGAGATGATGAGGGATTGTTTGAGAGGGAATTTCAGAGCAGGGGGAAGAGAACACTGCATGGAACGGATGATGATCATTAGAATATTACAGCGTCTTCTACCTTCCCAATTACTGGCAGGTTTCATTAATTATGGCAACGCTGCCCTAATAAAATCCCCCTCCCTTTTGCCTTATCACCACCTTCCCTCTGCCTACATAAAAACGCACCGCTCAGCAGCCGATTCACGCAGAGGACCTGGGCTAGGTGGCTGCCTATTTATTTATTTTTTTAACTTCCAAACCAGATTGGGCACACAACTGAGTGCATAATAAATAAATAAATAAATAAATAAATAAATAAATAAATAAATAAATAAATAAATAAATAAATAAATAATGCAGCAGCGGGACTGGAAATCAAGATGGCACAAAATAGAGTAGTAATTCAGATGTGTGGGAGCTCCTGCGTGAATACTGAGTATGTTTGGAATTTTTTTTTATATAAAAAAAATTGGTCTCTTAGGGGAAAATAGCTGCAGCAGCCTTGGAGGAATATGTAACCTGATGAGCTGAAAAGAAAGCAAGGGAAATCATTCCTCCCCTCCTGGTCTAGAGACGTGCACAAAAGTAAAGGCAGATTGTAAAGCAATAGTCACTTATAAGCCTTCGAGGCTGAAGTTTTGCTAGTCAAGGCAGTTAAAACTGTACAAGGAAAAGGCAGCAAAGATACCACCATCTCGGGCCCATTAAATATAATGTTGCAAGTATTTCCCTGCTGTCATCATATTACTATCAACAGCATTATCTGTATCAACTGCTTCTACAATTATGCTTAACGACTCGTCTTGCTAGAAGGAGTCGGCAGACTCTGAGCTCGTTTTCTTTTTAAATATGCCAGAGAAAGCGACGTTCTAACCCTCTGAATGTGTGACACAAAAGAAAGCAAAACAAAACCAAAAAAACCCACAAAGCCCATGCAAACGTTTCCAAACCATTGGCATTAATGCTTGCCTCTCCCATTGGATGGCCAACTCTTCCCAGGGATTTCTATTACATTTTCTATCTATTATTTCATGTAATGGCATTCCTTAAATTTTAAATTAGCTCTGAAGAATAAAAATAATTGAATTCCTGCTGTTTTGTGTACATAGAGGGTGACAGGAGCTAATGTGATAATTTAAACTGTAAATGAGTCTTCACTTTGTGTTCATTAATTACAGCTAATTACTGAATTACAAACCTTCTTGGTTAGGCACTGTTATGTATTCATGTAGCATGTTAGACCTCCAGCTGGTAGAAAACTGTTTTATAGACTTACACGCTGACATGTAAGCTACTATAGGAACAATTCAGTTTTGGGAAGGCATGGGAAGATAAAAGAAGGAGTAGAAGCAGGAGAAACATCTCCGAGATTGAGCGCTTTGAGCACAATCTGTGAAACAAACTCAGAACTGAGACGAGGGATTGCTATACAAAAGAAACCAGATTTCTTAAATATTTTCTCCATATCTATCCATTAGAAATAATAGGATATTGTAAAATTTCATGTTATAAATTTTAGCATGAAAGGGTTTTCTATAATATCTATCACTATGTTTGGGAGAGGTTATCTCTGCAAGATCTACAAGGTCCCTTTGGATTGTGAGAAAAGGACTCCTGTCATGATGCAACTGTACACCACTGTGCTCCAAAAGAGGGTCTGGAATGCAATGACTATCACTCATGCCCAGGTATGATCGTTTTATATGACAAACAAAATGCTTCATTTTTCACCTTAAGCTTTTCTGCTCAATAAAACAGTGTAGTTGGCTTGGCACTTAATTCTTTAATATCAGCAACCGCTCACATTTCAGTGCAAAGAACCACGAGAAGCCAGTCAAACATGATCAGGGCCTTGGTCACACATGTCCAAGGAAGGACAGCCTATTCATTAATTCAATCTGAGGTTGTACCAGTGCTGGTCACACCTAGATCATTATAGGTTGTCCTCAGGCTGTCTCTGCCTTGGGCAGCATCAGTCACACCTTTCTCCACAGTTGACCTGAGCCTCCTCCATGGAACTCTTGCCTCCCCACCCCTTTTACTTCATCATATCTACCTCCTTTCTGATTGGATGCCATTCTGTCACTCAAGGGGGGGGCGCGAAGGTCTTTGCAGTTCTTTTTTAAGCCTGCTTCCCCACCTCCACACACACCCTTCCTTTTTTACGTGCTTTTCTTCTCTGTGTGTTTAATTTTTAAAATAATAATAAATTTGCGTAAAACGCTAGATAATCATACACATAAACTGAGGAGAGAAGGGGAGGTGTCTCACAAACTCTGTGCATGCTGACTGGCTGAAGGAAAGCCTGGCTCCCACCCACCACACCACAGTTCAGCCTTCTTTAGCCCATTCCCCTGCTCACACTTGAGGAAGCGAAGATGGGCTGGAATGCCAAGATGGCCTGCGTCCTTGTCAGTCCTATAAAAATGAGGATTACAGTTAAGATGATGTAACTGGGGTAGGCTGGCTTGGAAAATGACTTAAATAAAAATAATGTCAGTAACACGATCTGAGGATGACTTGTGGTCAACCCAAACTATTTGTGTGACCAGGGCCCAGGAGAACACAAAAGGCAGAAGACATTGTTCAACTGGACAGAAGAGGAACCTGCAGAAGAGATCAAAGTAACTCCTATAATTCTGGTTGCCTTCTGGAAAATTATAGAAAAGAACATACTCCTCCTGGAGATCCAGGAAGTGTTGTCTTTGACACCTCTCCTGCTCATACACAATATGATCATGTGCATTGCTGCAGCATTTCCAAGATAGCTAATAGGGCATTCATCAGGCTGTACCAGCAAACCTCTAAAAAACTCCTGATAGAGCAAGAGTGCATTTCTTGTTTCACAATAGCAGCCAGACGTCTTTGGTGGTGGGTGAACTCCACCAACAGAGGTCCATCAGTGGGTTAAAATCTGTATGCTATGGCAGTCAGAACACAGAAATTAGTGGGAGTGACTCTGCTCCCACATGTTTTTCTGCCTTGTAATCCCCACTGGTGTGACTGTGGCCTTAGTTTTCTCATGTGCTTTCTCAGATATGTCCTAAATGTACTTTTTAAGGTGCAACTCATGTACTAGGTATGAATGTGGCAAGTAGGCCTGCCTACATGTAGAATATTTAGATGGACTGAGCTTTCCTGTTGAACGCACAAATACTGGTGTACTTTTTTTTTTAATTCTGCAACAAGTGAAAAGGTCTGTACTCTTGCTCCTGAACTATCTACATCCTGTTATATTCCAAATTAAAGGATGTATAGTTAAACCATGGGTTGGTCTCCCAACAGGCTTTTTAACACCCATCAGCAGCTCTGATCAGTTGCAACTGTGCAGTAGTAAAAACAGATAGTACTCTCAGTTGGAAAAAGTTGCACAACGCCATCTGAAATATATGCATTTTCCAAGACTGCAAAGAGTGGAGTTAAGAGTATGTACATGGTGCTTCTAGTTGACTGATTCATAGTGCTTTTGGGTGGATACACACCTACAAGTATCTGTATGTGAAGACTAGAGGCCTTTTCGCATGAGGGCCTATGGAATGCGTATAGGATGCCCTGGGATGGAGCATTTGCTCCGCTGGGCTGGCGGTTCCATTTGGAACCACCCCAGTCTGTCCCCAGGTGCCCATTTGCATTCCGGGTGTAGAGCACAAAATTGTGCTCTACACTTGGCCCAGGGCGTTCCCAGCCATCCCACAGTTGTTTGAAAGGGAGTGCCTTCACATGCTCCTTCTCTGGCAGCTGCAGGCCCCACCACCGCCTGCCCCCATTGGGCAGTCCTGTCATGTTTCTTCCCCAGTTCCCGTGGGCCCTAGGGGGCCGGATCAGGTCCCCTAGAACCCGCAGGAACCCCCCTGGGCACAGGCCTACACAGGGACGCGTGTGCACACAAGGCACTTATGTCGTGCTCACCGGGTTCCGAAGTGGCTGGTGGAACCCAACAAGCACATGGTAAGTTCCTTGTGCGCACGTGTGTCCCTGCATAGGCCCATGCCTGGGTGTGTGTACCTGAGGGGGTTCCTGCAGGTTCTAGGGGACTTGATCTGGTCCCCTAGGGCCCGCGGGAACCAGGGCAGGAACACTACAGTCCTGCCCACCCCTGGGTTGAATTTGACCCAATGGGGGCAGGGCTTTTTGAGCTGGGCCACACAGGGACGGATTCCCCTTTCACACGTAGGTAGGTAGGAACATGTGTCACACACTCATTACCTGTCTAGGTGAGAATGGGGAATCTGTCCTCATGTGTCCTAGCCTTACTGCACCACAGCCGTTCGGCTATGGTGCAAAAAGGCCTCAAATCTCTCCCAATCTCCCACTCCATGCACAGACTCTTAGATTCAGTTCACACACTGCATACAACAACTCCCATTTTACTTCCTGACTTCTTTACCATTGTTGTGCAGTTTGATCCTGGCACTGACATTTTAACACAGATAACAGATTGTGCAACATTGATGCTTCCTTGCGTGCTGCTTGTGCAAATTGTGAGCACTCAAATAGAAGCATTTACTTCAAAGATTCCATGTTACTGCTCTGAGTAATTAAAGTGAGGGCAACTTCCAGCTGTTATACCAGACCAGAAAGCATGTTAGGAGCCTCTGTTCCAGGTGCTGATACGGTACACCAACAAGTGTAGACTCATCCAATGCCCTCGTTTCTCTTTACCTATTTCATTAATAGATTCAATAGATTTATTTATTTATTTATTTAAAATGTTTATATCCCACCCCATATCCTAAGATCTTTTGGCAGCTTACAATAAAAGACCCATATACAAACAAGATACTAAATGCATTTATCTTATCACTTTTCCTTTCTTCTTCTTTTTTTTTACATTTTATACATTTGTTTGTCACTCTTATAATGCAGCCTACCCAGTGTAAGTCAAGAGCCAAACTGCATTACTGTGAGTTTCTGATATCACATTAAACAAGGGAAGCCACAACTATGCTGTACAAAACCATGTTATTCTAAGGAGGTTGCATTTTACTGACCACATAAGAGCAAAAACCTGCTATAAGAGAACACAGTATATGAAAAAGAAGAAGAGGAGTTGGCTTTTCTACCTGCTTTTCACACCCATTTAAGGAGACTCAAATCGGCCAACAAAGCTTTTCTATTCTTCTCCCCACAACAGAACACCCTGTGATGTAGGTGGGGCTGTGAGAGTTCAGAAGAGAGCTGTGACTAGCCCAAGGTCACCCAGCTGGCTTCATGGGGGAGGGCAGAATTGAACCCAGTACTCCCAGATAAGAGTCTGGCTCCTTAACCATTAAACTAGAGCAAACTGGCTCACATGAGGGACAACAGTATGCACCACAATTTTGCAACACTACCAGTAAAATTAATGCATCAGTACAAATAAATGCATTTATTTTCATATAAGAGGATTGCTCTTAGCTGCTTGATCTTTCTACAAAAATTAGGATCATGCACAGTGAAATGGTGGCAACAGGGTAGAAAATAGTTTGTTTAGTGAAGAATTGCAGTGACTAGCTCCGACCCTGAAATTGCACTGTGTATTCAAAGAGAGCACCTCTTCCCAAAAAGGTCAGGGCATATAGTCTGTGGAGGCTGTACTCCTACACTATTTTGACCTCTCTTTCCCATATCTCACTTGTGCCCAGTACAACAATCAAAGCAGCCTAAGGAGAGGACTGGATGATGACAATGATTTCATCACTATGTCATGTAGAAACTTCATAAAAAGTGAATTGATCAATCAGGGAATCAATCTTTATTTAATGGTCACAGCGCAGCTGAATAAAAAATGAAGAAATAAGAATAGTTTCACACTAGTTCCTCCTATCTCAGGGGATGTTCCAAGTAAGTCTTCAGCTAAGATACACTCCAGCTAAGGTACACTCCACCTTCAATCCACCTTCAGAGTATGACAAACTAATTTCCTTCTGCATTATTTAACCCAGAAAATCCACCTGTGAGTTAAATAACGTAGAAAGAAAATGGTTAGTTGCTTTACTACTGTATTCTTGCACTCTAAAGGTGGGTCAAAGGTAGATTAAAGGTTAGGTGTAACTGATCCCTAGTGCTATGACATACTATGGGAAAACCCAAATGTGAGTGGGAGGACATGCTAAAGGAGGCTGAACTGTGCTGTGGTGGGTGGGGTCTAGGCTTTCTTTTGGCTAATCGGCATGGGTAGAGTTTATGAGGCACCTCTCCTTCCTCTCCTCCGTTTATGTGTTGATTCCTCTTTCTAGCATTTTTACAGAAATTTATTTTTATTAATTTTTAAAAAATTAATTGCAAGAAGAAAAGCACATAAAAAAAGAAGGGGGGCATGGAGGTGGGGAAGCAGGCTTTAAAAAGAACTCCAAACACACCCTTGACTCCCTTGAGTGACATGAATGGTATCCAATCAGAAATGAGATAGATTTGATGTAGCAAAAGGTGTATGGAGCCAAGAGCTTTGTGGAGGAAACCCAGGCCAATCTCAACAAACCCATGAATAAGCCATCCAATGTAGGACTCATCTAACAAAAGACCCAATCATAAGAGAACATAACAGCATAAGAGGAGCCCTGCTGGATCAGGCC
This sequence comes from Aspidoscelis marmoratus, assembly GCA_014337955.1. Classification (NCBI taxonomy): domain Eukaryota; kingdom Metazoa; phylum Chordata; class Lepidosauria; order Squamata; family Teiidae; genus Aspidoscelis; species Aspidoscelis marmoratus. The sequence goes on along the minus strand of MTQE01003428.1, from coordinate 27,715,277 downwards.
ACAGTCCATCTATTCCAGCATCCTGTTGCACATGGTGGCCCAACAAAAGCTCATGGGCATCTCAAGCAGAGACAAGGACAAAGCTTTGCCTGCTCTTGAAACCCAGCAAATGGCATTAGAAGCATCCTGCTTCCCACCCCCAGCCTGAAAGACGTTCCTAGGCATGAAAGATGTACCTAGGCATTCATTCTAGTAGCCATTGATACATCTGTCATCCATAAATGTGTCTAACCCTACCTTAAAGCCATCTAGACTGGTAGCTGTCACCACCTCTTCCGGCAGCACATTCCCCCTGTCAGATGTTACTCTCCTACCCATCAGCTTCATAGAGTGCCCTCCTGGTTCTAGTGTTGTGCGACAGAGAAAAGAAATTTTCTCTATCCACCTTTTCTATACCATGCATAATTTTATATACTTCAATCAGGTCCCCTCTTAAGTGCTGTCTCTCCAGACTGAAGAGGCCTAGACGTTGCAGCCTGGTTTCGTAAGGGAGGTGTTCCAGACTCTTAATCATTCTGGTTGCCATTTTCTGCATCTTTTCCAGTTCCACAATATCCTTTTTGAGGTGTAGTGACCAGAATTGTACACAATATTCCAAATGTGGCCTCACAATATATTTATAAAGAGGCAAAATGACACTTGTTGACTTATTTTCCATTCCCTTCCTAATTATTCCCAGAATTAAGTTAGCACAGCACCAGTCCCATGCTGTCCATTCAACAAGTGATTGTTCTGGAGGTGCTTTTCCCTGGAATATCACTTGTTAGTTCAAGATTTGGCTGGCATCTGGAGCCAGCCACATTGATTAATGGGGAACTAAACCATAGTTTTCCACAATCAATGGCTGTATAAATAATTATATTGCATCTCCACAATGGGGGATTTGTAGTGCCTTAAGGTATCTGCCAACAAAACTGCAGGGAGATGCCCATGCCTTCACCAAGAGTCAATGACACCAAGCACTGCAAGTTTGTGCTAATGGACCACACCTGCCAGCACTGTGGATATTCTATAAAAACCCTGAGCAACATTCCATGCTTTATTTGTGGATTCAGGCAGTCATGGCAAGATCCCTGGGGACTGCCTTCAAGAACCATGGCATCTACGCATAGCCCCTGAGGGAATGCACTGGCTGTACAGCGCTGGTCATTGACCTGCTCCCCAGTGCAAAAATGGACCCAGGAAGCGCACTAATTAAAGACTGTGGGTGTTTTTCCACTGTCACTAGAAGTACCCATTAAGTACCCATTTTATTTATTTATTTATTTATATTTATATTTATATCCCGCCCCATACCCGAGGGTCTCTGGGCGGCTTACAACATTTAAGAACAAGCACATTAAAATTGTAAAATGGGTACTTCTAGTGACAGTGGAAAAGCACCCCATGTTAAGGCAGTTCCTTGAGCATTCTCTGAGTTACACCAGGCCAGTTGTCCAGCATGTGCAGCCCAGACAGCACATAAAAATCAAGTCTCTTTTGCCAGGCTCTGGGAAATGGCCCTGCAATCTAACCCTCTAATTTGTATCTTCAGAGACCGCAAAACTTCTAAGGCCATTTCCTACATTCAGGAAAAACATGGCTGGAAACATGTCCTTTCCCAGCTGCTATGATTTCATGGACAGGAGCAGCGACAGGTGTGTGAACAGCACACTGCTGCTTTTCAAAGAGCACCGTGGTCAGACTCGCTCTTCTTGCCTTCCTGCCAAGCAGTATTTTGGGTTACCGCACCACTGGCAGCAGTGCACAGAAACTGCCATAAATTCCCAAAGCTTCAGCTAAAAATGAACTGAGTTAAACTATACATAGCAATCGCTGTGCCTACCCATTTGTACCAAGCTGAGTTCCAAAGCTTCAGTGCTTTGGAGGAAAGTAGGTTGTGAGGGGAGGTGAGATTGAAACAGGGAGACCCTTGCCTTTCAATGTGGTGATATCAAGGCTTGATCTACCAAAGTTCCTCCGTTTTGGACCCTAACAGGAGTTGTGAGGGGGACAGGAAAGAACGGCACCTTCTCTTTTATTCGGAAAGGTTTTGATTCTCTTTTGCGAGTCTGATCTGCCAAGCCATAATCAAGGGTTAATTTCACAGCTCACTGCTTCATCTAGCATAATATCCATTCAGACTAATTAAATCTGTCTAATAATGTGAGTGCCTTTGCCTTTGTTCTTCCCATTCTTTGTTTTACACCCTTCACATCTCATCTCCAGAACTACACGCCATCACATCCTACACTGACAAGCAGAATCCATCCCTAAAATTAAAACATTCCTGACCTATCTATGATGACAAGGCGAGCAAGCTTCACGGCGCTGCGGCCCATGAAGAGAGCTGACACATTTGTTTTTAATTTCAAAAGAGTAGAGAGTGAAGATCTGACCCTGTCAATCAGACCCCGTGACAAGTTTAATCATTGGTGCCCCACAAAATCACGGCTAAATAGGAATGCAAATAATGTATCACAGAGCTCTTATAAATGCTAATCAAGGAGAAGTAATCAACTGACAATTTCACTGATCTCCTTTCTGAGAGAATCAGTCAATGCGCAGTCTCTGGGCCACAAAGAGAAGGAAAGACAAAGGGGAAAACATCTTTCCTTTTTCAGGGCTGAAAATGATGATGATGGTAGCGATGATGATGATAATTTGCTTTTGATCTCCTCGCAGAACTCTAAAGCAAGACATTTTTCAACCTGATGATATTCTGAAGCAGGTATAGTTTATTAACTGTATCCCACAGCAAGGGAAACACACAGGAACTTCTGTTGCCATAAAAATTGTCATTTGTTTTGTGGATGACTTCAAAATTCTCTACATCTGAAAAGCCCCCAGTGACCTTTTCCAGCTGCGCTTTTTAAGGATTTGAGGAAAGAAAGAAAGAAATCATTTTATGTATAGCTATACGTTCTTCTAAAAGTCCCTGCAAAGAAAAAGAAATGTCTAAAACTGAGGCAACTAGAGACTAGAAGCACTCTTATTTGGTTATTCTAAGGCCTGGTTTGTATTCATCTCCTCGTTTTTTTACTGTAGTGAGAAAATATATCACTACTGACAATTCACAGACAGCTGTGATCTGAATCATTACATCAATAGTCTTTCACATGGTAATGTATGGCCGTGTAAGCTGTGAAAAAACACAATGAGAAGACAAAGGGAGATAATTATCTTTGAATTATGGATTATTACAGAGAGTACCACAGACTTCAAGAAGAGATGGTCACGGACCAAATAAACTCTGCCTGTACCTGATCAGCATATAGAAACTTGCATGTACTGAGTTGAGGTAAGAAAGGGCCGTGAAAAAAATTGATTATGCTTGGCCCAAGAGTGAGGGCAAACTAAATGGGCAACTCAAGCCTCATTCCCACTTGACTATTTTAATCCAGACTAGACTATTTTAATCTGTATTCATAACCAAGCACATTCTGGCTGTTCCCATTTGCTCAATTTGAATACTGGAGTTCCCATTCAAACTGCAGAAATCCCCAGCACAGTGAAGCAGGATCTTTTCATCTCTGCCCTTGTCCTTTGATCCTCCCATTACTCTCCCTGACAGGAACAGGTTTTGCCACCTTTTTGCACAGCAGCAGCATAGCGGAGCTCTTCCCATTTTCTTCTTCCCCTCCCCAAAAGTTCTGATTTCTTGATTTCCTCCCTCTCTGTGCTTCCAGAGGGAATTTGCAGATGAAGGGTTTTACTGGGCAGGCGAGGGTCCTTGTGGCTTCCTGGAGGTGAAAGTTGCTTTTCCCCTTCTTTTTCCATCATTTGGAAGAAAACCCCCGCAGTGTGTCATCTGGACTTCTAAGGTAAAGGTGTTTTTAGAGTGACGGAATGGTGGGACAGGGACAGCAAGGGAATCGTGGTTCCTGCACAGGTTCAAAGAGAGAAGAGGGGATTTTCCCTTTCTTATTTGTTTCGAATGAGCTGCTCAGGACTAAGTGGGGCTAAAAAAGAGATTCCCTCTGCGACTGTTAGCCGTTACAATGTAATGTATCTCTCACAATTACACTGGCATTTACAAAAAGGGTAATTCTATGTTCAAAGATCCAACACTTTTTTTGATCTCCATACAGAAAAGATGAGACGGCAGACCTTCCCAGATGTGAAATCCCACCCATCTAATGCTGTGCCAACAGTGGCAGCAAGCATTGGCCAGAAGGATATGGGGGAGGGGCTGCCCCAAAGGCAGACCTCCTCCCCAAGTACTCTAGTACCGTTCCCAAAGGAGAGAGAAAGAAAAAAAAAGTGGGCTAGCCACCGAAATGGGACCAAGACGTGTTTTTCCGAGGACTATTTTTCTTTGGATTTTGGCGATATAGTTTTCGTAAAGTCCAAGAATAAAAATTTAAATGGGATTGGACAATCCTGAAAAAGGACTGGATTCGGATTTAATCTAGTCTGGGAATGCAGCCTCAGTGGCACATAAGATCAGCAGGCAGCCCCTTGTTCATTCATTTTGAGTTGTGAGAGTGCTGTTGGCTTGAAGGAGGGCCTTTTCTGTAGTGTCCCCCAGTTTGTGGAATTGCCTATCCCAAGAGGCCCTGCCAGGCACCAACCCTGTATATGTTTTAATGCTCAGTGAATGCACTTTTCTTTTACCAGGGCATTTGGCTGTTCCCTCTCTATTGTTATGGTGCTTTATACTTCCTATTTTTCTCTTTAGTTCTAGAATTTTAAGTTAAATTTTACTTGCAAACCTCCCTGAGACCATTACAGATTGGGCAATATAATAATGTAAATAATAAGAGAAAGAGAGAGAGAGAGAAGAAGAGTTGGCTTTTCTACCTTGCTTTTCTCACCCATTTAAGGGGACTCAAAACAGCTGGCAAACCTGTTCTTCTCCCCACAGCAGAACACCTTGTGAGATAGGTGAAGTTGTGAGAGCTCAGAAAAGAGCTGTGATTAACCCAAGGCCACCCAGCTAGCTTAATGGAGGACTGAGGAATCAAACCCAATATCCCCAGATAAGAGTCCAGCTCCTTAACCATTAGACCAAACTGGCTCAGATAAGACAGATGGACAGGTCAGTCGAGGAGGAAGGCAACTCTGATTAAATGTACAACCCAGGCCAAACCATCTTGGCTTGTTACCTAATTTATCTAGGAAGAGGTGAGCTGTATTTTCAGATGTCGTAGGTGCCCTGTTACAGCTCTTTCATAATTGTGAGGAGGAGGTTTCAGCTGCACTCCAGATGTTCCTGAGTAAGAACTCCCACCCTTGAATGATGAGGATTATAGTTCAGGGACATCTGGTGAACCACCGTCTTGAGGTACTTTGAAGCTGTGCCTAGCTCCCTCTACTAAATGGAGCCTCTGGCAAAAATAATATAATAAAAAACCATGAAACAGCATACTGCATACTTAAAATACATTTAAAAAGAACAGATTAAAAAGTGTCTTTTACCCCAACTCCTTCATCTCCCAAACAGTCCTCAAAAGGGCCCCTAACAAACAATGTCTTTAAGCTCTTTCACTTCTGCCCAGAAACTCTGCAAAGTTCACTTCTGGGCCTCACTGGTCCACACTTTAGTGCAGATCTGGGAGGCCTTGCCCAATGCTGGTATGCTCTCTGTCTGTGCTAGATGGAACTGATCAGAACTACCAGAAAACCTGTTTAAATAGGCCTACCATAGACCAATGGCTTCTGCTCCAGAACATGGAGGTGTGCAGAAGGTATGCCTTCATATTTTGAGTTTTGAGAAGACTCATTTCAGTGGCACACCTAAGTACTCCACTGAAATGGGTCCCCCATTGACTTAGAGGCCAGCCTCAAAGCTTATGTGAGCTTTGGGCCATGGTAGGGGCTGGTCTAGATAAGAGTTGTGATGCAGATAGTGTTCTTCCAAATCATATTTTCCTATGGCCTAATGCAGCTTGCCTAGCTGGTTCAGAATCACTGGTTCAGACCACGGAGATGTGAGGCCTAGCAGCAGCTTCTGCCTCAGGTGGATGCTCTTCATAGGTGATTGTGCCTTAGCCTGATTGAAGTACCTAAAATTATACATGGTATAGAAAAGGTGGATAGAGAAAATTTCTTTTCTCTATCATACAACACTAGAACCAGGGGGCACTCTATGAAGCTGATGGGTAAGAGAGTCGGATCCAACAAGGGGAAGTATTTCGTCACCCAGAGGGTCACTGGTTTATGGAATTTGCAGCCGGAAGAGGTGGTAACAGCTGCAAGTCTAGATGGCTTTAAGGTAGGGTTAGACAAATCTATGGATGACAGATGTATCAATGGCTACTAGAATGAATGCCTAGGTACATCTTTCAGGCTGGGGGGGGGGAAGCAGGATGCTTCTAAGGCCATTTGCTAGGATTCGAGAGCCTCTGCTTGAGATGCCCATGAGCATTTGGTGGGCCACCATATGCAACAGGATGCTGGACTAGATGGTCTTTGGCCTGATCCAGTAGGGCTTCACTTATGTTCATATGTTCTTATGTTCTTATAGCCATACGCAAGAATTTTCAGCAGCTGAAAGGAACAGTTCTAAAACTGACTAAAACTGACACAATTTCAGTGGAAGCACCTCAATTGCCAGTCTGTTTAAACTCCGTTGGGACTTGGGTATTTTTTAAGGTATTCTGAAGGGAGAGGGGAATTTTCCACTTTGAGGACGTGGTCCCACCTTCACTTGAAACCTTCTTCAGTCCCTTGGTGAATGCTTGTGGACCTGGTTAAATGGGTTTACAACAGATCTGTGTCCATCTAGTACAGAGAAAGCTGAAAGTGGGATTGGGGCCATCTTGATCTGAATTAATGAGCAGATGAGGGGGGCAGCTATCCAGATTAAGAGGGTACTTAATCCAGATCACTAGTAAAAAACAAAAAACAAAAAACCACAATACAGTTAAAACAAGTAAAACAGAAGCCACCTGTATACCGTCAGTGTTCTACTTTCAGAAAATGTGTTCTTTTCTTGATAGCTTTTAAAATAAAGAGGCTAACTCCTACTATAATAGATCTTTCATGTCCTTGTAGAACAGTGGTTCTCAACCTGTGGGTCGCGACCCCAATGGGGGTCGAACGGCCATTTTGGCGGGGTCGCCAAAGGTCCCGCAGGCCCCCCGCGTCCCCACCACCATGCCCCCGCCACGCCCCCCGCTACGCCGCCGCGCCGCAAGATCGCCATCGGCCCGAGTGCTCCGCTTCCTTTTCCTCCTCCTCCTCTTGCTCCTTTTTCGGCGGCAGCGGCCCGCGGCCGGCTCTTTTGGGGCGGGCGGCGCTGGCGCTCGCCGCGGGGCATCGACAGGGCCCACTGCCGCCCGCCTGGCTGAGGACTCTTCCCGCCGCCACCACCGGGGACTTCTTGGCTGCCGCCGCAGCCCGCATGGGCTGGAAGTGCACAGCGGTGGCGCGCAGGGAGGAGCGGGGGGCGGCGGGGGAGGGGTCCCCGGTCAGGCAGGCAGGGGCGGCTCCCGCTGGTGTCCCGCGGCGGGTGCCGGTGCCGCCTGCCCTGGGGGAGCCACCTGTGGGCTGCTGCTGCTCTTGCCGCCGCCGCCACTAGCGCCACTCACCAGGCGGCAGGAAGGAGCAGAAGCGGCAACAGCGCTCATCATGAGCGCCAAGGCGCCGCCGCCACCTTCCCGTGCCTCCATGAAGCTCCGCGCCCTCTTCTACTTGGCCCTGCCCCTGGCCCCGCCCACGCCCGCCCCTGGCCCCACCCGCACCTGCCCCTGGCCCCGCCCCGCCCTGGCCCCACCCCTGGCCCCGCCCCTGGGGTCCCTGAGGCATGGCGAGCTGCATTTTGGGGTCACAGCCTTGGAAAGGTTGAGAACCCCTGTTGTAGAAGAAGTGCCATAAGCTCAGTTCTGTGGTGTGACTGAAACTTGGATACTAATGGGTATAAAAACCTGTGTCAAAGTTCAGTATAAGCTGGACATTCAATAAGAAAATGTTCCATATCTTCAACCGACTGATCACCCCAGACACAGAGTCTTTCACATCTTGGCATGTTATGGTAATGGCCAGTTTGCATCATGATGCCAAGTTGGTCAAATCTGGCCCTAGTAAACAATCTTCTTAAAGGTAGTGGAACCGGGATAGCCAGATATTTTTCAAGCTTGGTATTCCCTTTATGGAGGGCTAAAAACTTTGTGGCAGTCAACCTGGCTATGCTTGCTAGGTCTGATTGAGAGTATATATCATGAATACGTTGTCTGAGAACTTGTTTGGCCCTAGGTCCTACGTCATTTAGGAATTGCAGAGGTAGGCCCAGATCACTAGTCAGTATAGAAAGGTTGTTAGCTTCAACTCTGACCTTTCAGAAGTGAACATGATCTCCAGTGTATATTTTTAAGTTTTCCTTAAACAAGGGATTATTACATCGTCTTCAATACCAAATCTGATGGACTATAGAAAAGTCTACATTGAAAATTGTGGCTATATTCTAAGCCTTACTTAGTTCTTTTGTGTAAAAAAGAATTACAGGGCGGTACACCTTCCATCTATTCAGGAAATGTTTCTGTTGCATTTCTGATTGCTCTGCCTATGACAACTTTTAGAGCAGTCGGTGGAGGAGGCGTTTGTGTTGTATGCGCATGTGTACATTTAATTGCCCTGCTTTAACCTTGCAGAGTGAACTATTGCTTAAGGGGGGAAAATGCTTCTGTTTGTTGTTAATCTCTCCTCTTGTAACAACATTTCCCTCTAAGAGAATCCTCAGTATGAGAGACCATTAATCCAGTTTCCCTGGGGAAGTTCAGTTCTATAAGACTGTAGAAAGTCAATGCCTGAGCAAGTATGTTCCCCACCCTGCTTTGGAAGGGAAGAAGCAAATAAATTATGTGAAAACATACAGGACTTCAAGCTTGTGGAGGACCTCCTCTTTGTAAATTATTAATATGAAGAAGAAGAAGAAATTTTCCACTTTGCTGGAATCTGCTCATATCGTTTGCTGATACATCAATCAGTCCTAGGTGCTTGGGAAGGGCCCGAGTAGTGATTACAACTACCAAAACCAGCATAAATATCTTGTTTGCTGTGTGTAACTGTTGTTTTATAATAATAATAATAATAATAATAATAATAATAATAATA
>MTQE01003428.1:27664885-27678043 GCA_014337955.1 Aspidoscelis marmoratus | reverse complement strand
AAAATATCTAGTTTACAAAATGCCCCATCAGTTAAGGCAACAATTTACTTATGCACGATCCAAATTAACTGGTTCCATGGTGAAGTACGGTAGATACCATCAGGTACCTTATGAAGAGACTGTAGCGCTTTCTGCACTAGCCCTTATTCCAGAGTATATCTTGGGACTGGGGTCTGTTGTCCATATGCTAATGCAGCCTATGGAAGGCTTCAGCTGGGATCTACCATAGTCTGCACTACCATGCAGATAACAAGTCCATGTTCTATGTTCCAGAATAAGGCCAAGTGCGGAAAGGCCCTGTGTGTCTGTGGCACAGTAGAGGTTGAAGACCTTCTTCCTATTTTGTTTACCTGCCCCTTGTATTCTCTATTAAGAACAACTTGCTTGGACCCCCTTTTGCAAAATGCATCTCATTGGAATACAGATCATAAAGTGAGTTACCTTTTGCAGGAATAAAATGTCCAGGTGACACATAGGGTAGCTCTGTATTTGGTTAAGGCTGCCTGACTTAGGAAATCCTTCATTGAGCTGAATGGGGTGTTTTGTAAGGGTGAAGGGGACAAATAACAATTACATTATATACATATTTTAATTTTATACTTGTATGTTTTATCCATGCACGTTGCCCATGATTTTATCCTTTGTCCACTTGATATGGTCAGAATGACTAATCAATAAAGTTCATTTCATTTCATTTCACAGTCATTTAAACAAGCCTTTCTGTGCTTCCTGAACATGCATGGATGCAAGGAAGCAATAAAAGGAAAAACAGAAGAATCTCTCTGGACAGAAGGAAGTTCAACTTTAGCATCTCATTAAAGAAAACTTCAAATATCAGCTCTTTTTACATTCTAGCAGGTTTAAATTATCTCGCATGAATTTGCTGTTAGTGGTTGCACTGTTCTATTATGCATGATTCCTGGCTGTTTGTATCATGAGCAAATATCTACACAGTGCCCCAACAGCAGTTTTTGGTGTGTGCTAAAGCTTTTGCAAATGGTCATATTATTAAGCTAATGGGAGTTTGTTTTTGCGTCTGCATATTTTAAAAAAAGAATTAAAATGTTTATGTTTTAACCTTGTGCATTTTCCCATTAAACTCATTTAAGCCAGGTTCCCACTGGGCATTTTATTCAGGTTTAAAGCAGGTTTTTTGTTTGTTTGTTTGTTTTTAAATCAGCAGTGAGGTCTGGTTTGGGGCATTCCCACTGTCAGGTTATAATGCGGACTTGCAGGGAAGGAATGCCTCCCTTCTCTCCTTTGTCATACCCTGACTTCATCTGGGCGAGCCATTCAAACCCCACCCCCTGTATAAGCCTGTCCCCGATTCAATGGAATCCTTCAGCAGCCCACCATAGCACAGCTTCTCATGTTAAAGATAACTTTCCCTGGTGTTTTGTGCTAGGTCTGTAGATCAAAGCAGTGCAACATGGCAGGGGCAACGGAAGGAAGGATGCAGGGAAACAGGGAGGCTTTCACACAAGGAGCCAACAATTATGCTGGATCAGAACATTAGAGCAGCACAAAATGGCAGGGATGTGATGCAGGCAAAAGGCATGAATGGAAGGAGGGAGGGACACAAGAGCCAACAACCCCAGGATGGAAGCTGCCAATTTGCCACACTGAACTCTTGTTACAATGTTACAGCTCTCCCCTGCCTTTCAGGCAGCCCGATCTCATTAGCACATAATGGCGGACTGCAGGGGGAAGAGAGGGGACTAGGGCACAGGAAATCACAGCTACTTATTGAGTCAGGGGAAACTGAAGAGAACTAAAGCATGGTCCGCCCCCCAAACCCCACTTGTATTCCCATTGCTAAATAGTGAGGATTATTTCTAAATCCAGCAGCGAGACCTCTTTTGATCTAACCAGATGTTAACCTATTGCAAAATATGGGGTCAAGTGTGAATTGGTCTTGGATTAAAACATAAGTTTAAACACAGGAGTTATCAATGGGTTTCTTAAATCTAGTTTACCATTGCCAGGAATGAATTTTAGGAAAATTTTGCACTTGGCTTTCCAGCCATGGGAAGCTTTGGGCAAAATGGCCTGGATTACACTAAGCATCTGCACTTGCAGGTGCTTAGTGCATTTGAACCCTACCCCAAACTGTCCAGAAATGTACCTTAAATGTAGATGGCCACTGTCTGGGCAGCCAACCTCCTCCCTGGTGCCAGCCAGAATGTGCTTGTGTGCCAACAGCAACATGCTTGTGCAGCGCTCTCACTAGGGCAACCACATGGTGTGCCATATCACCTGCCCCTCCAATATCCAGAAGCAAAAAAGCTGGCCAGAGCCTCACCAGTTCTGGTGCTTGGTGAAGGCAAGTGCATGCATGGTGCAGGTTCAGCTTTCACCATCCGTAGCCAGTGTGGGAGGAGCTTCTGCTTGGAAGAAGCCAATTCTGGTTAGGAAACGGCTCTTTCAGGTGTGGATGCTCTGTCTTGGATTTCACTCTGCACTGACTACAGGGCCAAGTGTGAATTGGCCCTTCCAGTGTAGGTATGTTTAGTGTGGTGCCGAATTCAGACATTTGAACTTGAACAGAATGTTACAATATTTGTATGCTAACATTCAAAAGAATACGAATGTTTCTGGACATTTGTACGAATAGTTCGGACATTCATTAAACTGGGGAAATGTATCAGATACACATTTATTCATATCAGATACATATCTATTTGTATCAGATACATATCTGTTCATATCAGATACATAACTATTCATGTCAGATATGTATTTGTATTAGATACAAATCCGTTTGTCAGATACGTATCTATTTGTATCAGATACGTATTTGTTCCTATCAGATATGTATCTGTTAGTATCAGATACGTATCTATTCATATCAGATACCTATCAAATGTTTGTACATATAGATTCATATTAAATAGAATTGTACTACATTCAAATGCGATCTATTCATACGAATACAGATTTTTGAACATTCGATTCGTTTTGAATCGAATGCCCCAGAAACATTTGTGCATATCCCTATTCTGTGAAGAAAGGCACAGGACAATTCTGCAGTGGCTAGAATACTGCACCAGCAAATGTACTGGAACCTCTCTTCAGCATGCTGATATGGTCTGAGGGAGGTCCCAGATGGAGATAGAGCCTTCCTAAGACTACACCAACACACAGAAGGGAGTCTCCTTGTACTACTGCTGGTCCAGTTTATTAGACAACGTAGAATTTCCCACTTTCCCCCATCTTGTGTAACCAGAACTGTACTAGGATAAAATCACCTTGTGTTAGTGTGCTGAAAAAGGGACAGGATAATGAGTACAATGAATAACATATTCAGGTATTCTGATAAAAAAATAAGACAACAGTCTTGCCTTACTTCAGAGGTTGCAGCATCAGCAAGAAAGCACGTAAGACCAGGTAATAAAGGAAGTGCTCACATAAGCAGGATGCATACATTTGGCATCTATATTCAGACATCCACTTGAATGAAAAACGTCACTCTCCTTTTCTTTCAAGTGTACAGTAGAATCGATCAATCATCAGTCAATATATTTATATACTGCCTTCCAAATATGGTACTGCTTAAGGTAGTTAACCAGGGGGAAAGATTTGTCAATGTATATTATGTGGTGTGTCTTTTTATATGGTTGGGTTGTTTATTCTGTTCTCTGTTTATTTCTTTTTCTGTTCATTTCTTTTTCATTTTGTTTGTACTTTTTTCTCTTGAGTATTTTTATTATGTTTTGAAATTTAATAAAAATATCTAAAGAAATAAAAAATAAAAAAGAAATATATGAACCACTTTATAAACAAAAAAAATAAAAACAATGTTATAGTAGTAGAAGTCATAATAATATGATCATTAGAAGAAGAAGAGTTGTCTTTTCTACCCCGCTTTTCTCACCCATTTAAGGGGACTCAAAGTGGCTGACAAAGCTTTCTATTCTCCCCATAACAGAACACCCTGTGAGGTAGGTGGGGTTGTGAGAGCTCAGAAGAGATCTGTGACTAGCCCAAGGTCATCCAGCTGGCTTCGTGGAGGAGTGCAGAATTAAACCAGGTATTCCCAGATAAGAGTCTGGCTCCTTAACCACAAGACCAAACTGGCTCATTAAAAAATAAACCAAAACCAAAACTGTGAGTTAAAGAAGAAAAAGAAAAAGGAGACCAGGCCTGTGTTCATACCTAAGTTTTAACCCAACTGTTCTACTCTTCTTCCACTTTTTGTATCCCTTGAGATGACTGACTTTTTAATCATTGCCTTTAAAGGAATATTAAGGTTTTAAAAATGAAGTTAGAAAGTAAGACACTCTACTGTACATTTTAAAGGCATTTGTTCTCTTCTTTTAATTTGACCCATTCCTTGCATCCTGTTTTTATATTACAGGCTGTGGAGTCTGGGATTTGGATGCACTGTATTGCAATGGTTTTGCTCCTATCTCCATGGTCAGTGCTAGAGAGTGGTGGTAGTAGAGTTCTGCTCAATGCCCTGGGAACTCACTTGTAGGGTTCCTCAGGGATTAATTTTATCTCCCATGCTCTTTAACAGCTATACAAGGCTGCTGGGATAAGTCACCTGGAGTTTTGGAATCAGGTGTCATCAATACGCAGATGACATCCAGCTGTATCTCTCCATGCCTTCAAAACCAAGAGCCCAGTTCAAGGGAACTTATAAGGTCTTACATGGATTGGTCTCTAAACACCTTCTTCCCTATAGTAGACCTGCCTGTGCCTAAGATCCGCCAGTAAGACCACCTTAGCAGTTCCACTGTCTTCAGTTGTTAATGGGGTGGGAATAAGTGAGAGGGCATTCCTGCTCGTAGCCCCAGGTTATGGAACAATCTCCCCTCTGAGGAGCATCAGGCACACACCCCTCATATGTGTTCAGATGACTGATGAAGACACAGGTCTTTATCCTGGCCTTTTGGTGAGGGAATGACATTCCTTCCCCATTAGGCACTGTCACTGTTCTAGACATTCTTGTTTATCTGCTTTTATTATGATTTTACTGTGACCCACCCTGAGACCTTTGCTATAGGGTCGGATAGAAACAGATTAGATTAGATTAGATATTAGATAAATAAATACTGGAGAAGGCATTGCAAAAAGGAGGCAAAATCTGGCTTAAAACCAGCATTATTTTGCATCTCCCGGACAAAAGCAAATCCTATTTGGCCTGTCACTACAGTAGGTGTGTGAGGGATGGACCGGGGGGAATTCCTTTTATCCAGCCTTTAGCTGTAAACATTCCATTGCCTTCTTCGAGCAGGCCTCTGTTTCCCCATCCTGCTCAGAAGCCATTTTCTAATACAGTACTAATGTTTTATACACACATCTCAAATACAATGCGCGCTCCCCCAGCCCCAAAGGCAATGGGGCATTCGTTTATAGTAAATCAGAAGTGTCACCCTTGGCAACCCACAGCACTGAAACATTTATTCAGCTTCACGTTGCTGGCACTTAGAATTATTTCTTTCATGCCTGATAGCCAAATTACAATATGGCAGGTTTCCCTGGAGCCACTGGATCATTAGTGCCAGCTCACAACATACTTTCAACTGATATGGCATCTCATGTACAGCTGCCAATCAAAAAATAGGAAATGCAAATGAAGGGGGGCCCATTGGTGTTCAATTACTGTATAGTGAGCTCCTTACAGTTTTGCTTAATGACTTGCAGTCATTTTGCTGAGTGGAAGGAAGAAGAGAGAACACAGGAAAGAATTCCCCCTAGGGAAGCCAGTTATGAGTGCAAGAAGTTTTTACATTTGATTTCCATATTTATTCATTCCCCCCCTCCTCCTCCCTCTGCGTGTTTCTAAACACTAGGCCGAGAAAATACTTAGCATGGCTTGTTATACAAATACATGAGCTTGTCAGATGAATGGGCTGCCAAGGCCACATCAGCGAAGAAGATGAGGGGTTTTGCAACGTTGCTTCTCACGGAAGTGTGAAGTTTCAGCTCCAGCAAAGTGATCCGTGTATTAACCTTTCCAAAACAGCTTGTCTGTGGGCAGTTTTGGTAGCCGAGGGCTGCTCTTTAGCAAACCTCATGACTTCACTGCTTTCGGCAGCAAACAACTCGGGTTGGTGCTGCTCCTCTAACCTTTCTACCACGCCTTTGAGTTGGCAATTTAGCCAGGGAGTGCGGGAGAGGGCTCATACTGCAGCCCTCCAGATGTTGCTGATCTCTAGCTATCACCATTCTTCGCCAGGAGCCAGATGGGGTGGCCTAAGGGGTGGTATACATCAGGGTAGGGATGTGCACAAATGTTTTTTTTTTTTTTTTTTGCATTTGAGTCATATAAAATCGAAAGTAAGAAAATTTGTATTCGTTTGAATAGATCATCTTTGAATCTGGTAGGATTCTATTTGAATATGAATATCTGATATGAATGCATGTGTATCCGATACGTATCCAATATCTATCCTGTAACATATCCGTTCCGAAAGCATCAAATCCAGCCTGAATCCACTTTGAATCCACTCTCAAACCATGTTGAATGCACTCTTGATCCATTCGAGATGTGCCTGGTTCAGCTGCTTTCCTACCTCCTTGTTTCACGTATGTTCTAAAGCAGTGATGGTGGACCTTTTGAGCTCGATGTGTCAAAATTTGCAAGAAAACCTAGCTTAACTCGGGTGCTGTGTCACATCTAGAAATATCCATAATTTTCTGATATTTGTAGCTCTAGTAAAAAAGTTATATTTTTGATATATGTATTTTATTAAAAGCAAAAACAAATAACTCATTACATTAGTGACTTTTGTTGAATTTCTTTTGCTCAATCTTCAATTGAAGGTTGGTATATTGTACACATCAAGAACAAGCAAGCACTACACGCCCAGGTGCCAGGTTGACCATGTGTGTCACCCAAAAGGGCTTGGCATGTCACCTGTGACACGTGTGTCATAGCTTGGCCATCACTGTTCTAAAGCATTCATACGACTATGAATGTGAGTGTACGAAAGTCATAACATTTGATTTGTATGCAAATGTATGAATTCATATGAGTTCATATGAACATCAAATATTACGAACATTTGTGCACATCCTTAGTTCAGGGACATCTGAAAGGTCACAGGTGAAGAACCTAATTCAATCTCTTTGCTATAGAAATTCTGCTGAAGAGACAAGGCATGGTGTAGCTTAAGCATAAGAACACAAGAGGATTAGGCTACAGTCCACCTAGTCCAGCTTCCCATCACACAGTGGCCAACTAATTGCTCATGGACATGGACATGTCAAGCAGAAGCCAAAGGTGCCACTTTCACCTGCTCTCGACTCTTTGCAAATGGCCTTTAGGCACATCCTATCTCTCTAACCATAGGTGGTACTTAGGCATCATTTCCAGTAGCCATTGATAGACTTGTCCTCCATGAATTTGTCTAACCCTTTCTTAAAGCCATCCAGGCTGGTTGCTGTTGACTCCTCTTCTGGTATTAAATTCTACAGACTGATGACCCTCTGAGTGAAAACAACAACAACAACTTCCCCCTTGTCAATCTTCACTTTTCTGCCCATTGGTTTCATGGAGTGCCCCCTGGTTCTAGCTCTGTGCAATAGAGAAAGGATTTTCCCCCACCTTTTCTACATCATGTGTGATTTTATATACTTCAGTCATGTTACCTCTTAAACATCATCTTTCAAGGCTAGATGTCGACTGTATTCTAGATGTTGCGAGTGTGAGAGAGAAAGATTTGTCTCTTCAGCTAAACTTGCAGCATGAAGCATAAACAAAATAAAAGCTAAATGATAGGCTGTGGGCAGCATCCCAAGCTCCCCGTGAATTAATATACAGTATAGGTACCATAAATTTAATATTAAATATTAAATTTATAAATGATTAAAAATGGAAAAATCCAGTCTGCTTAGGTTTCTCTTTGCTTGCCAGTTTTCTTTAAAGAAGTGATTAATGATGTATTTTAGGCAACTGATGCAAATCTGCAGCCATTATCCAGACAAGAATGCAAGAAGACAATTTAAGAGATACACCATCATCATTTAGATGCTAGGAAGCCGTGCCTTACTTTAGCATGCCATGTTGCTCAAAGATAAAAGTCATTTGCTTTTTAAAAACCTTCCTGCATACCTGCTCATTATACAATCTTGTGCAAACCTTATTAGAGGAAACACATTAAATGCAGGAGAGAAACAGCAGGAGTCAAATCTTGAAACATTTACGGCTTGCTCCAGTTGAGAGAATTGTGTGTGTGAGGATGGAAGATCTTGAAAGCTGACCTCAGCCCCCAAAAATCATAAAACAAAATAAAACCTTGCAATGAAGAATATTCAGTCCCATTAGCGATTGTACAATTTTCCATCCTTTCCATTCATTTTAATAAGAATGGACTTATCTTTTGCTTTTTTCCATTCTTATTGAAATCATTCTAATGTGCATGAGATGCTAAATTTTTAAGCCATTTGTTAAGCAATGAGAACAGCTAAAGTTTCTCTCCCCCCCCCCTTTTGATCACCTTTGGGAGTAAAGAGAATGCATCAACACAATGACAAACTGCTTCTCATTGGCAATATTCATCACAATGATTCCATTATGCAATACCTTAATGGTGCCATAAGAGTCTTCTTTCCGCACTGGGCCTTTTCCCACAATGTATCTCGGAATAGGGGTGTGCCCAGTGTAGAAAGCGACAAAAGTGTGCAAGAATCAGATGTCTCAACACCCGTTGAGAATACATCCTGCCTCAAGTGCTTCAAAGGCAGAGTAGAAGAATGCACTCTCACAGCACTTTCTTCAACTGTATCCAGATGTCACTTAGCCCAGGTTCCTAATGTGCAATTTAATCTGGGTTTTAAGCAGGGTTTTTAAAATCAGCAGTGAGGTGTTTTGTGTTCCCCTGTTAGCTTATAATGCAAACTCACAGGGAAGAAACCCTCTCCCCTCCCTCTTCCCCTCAGAAGGACCCCCTCCCCATGCAGTCAGCAATTGGGCACGCTCATACCCTGACTTCATCAGGGCGGACAATTCAAACCCCACCCCCTATATAAGCCTGTCCCTGATTCAGACCATGACAGCAGTTTTTTTTTCACTTCCCCTTTGTTTTGTGCCAGATTAGTACATCAAAGCAGCGTGAAATGGCAGGGGGGAGAGAAAAACCAGGTGGGCAAGGGTGGGAATAGAGATTGTGATGGGGGAGGGAGGGGGAGGGATGAAGTAGGCAGGCTTTTAAGAGCCACCAGCTTTGTGAAATGGCAAGCAAAGAGGCCAATATCTTTGCAATTGCTGCTTCTTTAAGTAAAATCACACACTTTTGACTCACTCTGATATCTCATTACATTGTAATGGTCTGATATCTTGTTACTATATCAGTCTCTGCTCACTCTTCCCTTTCAGCCTAGCCCGCTCCTTAGTAGGTAATGGCGAGAGCCCGGGGAAAAGGGGAGGAAATCACAGCTTATCATTAGGTGAGAGGAAACTGAGGAGAACATGCCTAAAGCCTGGTTCCCTCCCCCCCCAAAACTTGCTTGCATTCCCATTGCTAAATAATGAGGGTTATTTCTAAATCCAGCAGCAAGACCTCTTTTGATTTGAATATAGATAATCCGCGTTTTGGGACCTTTAATCCTCAGAAACTGCGGATTCTTTTAAAATTTTGGGAACGGTGAGCTCTCAAAATGATTTCACAAATCTCTTTAAATCTTGAATGGGAACACAGCCTTACTTATTCTGCTATATTTGGATATTTTGGAATAAAGCATAAATATGTCAGAATATTCATGCTTTAGTTGGAATAGCCAACGATAGAGGAATAAGTAAATGATGTCTGGATGGAGCTTTCTGCTCTTCCACCCTACCCTGAAGACATGGACATACTGCATGACACTTTGTGTAGGCCAGATAGCATGGCTATGGTTTGGGAGACACTTAAAGTGGCCAACTTCTGCAGTCACTTCCCCTGCAGTGGCTCCCCAAATAGTCCCAGGTGGAAATGCAAACCTGGAGAATGAAAGTTTGAGGGGTTTTACATTTTTGTTGCTGAGGGTAGTGGGCGGGAGGGGGGGGGATATGCAAACAGCACCCTACCTAGTTTAAGGTCTGGAGCACTAGCTTGCAACCATTCTGTGTCCGAAGAACAGGAACTGCTGTAATGCAATTTTTGCCATGTCTGGACTCAGATGACACAGAAAGGAAGAGCTGGGTGTCATCTCCATATTGATGACACTTCCCTCCGAATTTCTTGATACCCCCACGCCCCAGTGGGTTCATATAGATATTGAAGAGCGTGGGAGATACAGTCCAACCCCTGGGGAACCCCTGACAGAACTGGGAATAACTGAGGGTAGGGCATTTAGAAAATTAAAATTACAATTGGACATGGTGGTATGGTTGTTGATAAATTTTGCTAGGATTAATGTTATCAGCCAAAAAGTCCAATCATCATCATCATCATCATCATCATCATCATCATCATCATCATCATCATCATCTTCTTCTTCTTCTTCTTCTTCTTCTTCTTCTTCTTCTTCTTCTTCTTCTTCTTCTTCTTCTTCTTCTTCTTCTTCTTCTTCTTCCCTCTCCCTCCTCCATCTAGGTTTACATTTGCAGTAATTATGTATGCAAATACCTGATAAAATACCAAAATTTTTCTTAGGTAGAATTATAAAAACTTTGGAAGAAGAGAGACATTATTAAGATGACAGTTCTTTTGAAAGGTAGCATGAATAATCATGAGAGTTTAAAGAGTTGGGTCCTAGTGTAATTCAATTTGTTAGACCCAAGTTAGATTTTAAAAGAATGGAGTTGGATTAAGAAATAGCAGCCATCATAATCACCTGCAGAAGCTGGTCAGAAGGGGGAAAAGGCCTCTCCATAAATCTTGGTGAGAGATGGGTTCCATCAAGTCCCTTCCTCTCAACGGCCACCAAGAGGCAACCATCACAGCTAGTTACAGTATCTGGTCAAAGGTGAAGCAGGGTCACTCTATCAGGCCTGAAATAGTGGCAGTTACTTTGGCAGCAGAGGACAAGTCTACTGCCAGCCAAGTTTGAGGAGGTGACATATAATAAAATGAGGAAGAAAAAAAGTAGAACTCTGGCTGAGCCACAGTAGTAGCTCAAAACGATGGATCTGTCACCATTCTAGGCTATTTTCAACCCAGGTGCTGAAGGAACAAGGGCAACACAAGAATCTGCCTGGACCTTGGCAAAAAGATGGGGGGAATTCTCAGATGTTGCATTCGCACCTCGCAAATCCTCTTCCTTACTAGAAATGGCTCCACCTGTGCCAGAGTTCCTCCTGCACGTATAGGTATGGAACAGTTACAACTGTTCCACACCTATATTAACTGCCAGGCTGGGATAGCCCGGGAAGTTCTCATTCACACTTCTTCTGAGTGGAAGAGAACATGCGTCTGGCAGCGATTTGCACTAGCTATCACCTAATACAGCACCAGCTAAGCTTTGAATGCTTTGGGTGATCTAATTGCCAGTGCCTGAAGCATTCCAGAGGTTCACCTCCCTGAGATGGGAGGTGAAGTGTGAAAGCCCCCAAAGCAAGCCAACTCACATTGAGACTACAGGTTAGCAAAAGCAGCACAGCGTGACAGCTGAAGAACCTACCGTAGCTTTTACCAGGAAACACTTTGGCCTGATTTACCAAGGTGAAAGCCAGGCTTTCAGCTGCTTCCCACAATCCTAATCTGGATACTCCTCTCGTATTACTATAATTTTATCGACAGTAAAAATTGTCTCCTCCATCAGTTCCCCACCATGCACCCTCTGCCAACAGAAGGCACTAGACGATCCATTGCGCATGAAGGGAGTAGAGGAGGCAGGAGCAATTTGACCAGGTCGTTCATCAGCTTTCCAGGGTGGCCTCTTGCCTCCCCCCCCCATCTGATAAGGAGTGGATTTGTTTTTATATCTGAAATGTGCTTCCATTGCAGAAACGACTCTGGGACCTAAGGGTGAAGAGTGATATGTATATGTAACTAAAATAATTTCTAATGGAGATGGAAAAGAAAAAGGAGTCGCAATCCATCAAGTATGCATATGAAATATTAGCTGAGTTTTGGTGACTTGTTTGTACTTCTGTTGGTATGATTCTTGGAGAGAGATTAATTGGGAGGCAATGTCTTTTTATGGATAAATTAAATATAATCAGTATCATTTAATAATATGTGTTAATATGTGTGCAATGATGTGATTATACAGAGAGAAATAAATGAAAACACTATAATTAAATTAAAGGCTTTAATTTGCTACCTCCTTCTTGCTTCTTTCTAGAACTGGTGTAATCCAGGGTAAACAAAACAACACCTACTTTGTCCCCACTGCTCATAGTGCTTGAGTTGTTTTAACTATAATCTCAAACTACACCATTATGGGGAACCAACTGGGGACATGACATGCCACTGTGATGGCAGCTACAGGTACAAAGCCACACTGCCCTGCTTCTGAAATGGCTCTCTGCAACCACTTGTGCGCCTGCTGGTGGTTCACCATGCACAGCAGAAGCAATCTCTAGTTGGAACTCCAGCCAGGAATCACAAGTGTGTGTGGAATTTGAAATGGGTAGATCCTGGAGCTTCAGCCAGTAAGTCAGCATTGGGGCGATGTAACAGGCCATACATCACCCCAACACTCACTCTGCCAAGAAAGGGCATTTCAGACTACTTTACTCCTTTCTTACAGGGGGAACATGTAGCTAACTTGCCCCTCCTTGACCCATTATTGGTAAACTGCATGCTGCTGAGGACCTTTTCACACTTAGGTGAAAGGGGAGGTTGGGAGATGATCCTATTCATAGCATCCACGCTGCACAAAGCTATTTCCATTGCAGAAGCAGCTCTCAGCATGAGGGACTAGCAGCATCTAGAGGCCTTTTCGCACAGGCCTTTTTAGAACGCGTGGAAGACAGCTCCGGACGAGGCATTCGCATTGCCCCAGCGGGGCTTGCACCGCCTCGCGTCCGGAGCTGTCTTCCACGCGTTCCGGATGCAGAACACTTTAAAGTGCTCTGCATCCATTCCGACGCAGACGAGCCGCCCCGGCGCATTCCAGGAGAGAAGCGTTCGCGCACGCTTCTCTCCCTGACAGCCGTCGGTACGCCCCCAGGGCCCGACTTGCCAGGCCGGCGATCGCGCTGGCGCGGCGAAGCTGGTAGACAGGACCCACCGAACTGCTTGTCCAATAGGGGGGCTAGGTGGGCTGCGTCCTGCGCGCTCC
>MTQE01003428.1:27626035-27639423 GCA_014337955.1 Aspidoscelis marmoratus | reverse complement strand
CCATTGCTATTGGGTGCTAGGCCATCCATGGAAACACATTGGGTACTTCCCTTAATCCGAATCTACCAGATCCGGATCAAAGGAGCTCAGAGGAAAAACATCCAAAGAAAGACCATATCAACATCACTATTGTGCAAGGGTCACAACATTTACACAAATAGAATCAGAGGAAAGTTCCATGTGGGATAGGTGTAACATAGGTCTTCTTTAAACTTGGTACCTAAAAGATCTTGTGATTGCTTAAATTTAAAAGCTCCTCAAGTGTTTTCTTCTAAAAACAAGTGTATTGAAACAATTTAAAGCTTAGTAAAAGAGCTCCAGTAAATTAAAAACAGCATGCATAGATAAAACAACAAAAAAGTCAGCAATATAAGAGGAGCCCTGCTGGATCAGGCCACAGACCCTCTAGTTCAGCAACCTGTCTCACACAGTGGCCCACCAGTTGCTTCTATGCATTCTCAAGTAGAAGGCAAAATCTTCATCTGCTCTTGAATTCCCAGAAAATGGCTTTTAGAGGCATCTTACCTGTCTCTCCAACCTGGAGGCAGTACCTAGGCATTCATTTTAGTAGCCATTGATATACCTGTCCTCCATGAATTTAGCTAATCCTTTCTTAAAGCTATTCAGGCTGGAAGTTTGACTGGTCTTTTAGTTAGATTGGTGAATATGCAGTTTAGTAACATTTGATCTGATGAACAGGAAGCCATGGCTGCTGGAAGGGGTTGGATCTGGGGGTCAGAAGCCCAGAACCACCACAGGAGAATCCAAAGTGCCAGACACGTACTGTGCACCTTGCCACAACTTCACAAATGCTATTGTGAGTGGTACTTCCTTTGGAGAACCAGGACTAGTACTGAAAGTCAGCCATTTTTGGTCCACAGAAGGGAGTGTGAGTGGGATCCTTGGCCCTTGAGTTGCCTCCTCCCTCCTCTATACATCCACATGGGGAGAGGAGAGAAAGTGATATCCCTTACTATGGTGGCATTGGAATACTACAAATTGGGTTACTGATAAGTTACTTCAGACAGAGGTTGCAGGAGGAGCAAACATTTTTACTACCAGGCCCTTTGGGTCTCCTTGGAGAAGTCTTAGGCACCCCTGTGGAGACCACCTGAAGTAAAGATCTATCCCAGCCCTTCTTTCATCATTCTGTTAAAGAAGAGATAGGAAAGTTCAATTTTGAGGGCTGAACATAGCTCTCCATGTGACTCTATGAGTTGGGTATTTAGATGGAAAAGATGTCAATGTCCCTGGGCCGTTAATATGTTTATGTTTTTTATTGCAACCCACCCTGGTACCTTTGGGTGAAGGGTGAGATTAGATAGATAGATAGATAGATAGATAGATAGATAGATAGATAGATAGATAGATAGATAGATAGATAGATAGATAGATAGATAGATAGATAGATAGATAGATAGATAGATAGATAGATAGATAGATAGATAGATAGATAGATAGATAGATAGATAAGGTGGGGTGGGTGGGTGGATGCACAGGGGAGAGAATTTCAGTCAATGTGCTTTGTTATGCTGGCAGCATCTCCTGCAATTCCCTCTTCTGTGAAGAGTTTTGTTTGGGGTCATTCAGTCAAACAAAATATCAATTTCTCTGCTGAAGGATTTTTTAAAATAATGTTTAATCCAGATATCTGTAGAGCCTAAATCCATATAGACCTCTGTTTTCT
This sequence comes from Aspidoscelis marmoratus, assembly GCA_014337955.1. Classification (NCBI taxonomy): domain Eukaryota; kingdom Metazoa; phylum Chordata; class Lepidosauria; order Squamata; family Teiidae; genus Aspidoscelis; species Aspidoscelis marmoratus. The sequence continues at coordinate 27,637,736 of MTQE01003428.1, read as the reverse complement.
GTTTCACATAGGCTTAGTTTGGTACAGGGACTCATTTTGAATCTTCCAGTCCTACTTTCCTTTCCTTCCTTGTCCTCCTATAATAGTAATGTATCAATGATATTCACAGCAACAGGAAACTAGAGAAGCAGTTACTGAGGAAGAGAAAATTCCAGGGTCTTTAATAAGCCTCCCTTGGTTTATTGCAGCTTTTGTAAATCCATGGCCTGAAAACACAGCATAGGCAAATATTCCTCCCTAGTGAAGAACTAAGCTAGTGATGCCCTAAGGATTCTGTGTAAATGTAGCAGTTTCCAGTAAACTCAAAGAAATGCCTGCAAACTGGTAGAAGGCAGAGCTGACTTCAGCACACATGGCCAGTCTTATAGCTCTATCAAATCTCTGTTTCCACTGGAGCTAGAAAAAAAAAGGGGGGGATTTTTATCACCCGAAAGGAAAAAGTGGTGCGTTGTCACGGAGTGAACAAAGTTTTCCCATTCTGATGGTTCTGCAGACTGGCACAGAGCCCAGGATCTTACTGATAAGCTGAAACCATTTGTAAACTTTGCAAATTGTGGTAAACAATTTTTCTAGAGCAGGGGAGTAGAAAAATGGTAGGCTATATGGCATTCACAGTCCTTTCAGAAGATTCTCCCCTCTCCCCTGATTGGGATCACCTTTTTCTTCAAACAACATGAACAGGGGATAACCTTATCACGCTTCTATTAAATATTTAAATACTAGGGCTGCATTTGCATTACAAGCTTAATACGGTTTTCCTAAACCTTAATAATAGAACTGGATGCAAACGCGAATTTGCCTGATCCCATTACTTTCAACTTAATCACGTTTGATCCGGATTCTGAGGATCGTACATGGCGTACGTGACTCAAGGGGGGGGGGCTTAAGTGGCTACTTTCTAAAAGCCACTTTTCAGGGCTGCCCTGCCCTCTCCCTCAGGGAGCCTAGCTGGGTGGCTGGGTGGCTGCCACTTGCCTGGATGGAGGAAAAACGGCACCGGGCAGCCAGCGATTCTTTCCCCTCCTCTCCCCATTGCCCAGGGCACACAGCAGCAGCAGCAGCAACTCAAGCCCCCTTTGCCCACTCACCGCCACACCGCCTTAAAAACATTCACACATCTCCCAGAATCTCCAGCAGCTTTCCTTTCTTTTCCCTTTCTAAAGGTCAGAACTTTCAGAATTGTGCAAAATTGCAACATTGTTATCAGGTGTGAAGTGGGTGGATTGCTACAGTGTAGCGGCTGCTGTAAGAGGTGGATTTTTACAGTAAAATCACTATCTTTGGAAGCAAGCTATTGGGGGAGGGAAACCCTAAACATGCATTCTCATCCCACTAAAATGGTATGGTTCCCACAGTAAGAAATGTAAAACATTTCAAATGCACAAACCGGAGCAAGACCTGTTGAAATGAGTGTTAAAATTTACAACGCTTTGGGGCAATTTAACACGCGGAAAGCGTGTTAAGCCAACCTGACATGGGGACTGCGAGGATCAAAACTGTTTCGAAATGGTTTTAAGCTTGTAATGGGAATTCACCCTAAGCAGCTGCAGATTTCCTACTTGCCCTTCAACCCATTTCTTTTGAAGCTTTCTGGAACTGTAGAGGCGGAAGATACTTTGAGATCATCCAGCTCATTGCCTGGGCAGCGCTCAAAATAGGTTCTTGCAACTCTTGTTCAGAGTTGGCCTAATGGCCCATTTAGTTCAGAACTAGAGGTGCTAAACTGCAGCCTGCAAATGTTCCAGTAGCACAATGCTCAGGATATTTCTGCTCTGGATCTTATTATGGATTATATCTTGGAATAAGGTCCTGCCATCCACATGCTGGTCCTGAACAGGAGTCTGCAGCAGCCTATGGATGGCAAGTCCCTTATTGGGGATATAATACATAATCAGGTCCAGTACAGAAAGGACCTCAGTTTTCCATGCTAGTCACAGCATGCTGGGAACTGTAGTTCAGGAACCTTTGGAGAGCTGCAGTTGAGCAGCACCTGCTCTATACAGTGATTGAAAAAAACTCATCTGGAGATACTGATGAATTTGTGTCCTGCCATTTGGAGCACTGAAAAGCAAGAACATAAGAATTATCCTTTTGCATCAAACTGGTGAACATCTAAGGCCTCTTCACACTACAGCTAAAACGCTGTAGAGCACTTTGGCCCAAACGCTTCTAAGACTCATTCCCGTCTGCACTGGCACGTAAAGGACACGTTGCAAACCTGCCTACGTGTGGATCGTAAAGTGTCTTAGATGCATTGGGGCCGAACGACCATCCTGGGAATCACAAGTCCTGCTCCTGTAGAGCCAGGGGGGAGGCCTATCAGGTGCCTTCCCTGGGGTTGGCAGGAACACCACCCATCCACCCACCCCAAACCCACCCCAGGGGCACACGTGCGTGAACAGGACTTACCTGTTCAGCGCCAGGCAGCAACTGGCTTCGACGGGCGATCTGTGCAGGTGTGGGTGCCTGGTGAATCAGAGGCCACACTGCACACATGCGCACAGCATGGCCGGCCTCCTCACACCAGTTGCTGTTCAGTGCTGAACAGGTAAGCCCCATTCGTGTGTGTGTGCACCCCTGAGTGGGTTGGTGGGTGGGGGTCCCACTGGCTCTGGGCCCCAGAGAGTGTGCAGGACCCCAGGGAAGGCACCCAATAGGCCTCCCCGCCCCTGGCTCCACAGCAGGAACCAAATCTTTCCACATTATATTCACATCAAATAGAATGTGAAAATTGGCTCTGTGCACACCCCTAGTCTGACTCTCCTACCCATCAACTTCAAATAGTTTATTATTCCACTAGCATCACACCAATAAAACCTCATGTATTACTCCACTCTCATAAAGCTATTGTCTTCTCAAAATCACATTACCAGAGTGACATAGTGTTGCCAGTTCATAACCAGGATCCAAAACCAACATAAGAACATAAGAGGAGCCCTGCTGAATTGGGCCACAGTCCATTTAATCAACCACCCTGTTTTACTCACTGGCCCACAAATTGCTTCTAGGCCTTCTCAAGCAGAAGACAAAAGCAGAACCTTCATCTGCTTTGGACTCCCTGCTCTAAAATGGCTTTTAGAGACATTTTGTATCTTCTTGGATACACCCATCCAGAAAATGATTATGGAGCTGTTTATTCCAATCTACCACACAAGTTAATAAAGTGCCAAGAGATATTTTGGAAGATTTTGTGAGAAAACAAATAAGAGATTAAGACCTGCAAAAATACTGTGAGAAATTCTGTGATAACTTTGAAGGGAACACCAGCAAGAATCCTGGGGATATGTTAAGATTATGCCCCTCTTAAAGAAAAGTTATTTAAGGTGACATCTTCTGGAGGGAGTATCTAAATATGGCAAACAAATTGAGGAGACAGAAGTGGAGAAAAGGGGTAACCATCAAACTTATTTATTTATTTATTATTTACATTTCTATCCCGCCCCATATCTGAAGGTCTCTGGGCGGGTAACAATCTTCAAACAAATTAAAACAACGTATACATTAAAAGACTTTAAAAGAATTCAACAAATATAAAATGATACACAGTATGTTTAAAATAATAGTGTCTTATCACAACTGAGTGCAGCTATTGAGGATATATCTGATAAAACAATGGAACGTAAACTATTAACACAAATGGGACAAATGAACCCCAATAGAGAAGGAGAATATGTCTCGTGTTAAAGAAATTGAAAATGAACACAATCTATTTGGAAGAGACTCATATTCTTAAAAGGGATGAAAATATTTAATACAGAAAGTGTTGGGTAAAGAATTTAGTGCAGTGTGGTGTTCTATGTAAAAGAAAATTTGTTGCCGGAATTAAAAATGGTTGATGACAATGTAGATTGGAATGGAGTGGTAAATCTAGACAAAGATATGTCTTCTGGGAATGAAATTAAGCACTACAAGGAAAGTTGTCAAGAACATTTTTTAATTTGATGAAAAGTGGTAAATACAAGGAGATTAAAAAATGGAAATGCAAAAGACTATACCTATTATTCAGAAAGGGACCGGTCTTTTTATTTCAGTCAATAAATGAGGAGCTATTTAAACAATGGCAGTGTGTCAAAATTTGTATGGCAAGAGAGAGAAAAAAAATGATCATCTGATTTAAAATGTTAGAAGATATAAAGGGATGGTATAGATTTGCCAAATTTTTATTATACTGTATCACTTAAATTGGAGAAAGGATGGGTCTAGTTAAAAAAGACAAGATTGCTACAACTTGAGGGATATGGACTAGGATTTGGATGGCATAGTTATCTTTGGTGTGATAAAACTAAAGTAAATCTAGCTTTTAAAAACTACTTTATAAGAAAAACATTGCTGAAAGTCTGGGATAAATATAAAAATAGACTGTACTGTAAATTGCCACTTTGGATGCCACCTAAGTCTAAATTTAAAGTTGTGGGATATTCAGAAAAATGAGTGGGTTATGAAATCCAGAGAACAAAACTAAATCAAGATGGACTTGATGTACCATGTCTCCTGTATGCACAGGTGATGGAATGTTTTAAAATAGACAAGGAGATTTGGCAGTTATAACAAGAAAGAAAAAATTGGGAAAAAAGAACTGGAATTGGGAGAAAGAGGCTCCATTGCTCCAATGTATAAATGGTTATTGAAAACAGAGATGGAAAAGGAGCAAACTAAGGAGTGCATGGTGAAATAGGCAATGAATGTCTGATACCTGACGCAGATGGATCAACAGGAAAAAATGTGGTCAGAAAATATGTCAGCTGCAAAAATGGTTGCATATGCTTGAAACCCCTGGAGCCCCACTGAATTGCATAATGGGTACAAAAAAGTAGGGGAATAATATTCTGCTTTCACCCTGTTCCATGCACAAAACCCATACGCTTAAAGGCCCGTTAAGCATTAGAACCTCTACTTTCCCCATTCATCCAACACAATCCCTTTTCCTTCACGCCACACCTTTTAGCTTGTTTGTAAGACTGAAAGTAAGAGCATGTCTTTGTGATCTGAGTCCTCTGAGAAGAGTCGGCTTCTGTTCTGAGGCAGAGGAGACGGGCGAGGCAAATGGCACTTTGATGCACCGCAGGAAAAAAAGACCTGTTTGCCATCATTAATGCCGAGCTCCCTGTCCCCTTCTGCATATCCTACCACACCAGCCACTGCAGACTGAGGCAAAAAATGCTAGAACTAACTAATTAAGTAAGCCCATAAATTAGAAATGCAATGTGCGCGTTTCAGAGCCAGCTACATTTTTCAATGGGCAATCATGCGGCAGAGAAAAGTGCAAAGTTATGTAGCAACCACATCTCTCCAGCTGCTATACCTAGATATGGCACTGACAGAAACATTAGAAATTTGATTAGGACAGGGGAAAGAGAGAAGGATGGAATTAATCCATTTGTTAATTGGATGCTTCCTTCTTTGCAAGGCGAAAAATGCAGAAAAGAAAGCATGAAATTGCTAGTGTGCAGCAATGTTCTGTATCCTGTTATTTTGGTACTGTCAGGCCAACAAGAGGGGTAGTACTGTTAGAAATGAATATTTAAATATGTTTTTTATTCTGCATGGGGGCCCTTAAAAACAGTTTCCTTTATAACCTGCCCTTCACTAGGTGGTCCCAGGTAGGAAAGAAAGTAAAAGATTAGAACTGTAACAACAACAAAACCCTGGAATCTATAAAAGTAATGGGTCCCAAAATGCAATTCAAAGGCAATAAAACAAACCTGAAATGAAACAATAAAACTGAATAACAACAAAGCTGAAAGGGCAGCTCAGTAGCAAACAGAAGGAACACCTGAAGGCTTAAGAGCTTGGGTGGAAAGGCCCATCTTTGATGGGAACATATTTGAAGCATTTTTATTTTACTGTATTGTGTTTGTATCAGTTTAAACTTAGAGCAAAATGCAATCAACTTAGGCCTTTTGTCCACTTTTCTTTCTCTAATCTGGATCAGTGGATCCAGAACAAACAGGCTCACTGATCTGGATCATGTGGAGGCATGGACTGGATTAGCACCATCTCCACTGACAAAAGTGATTTGGCCCACACCTCCTTATAGCTACGAAGCTTGTACCAGGTTTGCAGCCACCTCCATACCTCCCCAATGTCTAGGAATGAAACTTCCTAGCCTTCAAGCTTCAAACCTCATGTGGTTCTGGATCATGGGCATCTCCTATAATCCAGAACAAGGCCCTTAGTCCTCTTGTGTACCTGAGAATGAGGAGGCCCAGGATCTGGTCTAAGAGGTTCCCTAGACCAGATCAAAGTTAAGTGCAGAAAGGGCCTTAAATTGTTTCATCAGAACAGTTCCAGTGGGAAAGAAACATTTCAAGTGACCAGACCAGAATTCTGAAAATGGTGACTCCATTTTCTAAACAGAATAATGAAAGGTTGTATAATTTGCTTTGGCCTCTGGAGCATCAATGACTTACATTGATAGACTGGCCCTCCCCTCTACAGTGTCACAGACACACTAGTGGACAAAGGTTGCCAGTGACAACTTGTAGCTTTAAGGGCAGACACTTCCCTCTGCATGGCTCTTGCATTGGCACACTGAGGAGAAGCTCATGTCCCTGTGGCCAGCAGTTGGCCAGATGGCTCCTACAATTATATACTCTCAAAGCTATGAGCCCCCCTGCAGGTTGCATCACCTTAACTTGGTGGAAATGCTTCCTCCGCACTGTCAGGATGGCATATTTCCATTCATTCTCTCACCAAACCATCGGGGGGGGGGGATGTTCATATCCCTGGGGCCCTAGATGGCATCTTAGGGTCAAGACACAAGGAACGATGTAGAAGGCACAAACAAATGCCCTGATCCTTTCAGCTGGTTTGATGAGATTCAAGGGTATGTGGCATGATGACTTACAGTCTGTTTGTTCTTGCACATGGACACTGGTTGTAAACTGGCAGCAAAAAGATCCTGTTGCATTAGCTAAGATGTGCCGGAGAAGCACTTCCTGCCAGTTTAATGTAGGAATTGCAATTTACCGTCTGTAGGTTTACCCTCTGCAGCACCATTGACTGTTTCTTAGCCTGGGCCTCATAGGGAAAGGTGAGTCTCATCTCTGTGTGGTGCCATTGACTTATTTATTTATTTATTTACATTTATATCCCACCCCATACCCGAAGGTCTTTGGGTGGGTTACAACAGATTAAAATAGAATATACATTAAAAGACATTAAAAGTTCAACAAATATAAAACAATATACAGTATGTTTAAAATGACAGTGTCTGTCCTGGGGGGGGGGGCATAAGCAGCTCAACCAAAGGCCAGGGTAAAGAGGTGTGTCTTCACCGCCCTCCTAAATGTATATAAGGAGGGGGCATGACGCACCTCGAGGGGGAGGCTATTCCATAGTCTGGGAGCCATCACAGAAAAGGCTCTCTCCCGGATGCCCACCAACCTCACTGTTGAAGGTGGTGGGACAACCAGAAGGGCCTCACTGCTTGATCTTAAGACACGGGCAGGTCAATATGGGAGAAGGTGTTCCTTTAGATATTTGGGGGCCAAGTCATTTAGGGCCTTGTATGTCAGAGTCAAAACCTTGAATTGGGCTCGGTAGCGAATTGGCAGCCAGTGCAATTCTTTTAAGACCGGCATGATGTGCATCCAACTTATACTGATAGACTGGGTCCCCAGCAGTCTCCAGTTACCATAGCTGGCAGTTACCTGCACAAAGGTTTCACATTGCATGGTGGTTTGTGAGAACTAAGCTATAATGTTGTAGATGGCATAACCGTGTCACTTTTTAGGACTTGGGGACATCTTAGTATATTGTACTATTTTTATTTTGTTTTAAAAAGCTTTCATGATAACAACAGGACCTTCTAGCCCTTTCTGCATGGCAAATTTACCACCCATGGAGTATGACAGGCCAGTTTGGTCTAGTGGTCAAGGAGCTGGACTCTTATCTGGGAATACTGGTTTGATTCTGCACTCCTCCACAAAGCCAGCTGGGTGACCTTGGGCAAGTCTCAGGCCTCTTTCTGAGCTCTCACAGCCCCACCTACCTCACAGGGTGTTGTGTTGTGGGGAGAAAAGAGAAAGCTTTGCCAGTCCCAGTAAATGGGACATTCGATCCAAACTGAACGTGGGAAAATTCGGCTTCATCTGAATACCCTCAACCCGCATGTGGGGTGCTTCAGATTTGTACATGGATATTCAGAAAGTCCCTTTGTAAAAGGTAAGTCACAAATTTATATGGCATAAAGTTATATATGAAAGCAGCATCCATGCATAGCTACTTTAGAGACGCCATGTCCCCAAGGGTTATCCATCTCTAAATATTTACCATTGTTTCCCTTTGTTTCCCCTGTGTTCCTACTCTGGGATGCTGGAATGGCTGTGTAGATCAGGAGCCAGATTGTTGGAATAGGTTTCTCCTGGTGCATATGAACACCTTTGTTGAGTTAGATCTGCTCCTACATTGAAGTTCCTGCAGTAACAAAAAAGATGTAGGGGCAATTATCTTCTCCCATGGCTATTCCTCCGTGGCTAGCATTTATAATGCTGCTTTCTGGGCGGATCCTGCTCCCTCCGACTTAGAGACCTGCTCTTTGAGAACCCTAAGTGCGCAACACAAAGCCTGCACAAACTGAAGTGGCAAGAAGAGGGATGGAATCTAGTAGATGTTCACAGCATGTTGCTAGGTATGATGATGGCCTTTTGGTTCCACTCAAGTCCAGGTTTCCTGGAAGTTCTCAAAAAATGTGTTAGAACTGATTATCTGTCACCTAGACCCACATTTTATGTCAGTTTCCACTGTGAGTTTGTAGTCCATCTTGGCAGTCATGAAACACAAAGTATTTGTTTTTAAAAAGTGAGCATTCTTGGGCCTATTCAAAGAAATAACTGTCTTGCATTGTTCTACCAGAAGTGTGGGCTTTTATGAGTCTCTGCCTTTAGACCTTAACCACTCAAAGGCCAATGCAGATCACCGTTGTATTAAGGAGCACAATTGCTTTTAGATGGCTTTCTAGGTTTATTTATTGCAAACCTACCTGCCCCACAAAAAACATCCATTTGCAACAATGGGAGCAAATTGCTATGCTTTTGTTACCATGCAAGCTCTTCTTTTGCTTTCCATTCTCCTAAAATGTAATCTTTGGATACTTTACAAGACACAATACGATTACTTTGGCATCAGTGCCTGCAAAATAGAATGCATGGATGGCTGTTTCTTGGACATTGCAGATACGAGTTTCCTGGTTCACATTAAAAAAAAAGGGGGGGTGAATGATTGTAAAATACAACAGGCACTTTGCATTTTCTAACACTACCTGTGCACTTTTTATGGGAGAAAATGGACTTCTAAACATTTTTTTAAAAAAAGGTTTACTGCACATTGCCACTGCCTTTAGACACACTTGCTAGATGTAAGAAAAGCCATTACTTTTTCCACTACTTGAAATGCATAATGTGCCCATGTACATCCATCCCAGCACTTGACAAACATCACAGAATCTTGTAAAAGTAATCAGCCTGTGGGATGCAAAGGCAAATCTTAACTTCATTTTTGGTGATTGAGTCTGGAATGAACCTGCAACTTATAAACTGTTCTTTCCACTAAAATGCAGCAATTCTCTGTTGGCATGCAGGGGGTCAGAACTCTGCCTAGAATTGAAACAACTATTTGGAAGAAAGAAAACCCAAGAAACTTTTGGGCCCTGGTCACACAAATCTAAGACACGATAGCCTATTCATTAATTCAAAGTGAGGTCATACCAGTGCTGGTCACACATAGGTCGTTCTCAGGCTGTCCCCCCCCCCCTTGGACTGCATTGCTCACATGTTTCTGCACAATCAACCTGAGCCTCATACACAGAACTCTTGGCTCTCCACCCCTTTTGCTAAAATGTGCTCTATAACTGTAGTAGCTTCCAAATAGTACACTCCGGCATGACTCAGTTTGCACATCTTCTCAGCAAATGGAGCATGGGGTGGGGTGATCCAGCCATGATTGTGTGCTGACCTGCACAGTCAATGTGGCAAATGGCACTGGACATGCCTGTAGCCCCATTGACACTTGGGAAAATTCTGTGAAAGTTTCAGATCCATTGGGCATTGCAAAGTGAGGATGCCCAGTGCCTCCCAGAGATTTACTGGCCATCGGGCCTAATAACTGTGTGAAAAGGGCCTTGGTTATTTAAATATTTGCCTGCACCTCATGTATAGGGTTCCCCAATGTTTTCCCATTGTGACAGATATGCAAGGATGGCTTTTCAATTCCTGTTTTCGTACAGCCGTTCTTGTTGGTTTCTCAATTACTACTTGCCCTGTATCATTTTAAATGTTTCTATTTTATGGTGAGCAGAAGGGAGAATCCTACCAGAAGTCTGTCAACTAGGAAGACACAAAGGGTCTTTTTCCACTTTCAGTAGAAGTACCCATTAAGTACCCATTAATGGGTACATAATTGCATTCTTGTACCCATTAATGGGTACTTCTAGTGACAGTGGAAAAACACCCAAAGACACAGTATTGGTTAGAAAGGTTATGTTAGGTTATTGGTTGGAAAATAAGGGTGCCAGCTCTAATGCTGGTGCATATTTGTATTTTTGCCACAGTTGCATCCAAGAAATAGGCCAGGGTGGCTATCCATGAGGGCAAAGTTGGCAGCACCTCAGTAGCTTAGACCTTCACTCTCTCTTTTTTCTTCACACGTTTCAGTTTGAGGTTGGCAAATATATGCATCATCCACTGTATTGCATGGGCCCAGTTTTCATGTGGCTATGCATATTGTATTGTTGAATTATATTATTGAATTGTATTGCCATGTTTCTATGTGGCATTCGACACTCCTTTGAGCTACACCCAGCTTAGAGTGATGAAGCAGAAGCTAAGAAGTCTTTTCTTGGTGATGGTTTAATCTGAATTTTTGCTTTGCAATAGAGGGCAATTGCTTTCATTACATGGTTTTGTACTAGAAAGTAGCTTGTGAGAACTAAACTTGGTTGGGTACCATGGAGTCAGGGCTGACTCCTGATTGACTACATGGGCACACACACAAAATCATTCCACTATGGAAGTGAGCATCTGAACATTTAATTCTTCATCAAATTGTGAAATTGAAAAACTGGATTTTTGCATTCATATCCAAATATTTTTGCAAACTTTTTATGACTTTCCCCTATTAAAACAGTCATTTTTAATCACCCCAAACAGAGCAAATTATGAATATTTGCTCATTTTTACAAGCTGGAGCTTTGTTTACTTTGACCGGATTTTTGGGTGTTTGAACAACCAGATTTTCAATTTGATGCAAATTTGAAAAATTCTATCACATTTGCAAATTCGAATGTCATTTTGCACATCCCTACGCAGTTTTCTTGGTAGATACAGAAGTAGTTTGCCATTACCTACTTCAGGGTAGAGTCTACCAAAATGGTAAGTGGTCTGGAAAGCATGTTCTACGAGGAACAGTTGAAGGATCTAGGAATGTTTAACCTACAGAAGAGAAGACTGAGACGAGACATGATAGTGGTCTTCAAGTATCTGAAGGGCTGTCACAGTGTAGAGGGATTGCCCCTATTCTCACTTGCATAAGATGGGAAGACTAGAAACAACAGGATGAAATTTCAAGGGAATCAGTATAGATTAGATATTAGGAAAAACTTCCTGACAGTGAGGGCAATCAGTCAATGGAATAGGTTGCCGCGGGAGGTGGTTAGCTCTCCTTCACTGGGGGTCTTCAAGCAGAGGTTGGACCTACATCTGTC
>MTQE01003428.1:27571467-27588281 GCA_014337955.1 Aspidoscelis marmoratus | reverse complement strand
TCCTACTACATTTGAAGGGGATCTATTCATATGAATTTGATTTTTTTTTTTGCATTCGATACAAATTGAACACACAAAAACATTTGTGCAGATGCCTATAGTTCACCCACCATTAGAGATTTGTATATTTATGTAACTATATTTTTCTTAGAGTAACTGGACGTGCCATCACAATCATATGTCTTCTGTTTAGTGGGTTTCAAGAGAATTGTGCAGTACATATATAGCTAAAATCATCCTTGATAGTGCTACACCTTTACCTTATAGTAGTGATAAAGAGTGCATTCAGTTGAGGAGACATGGGGGTGTTGGCAAACGTCCCAGCATGCATCTGAATCAGATCTCCTGTAACAGGCTGCATCTGCACAGTCAAAAACGAAAGCCTGAAAGGGGTCCATGTGTATGGTTACTGCATGCCACCACACCTACTGGGTCTGCAGCCCATCTTAGAGAATGGAAAGTGTCCTTTGGAGGTGCTCTTTGTACAGAACATGGTAGGGATACTATCCCTCAGAAGTTAAGTTCGGGGACAGTGGCTGCCATCCACCTAGCAAACGTCAGCCCCATCCCAAACTTTGCCCAAACTAAAAATACCCCCCTCTGAGGACACTTTCCACCTTCATGTGCCACTTTGCTATGCTATGGAATTAAGTGCTGGTCAGAAAATGGTTGTGTTTCACTGTGATTATTTCTCTAACTCTTTAGTTGTGCTAGGCAGAAATTTTGAAGCTGAGGCCTGTTTGTAGTTTCTAAGAGCAGGATATGCTGATTTTTGCAGATAACACACCTCCTGCCTTGTGATGCGGGTGGTCCCAGGTGGGACTGTCTGCATTTTGGAAGCTTCCAGGTAGGTTTGGGCAGAGTTTGGGATGGGACTACGTGAATGCCCACCACTGTCCCTGAACCCAATTTTCTCGGGATAGTATCCCATGGAAGTTAACTGAAAAAAGCCCCTGCTCTTTGTGACGCTTTTACCAACATTCCATAGTAGGCTTTGAACAAACTACATGCTCAATAAATTTTGACCTTCCTCAGAAAACATAAAACATGCACCGAAGCACAAATTTTGAGTTGGAAAAACATCCTCATTCTATGCAGGAATATTCTGTAAACACACTTAACCATAAGTCATTTTTGTTCTCTATGCAAGGATATATCACCAGCTTGGGTGATGGTGATAGGTGATGGTAGTGGACCAGCAGTTACCAACCTTGTTTGATCCAGAAGCCACTTTTTATGACCCAAACAATTTGGTGACATCCTTGAATCTTATTGTTCCTGCATTTATTTAAGCCATTCTATCTGCCCACCTTCCATTGTGAGCTTAACTCACCAAGAGAGGGGCAATGGGAAAGCTTATATAGATACTTTGTATTTTCCTGGAACTTGGATCCAGTGCTTTCAATGAATGAATGAATGGATGGATGGATGGATGGATGAATGAATGAATGAATGGATGGATGAATGAATGAATGAATGAATGAACGAACGAATGAAGTTTATTCTCGCCACTCCTGTGTAAAACCACTAGCCAAAGCCAACCATACAATAGATCCCCATAGCCTAAGATTGTTTCCTCTCCTGCCTTTCATATCATTGAACTGAAACCATCAGTCTTGTCAAAAAGTCAGGCCTGCAGATAAAAGGCCAGTGCATTAAGACAGCACATAATTGTCAGCTTCTGAGTTTCTGACATTAATCGTTTTACTCAAAGAAAGACAGTGGAGTGATTTTCAGCTCCCCCTTCCATTTCTTTAAACACATCCCCAATGTGCCGGAGTTAGCCTGGATTAAAGTAAAATGAATGAAATACCACTAATAATAACTCATCGTTTGCTAATTAAAAGTAATATGTTTTCCCATTTTTTGGCAATTTGATAACATAAAACACTTAGTTGGGGGGCCACAGGGGGAAACAAGCTACGATGGATAAAAAATGTTTTGTGTTCACCCAAGCAAGACTATGTTAATGCACATTATCCCATTAATGCACATCAACATCGGGAATAAGCGAACCAATGCAAGCAAGAAGCATACACTTATCATCATTTGATAACATGTTTAATGACAGATTGACGGTTGATTTGCAAATGTGAACTGGCATCAATGTTGCTAACTTCAGCTTCTGCCGCCTCCTCTGCTATGCCAGCATATTTATGTGCATAATTTGATTTTGCAGCCGCACTGTTAGTACATTTTTAATATTAACTATGCAAGAACAGACAGCCGAACTTAAGTTGCACTGATGGTTTGAGTTCATTAGATTGAAAAAGATGGGCCAGAGATGACAAAGATGGAGATGGCAGGGAAACATCAAAGAGGCAACACTTAAATGCACTCCACTGCGAACAAACTGAATGAACACATTTCACATTGTTGGCTGCAACAGGGGCCCTTACTATAGTAAGAAATTTTACACACACACAGATTTTTTTTTTTTTGGTTCTGAATATGTGAACATTAATTCCAAAGGTGCAGATTCTTGGGCACATCTAAGAAGAAGAAGAGCTGGCTTTTCTACCCTGCTTTTCTCACCCATTTAAGGGGACTCAAAGCTTTCTATTCTTCTCCCCACAACAGAACACCCTGTGAGGTGGGTGGGGCTGTGAGAGCTGAGAAGAGAGCTATGACTAGCCCAAGGTCATCCAGCTGGCTTCATGGAGGAGAACGGAATCAAACCCAGTATTCCCAGATAAGAGTCCAGCTCCCTAACCACTCGACTAAACTGGCTCACTGGTTATGGTTTAGGGTTAGGTGTTGGTTTTCAGAAATGCACTTGAAGGAGCCATATAACTGCAGCAATACCATTTCTGTGGGAAAATCCTAACTTGGGTTTTACTACTGTATGAAGCAAAAGGATTTGTCTCACCTGGACCACAACTCCTGCAGTCTGCCATTTTTGAAACAGCCACTGTGCAGGTGGGGAGCCTAACTGGACCCAAAATTGTGGTGTGGGCCAGCAGTTGCACCAGCAACGTTTCAGGAGCGACGGTCACTTTCACTTGCCCTGCACCACTGCCCAGCCATCTGAACAAATCACAGTTATTCCAGAATAACTTTCTTTCAGAATATTGCTATATTTTGTACCATTTAGCTGCTGTCTGGAGGCAGCCTGAATTGCACAAGATTTGCAGAAGTACATCTTTCAGCACATAGATCTACAGCCCATTTGCACCTACCCCATTGTTATGTCACAGTGAAACTTCAAGGTCAATCTTCGTGCTCCGTGGAAACCCCACTTTCATATTGTCAAAATGGCAAAATGAAATTTATGACAGGTTTTGAGTGGAACAACCCCAGATCAGAAAGTATGTTCCAGGCATCTGACAGCAAATCGTGCCACATTTATTTGGTGTGTCACCACACTCCTAGAGCCTGTTCTGTGGTATTTCAGCAGACAATGGCCATGCAATATACCCGTGCATTCTCTGCAGGTAATTTGTCCTTGGAGCTCCACTGTGAAGGCAGATACAGCTAGTTGAATGAGAGCCAGAACATTATGGACATCAAGTCTGAAAAACTGAAGGAGTTTGACATGTTCAGCCAGAAGAACAAGCTGCATCCAAATTACAGTGGCACAAGCACTCCGATAGCAGAAACTCTTGTTTCCAGTTCATCCAAGGATGCAGCCACGGAATTTTAAAAGGAGGCATAATAGCTTCAGGACTGTAAGGGAAGCATATGTGCTAGTTCGTTTCACTCATCACCATTCTAGTTCACTGTACCTCATTCACAGAATGGAAATTTCTGAAGATGTGTTTAATGGTGGAAGTATCTTGTGCATTTTAGAGGCTGGATTTCAAGGGTTCCAAAATATTCAGGGAGCCACCATGAACAGGTAGAGCCTGGTATTTTGCAAGATTACTGTGCAAGCTGGAAATCAAGTAGGCCATGATCTGGGACCTGTTCACACTTGGCCATATCCTGGAATGTATCTTAGGATAGGCTTGCTGGTCCAGCTCATAGCATGCAGTAGTCTGAAACAGTGTCATTTGAATGATGCTCCAGTCCCTCATCAACCCTGAAACTCACACAGACTTCGGGGTCAAGCCCAGTCTCCAAGGGTTATGAAGGACTAGGAATGCAAGTTCCTAGCGTTGGAGCTCCCATTGGACCTATTTCAGTGGCATACTTTGGTCCCCCAGTAGTTTGGAAAATGGAGGTTTTTGTGTTCTAGATCAGAACCAGCTGGTCTTGGGGCACATACCAGTAGTGAGTGGGGCCTCCCTTGAACTAGTAGTCTATGATACAGTAGAGAAGCCCATAGTCTACATCATAGGGTGGCCCAAAGGCAAATGCAGAATAATGGTAGAAGAACAGCTTTCTCTTCCCATGTCTTGTGTTGTAAACACAGAATTATGACCCAACTTAAATATTTGTGTGACATTTCCTCATTTCCAAGTTTGAAAAGAAGGGTAAAAGAAGATATGCTGTCGATAACGAGAACTGTCTCATGGTCTTTGCCAAATCAGGAACAGTCATTAAACTTCTAAGGGCCCAATTAGAATCCAGACTAAAGCATCTATGTCAGGGTTTGCATGGTGTCTTTATGGCTGCCTCCAGACTTGCGTAATAAATCCACAGTTAAAGGTAAAAGCACAGCTTACCTGCTACGCAGGGATGACCAGCCATCCTGGCTTGAAAAGCAGCTCCAAAGCTTCCCGTCAGAAACTGCCAGAACTGAGTCAGCATGTGCTGTCATGCAGGTTGAGGCAGCTAATCACATCTGAGCTGCCCTTCTGCTCTTGTCATGCTACTCTTGCCGTTCTGCCTGGACTGGTGGGAAAATTTGAATCTTCTTTATTCTGCACAGGAAGTGTCCTTAGATCAGCCTTAAGGTAAGTGTGCGGCAATGATTAGGTAAGGCGACGCCACGACGATGCATCGGTCGTCGTGTGTGACACCCTGATCGTGACTACGCATTCTGCTGTACGGTGTAAACAAGTCTGGACGTGGCCTTATGCACAGATTGTGGCACATGGGACGAGTTGTGATCAAATTCACAGCTGAGGTGCCCTGGCTACAAGCTGCATGGTAGGGGAGAGATATCCCTGCCCATTGAGAGTGCAGCAAAGGAGATGCCTCCTCTCCCTCTCTTCGGCTGATCTTGACGTGGTGAAGTAGGGAGGTAGGGAGCAACAAACTCCCTCTCCTGAGTCAAGATTGTACCTGATCTGGAGACAAAGGGGCAACCTCTCCCATCAAAATTCCTGGGGAGTCCCTGGCTGCTATATTGACAGGTGGAAGAGCTGCCATTTGCCCGTTCAGATCTCCACCAAGGAATTCCTGGGAGCAAATCTTATGAACAGAGAAAGTGGGTGGCATGCAAACAACATTCAGAGGAGCGCTACAGGTATATCTATGTGTGGATATTGCCTGAATATATCTATGCCTCCTTAAGTCATTGGTTCCACTATCAAAATGCTGAATAATGTAATATTCAGCCAAAGTATATTTTATTGTAACTTACACCCATTATCCTGTGTTTTCTACCTTGGAACAACAGAGTCATTGGGCGTCTTTGTAGTTTGAAAATTGGGATGGCCATGAACACACTGGCATGGTGCATTTGCACACCGCAGAACCACTTCTGTCCTGGAGTGGGCAGCTATCCCGGGGTCTTTCCACACTTGGCAGTGCAAGGCAGCTACATGCACCATAGCTGGTAAGGCTCTGGGCAGGCCTATTTGCACCTCTGCAGTGCTGATCTGTCACATGATGTGCTGCACAAGCACATGTGCATAGCATGTCATGGTTGCCCTGGTGATGGCATGAATGCATGCCACTGACATCAGGGCTTCAAGATGGTGGGGCTCAGACACTACACACTGCAGATAAGTGTCTGGATACATGCCAGTGTGGATGCTAATTACATGCACGATCAACTTCATCTTTCCCATCTCCTGGACAGGAAGTGAAGTGTGGATTTGCCCTTGATCTTTGTTGGCTACAGAGTAGTAAAAACAGGTGCCTGGAGGTGGTAATGGGCTGGATGGGGGCCAATAACATGAAGCTGAATCCAGGCAAGACAGAGGTTCTGTGTGTCACAGGGTCTCGGGTCTGTGTAGTTGGGAGATACCCTGTCCTTTATGGGGTTACAATACCCTGGAAGGGACAGGTGCGTAATCTGGGGGTACTCCTGGACTCTATGCTGATGCTGGAAGCTCAGGTGGATGCCATGGCCAGGAGTGCCTACTCCCAACTACAGCTGGTATGTCAACTGAAGTCTTTTCTGGACAGAGATGACTTGGCCATAGTTATCCATGCTCTGGTAACCTCTAGATTTGGAGGGGAGACCCGGGAGAGGGCCTTCTCAGTAATGGCCCACAGGCTATGGAACAGTCTCCCCCTGGAGGTGCATCAGGCTTCTTCTCTGATTAGGTTCAGGAAGGTGGTGAAGACACACTTCTTCGCTGAAGCCTTCAGCTAAATGCTGGTTATGATTGCCCTCCCCCCCCACTGCAAACACTACTGTTTTAACTGATATTGTGCTGTTTTTTAATGTGTTGGTTTTAAATGCTGTTGATGGCCATTATTGTTTTAATATAAGTTTCTTTTGATATGCTGAATTTTAAAAGCTGTTACCTGCCCTGAGATCTTTGGGTATAGGGCAGGATAGACATATAAATAAATAAATAAAAATAGATCCTTTGAATAGTCTCATGTTCAATTTTAGTGGCAGTTTCTCCCCCGGCCTTCTTTCTTCTCCCAAGTGCTAATTCCTTTATGGGTTTGGGCTTCCCAAGACACCCCATTAGGAAAAGGAAATATTAACATTCCAAGAGTTTATTTGGAATAGCTCTCAGGTCCAGCAATCTTGAAGGGGTGTTGTAAGTTTACACACACGCACACACATGCATGCACACACGCACACACACACACACACATGCACACGCACACACATGCACACCTAATTTATCTGCACTCCTTGTGTTTAACTTTCGCCAATCAGCAACTCTTGTATGGTTGCTATAAACTGCACTTTTCTCCCCACGCACTGGGCATATGCTCCATTGACCCAATATTTATTTGTGTACAAAATGATATTTCATAAAATAATCATAAAAAGTAGATTGACCAATGTTCTTGTAACTGTTTGACGTTGCTTAGGTTTCTGGGTTTTTTTTAAGCAAACCCTTGATTTATATTGTTCAGATTGCAATTTTTCAGACTACTGTAAATTTAATATACTTGGGTACCATTGTGTGGAAAGCAACACACAGAGGAACTTGTGTCAAAGCTATATAATGGATTTGGCCAGTCAAACACGTGTGCAACCAGTAGCCCAGGCGGAACTAGAATAAGCCCCATTCTGTAAAGTTTTTCAGCTGTTAATGTCGTGGAAATTTAGTGGCATTTGGTATCATATGATAAAATGCCTGCTCCTGCTTGAGTGCTTCTGTGCAGTTCTTTGACTTATTCAAAGGCAGACTGCAATGATGAATTGTTGGAAGGAACACTTAATTCTGGGCTGTTATTAATGTCAAATATTTGTTGCATCCTGCATTAATTTCCCTGCAGCATGCCGTTATAAATTTGAAGCAGCAGTTTCAGTACAAATTTGTAATTTTAAATGTTGCACACGCATTTGCTAACTCAACTCTCTGGCAAACCAAAGTAAGCCTTTGCGTATGGGACGGAGAGGAGGGCAGAACTATGTCATTAGGGGCTTTAAATGAAGAAGTAATTAGTCATTAAAAAGCTTTTTTTTCAACTCAGTGTATGCAATGCCTCTGTGGAACATCTAAGTCACACTTTCACTGAAATAACATTAAAAAGCAGTTGAAGTATCAAAAAGATAAAGGCAAAATACTTTCCAAATGTGCACTTATGACATGGTGCTGGTATAATAATCCTAGTATTTAGCTTCAGAAATATCCAGTACTTTCAGAGGATGCTGCAAATCCATTGAACTCAGGTTTCCATTTTCCACATCTCCACTGCTCATCTTCACTAGCCAGAGACCAAAGTTTTCCAACTTTTTCACTTGCCTCTCATTTTTTCCTCTGGAATTCCTTCTATCGAAAGGCTACTAGCAGGCAAATTTGGCTACGTCTGGACAGGGTCAAAAACATGTAATTATTTTAAAATTGTTCCTGATTTGTCAGATGTGATCATGATGTTCCCAATATAATGCTGGAATATAAACCCAGCTTTTCCTCCCCATGTTCAGGAACTGTTATGGTTTTAATATGCTTATTGATTTACTGGTTTAAGGCACATCTGGAACTGTCACACATTATCTATACATTAGATTGATATTTGGGTCTTCGCATTTCTGCAACAGCAAAGTGTTATTACAGCTGTGATGGTTTTTTTCCATGTGGCCTAAACCTCCCAATAGTATAATGTGAAGTTGTTCTGGATTCCAAATAGGGATGTGCACAAATGCATTTTCTGCATTCAAATTCAATTCGAATTGAATTTGAATTGAAATTCAAAAATCTGGATTTTTGAAAATCCAGTTCAAATCAGGATTATCTGGATCCATATTTTTGAAAATCCAATTCGAACTTGAATATATGAATGTCGGGAATATTTGTATCTGATTTTCAATCCGTTTGCATCCCATTTTTATTGTGTTTGTGTTTTGTTTGCATCCCATTTCCATCCTGTATTATAAGTGCAAATAGACCCAATATTCGGATGCAATATTCAATGACGATTTCAGATGAATTATTCAAAAATCCATATCGGATTTTCAAAAATCCAAATTTGATCCAGATTCGAAAATCCAATTTGAATCCAAATGTCAATATTTGTTGAATTCGAATTGGATTTTTGAATTTTCAATTATCCACGCACATCCCTAGTTCCAACAGCTCATGCAGAACTCTTGCTGTACTTGCTATAATCCAAATAGAACTGCATTACACAATATTGCTCCATAATAATTAATTTTAGTGGAATAACTATAACCCAGTTACTCGAGTCTATATTCCAAGACTGTGATCAGGTACAACTAGCAAGTAATTATGGGGGTTTCACCGTATCTGGATGCAGCTTTTATTACAATTTTCATTCTGCTATGGAAGAAGTGTGACATCAAAATCTTGTTCATATTTATTGTTCCACATCATCACATTTCATTTTATTAGTTTTAGATTGTCACTGGAAGAGAAGAGAACACCATGGAAGAAATATCGTATGTTGCTGTTGTTTGGTGCCAAGCTGTGGACTGCCATTATTATGTTTCTGGTAGATGCTGAGGGCTGAAACTGTGATTGCTTCCTAGACATGTATATGCAAATAAATACAATTATCTCTTATATAAAACATCAGTTTGCTTTCTGTAAACTACCATGAGTACAATGACAATTGGTTTGGTTCCACAGAAACCAGAGAGAAGTTCACACTTTGCTTCCTGTCTGTGAGAAGCAAAGAGTGAACTAGCCAACGTGTGCACTTAGCATCCACACCTCCCTGAAAAGTGAATGGATGCCCAGGTGCTGCCGTTTTCTCTTGTTGATGCTAATGCCAATGCTTGTACACTTGTGACATCACCAGGGCAACTGTGATGGAACATGCCAGCATGCTAGGATGCTACATCACATAATGAACCGACACTGGAAGCAGTTGAATGGGCCTGACCAGAGCCTTGCTGACTCTGGCACAGGTCAAGGTAAGTGCACACACGGTGCAGCTTCAACCTGCATCATGCACAGTTGCTGTGGGGAAAGCTTCTGCACAGAAAAAGCTGTTTCTGATTAAGAAATGGCTCCTTTGCATGTGATTGTCCCCATGGTGTTTATTGGGCCAAGCGTGGAAAGGCACCTGGTTAACTGAGCAAATGGTTATTCACCTTTGAGTTTGAACTGGTTCAAAAACAAGATTTTTTGTCATTTAAAATAGCCCTTTTCAAACACAGTGAACACAATTGTTCTCAAGTTGAGGGGGGGGGGGACAGGTTTGGTTCAATCCAATTTTTGGATATCTGATCAACCAGATATTTGGTTTGGAGCAAACTGGACCAGTCTGGCAGGTCTCTAGAGGAAGTGTGGAAACAGAAGTGACAAGTGCAGTAAAGACCAAATCAAGTTATTGCCGTAGGTACCTGGAGTGCATTGTAGCTCGGGAGATGAAGAACAAAGCAGCAGTGGCCAAATAGATGGAGCCAATGCTTGGTGAGACACTATCAATTTGAATATGTTGGGCTAAATGTACAATAGGCAACCCCGAGATGCAAATATAAGTAAAGGAGAAAGGAAGAGTGGCTCTGGGCTACTGAGTGTCGTTGTCTTTGCCCCTCTGGGTCAGCAGCCACTGGTTATTGCAAATTTCCAGGACTGTTTGACATGACAGAAGCCACATTTTCCTGCCTATGTGAGAGCAAAGCCATGCTGCAGAGAACTGTGTTTTACTGCATCTATATTTTTCTAAGGACAATTCATGTCCAATCAAGAAACAGTCCTCACAATTCCTGCTCTTCCCCTTCTTTCATCCTTATTCCACTAGCAGCTTCCAGTATCCATAAACACACTTCCATGATCACCAGTCGGTAGTGGCAGATACTCTAGAATGACAAGGCAATTTCAGCGTATTGGAGGATGTCAAATGATCAGAAGCTTGGCATTATCTTTATAAATACAGAGTAATATCCTTGATCTATATGTGGTGGAAAGATGCTGGTCTTTGTCATACTACAGTCAAATTGGGACTCCAGTGGACTTACAGGTGAGGGGGTGGTGGAAATCTGACAAACTGAGCACATAACTTTTCAAAATGATGATTTGTTGGGATTCCTGTTTTCTCACAATCAGAAGAAAAAGTTGAGTCTGGTCTATAATTTATGTATCCATCACTGCACTCTGTTTAACCCCATCTTACTTTGAGACCAAGTTGTTATGTTTATGGATTTCAGATTTATTGATGTTCGGCATCTGAGGGGGTTTTCACCTGACCAATGGGAACCTCTGTTGCCAATGGGAATAATTGCAGAGGATGTCAAGAGCCATGGGAATGGGGAAAAGAGTCATTAAATCATATAGGAAAAACAGTGCGCTCATACATTCTAGTCTTGCCAGTAAATCTTCCAGTTGAGGTCTGGACCACCTAGCGGGGATCTACAAAGGCAGTGGGAATACAGAGAATTAGAGATATGAATTAAAGGGAGCAGCATATAGCTCAGCATGGTGGGATCTTTGCTCTTTGAATAATTAAAAAAAAGACAAAACATGGTGGGTTGATTTTATTGGAATTAAATCCCTCAGCAGATACACTTGAATAGATTTATAAGCACCATGAGGGCTGGAACGTGTGCAGCTCCAGTTTATTCTATACAAGTTGCATGTGGGAGGTGAAAGATACAGAAAACATATGGAACGCTTTTTCTTCTTCTTTCACAGACTGTGTGTTTCTAGACAAATTTTCACTATGATAATTATTTGTACTGACTCCCCCTTCATTTATTCAAGCATGAAATATGGATTTAAAAACCTTTCACCCTGTTCTTTTTGGGAATGTTCTGAGTTTATTTTTGCTCGATTTATTTAGATAATGAAACGATAGAACCTGGAAGTATAGACAAAATTTTAAAGAGAGTATGAGTCTCTTGGGCTGATGTCAATATTTAACAACTTTAATCCCAGCTAACGCAGAAATAATGCTTTTTGCACAATCATTCCCCAGAAGCAAAATCTTGAGGAACAAGGTGTTTCTTTTACCATCTACATTGCAGTACAAAAGGCAGGTTTTCTTTTGATGTCAAAGATTTTTTCCTACACAGACACCCAAATACTGCATTGCAAAAATCAAATCGCCACAGATTCTCAAATGCTAAGCTCTTGTATTCAGTAAGCAAAGGATCAGCAGTTTGCCTCAAGTGACCTTCAACTAATCTCTCTCTCTCTCTAATCATTTGTCTGTCTGTCTGTCATCACAATTAAAATGAAGAATCCCCTTCCATAAACAAACTTGATTTCTAGGGGTGCTTCCGCACTTACCTCAGTAAATCTGGATTTACCTCTTCCAGATTTAGTAAATCCGGTTTCCAGTAGATCCGGATTTACTAAATCCGGATGCAGGGTAGATCCGGATTTATGAGGGCACAGCACTCACCTCAAATCCAGATCTAAGTTGTCCTTCCGCCGTGTGTGCGGAAGGACGGGGGGTGGGGAGATCCATATCTATTAGATACGGAACTATCCTCATAAATCCGGATCTACCCTGCATTTACTAAATCTGGATGAGGTAGATCCGGATTCACTGAGGTAAGTGAGGAAGCACCCTTTGTCTTCTGCTTGAGAATCTCAGAAACAATTGCTGGGTCACTTCATGAGCCAGGATGCTGGACTAGAGAGGCTGTGACTTATGTTTTAGAACAAAAACAAATCCAAGTCCTCTTGGCATCAGGATTTGTGCTGCGCATGCCTACACAGTGTGTTCTCATACATTCTATGATCACCAGAGCTATGCTGAATGTATGCTAGAGGTGGGGGTGGGGGGGTTTCTGCACTTACCTTTACTCCAGACAAAAAGGTTGGAAGTCCACCTTTGGGTGTCATTAGTCTACACATTAGTGTAGACCTGTAAGGCTCTGCCACCTGCTGGAATGCTCCTGGTGCAGACCACAGAGTTGTACAGAAAGGCATGCCTCCTATGCTTGGGACTACTAGGTGACTCATTTTGGTAGCACCAAAGTGTGCCAGCAAAATGACTCCCCTAGATGTTCTGAGACTAGGAACTGAGACTTAACCCTCAGATTAATCGGAGCCTGCGTATGCAGCTTCCATGTGCTTTGGAGCTGGGGTGGAAGTTGGCACAGATAAGTGCAGTCATGCAGAAATGACTAGTCCAGACTGTATGTCTTTCTTTAGTCCAAGCTAGAGGGCCTGACCGGTCCAGATTCACTGGTGGGCCTTTCAGTACAGAAAGGCCCTGTGTTTGTGGGTTTGTTTAAGTGTTCATGTTGCATTTAATGAATTTGAAAATTTGAGATCAAATCCCATCTTTTCACTATTTTTAACAAAATTTTTGCAGAATTTAGCATTTTTTTCCAGACTCTGTTATTGTTCAAGTTCACACACACACACACACACACACACACACACACACACACGCACGCACGCACGCACGCACGCACACTGCATATGTGTCTTACATTTAGGGTTTATGTACAGAAAAGAAAAGAGGCAGAGACAAAGACAACATCCATACACAGTAAAAGTAAACATCACAAAAGCAGCTTCAGAGGTAAATGCCATGTGCTAGTGTTCCCATTGCACTTCTAACTTAAATTAAAGGCCAGAAAATGCACTTCCAGATTGTACTAAACAGATAAGCAATAGTTCATCGTTGAATCAAACAATCCAGATGTTCAAGTGAAGTTGGTAAGGGAGGTGACTTTGTGTGTACCCATCTCTTTGGCCTATATGTAGAGCTTCCCTTGGTACCCATGTGGATGGTTGGGACTATTTTTGCAGACACAAGAAATGGCCTTAGAAGTCAGCCAATTTCTGTCTCTGAAAAAATAAAAATGCACTGTTTGACCAAAAGTTGTTCTACATGGAAGATAGGTGTGTTGGTGGCTACTAGAATGGATGCCTAGCTATTTCTTCCAGGCTGGACGGACGGGCAGGACACTTCTAAAGGCCATTTGTAGGGATTTGAGAGCAATATTGTTTTGTCTCCACTTTCTGCTTGAGATGCCCAGAAGCAATGGGTGGGGCACTTTGTGAGGCAAGATGCTGGGCTAGATTGGCTGTGGCCTGATCCAGCAGGGCCCCTGTTACGTTCTTATGTACTGCCAAGCAGTGGCAGGATGGAAAAGCAACAGTGTTCATGATGAGATGTGTCCTCAGTGGTTGTGGGGAATGTGATCTCCATGCCCTTTAAGGTCTCCCATGGTGTCATTTTGGTGCCATGCTGATCCTGTTTCTGCCTTTCCTCTGTTTTCTTCCTCCAGGCTTGAGGAACAATCTTGAAGCTCAGAGCACATTTCTGAGGCATGTGGAAATACTCCAGGTTGTTTGATGACACCCACGTGCTGCAGTTCTTCATTTAGAGGATGCTGCTTTTTAAAAATCTCCAGCTTCTATTTTATTTTAAAAAAATTATGCAACAGCAGGTATCTCTACCTTAAAAGGGTTAGAACGGAAAGTATCTCTACCCTAAAAGGAAGAAATATTATTAATTGCATTTTAAGAAAGCAGGTTGCATCCACATGGGTATCCTGGCTCACTCCCCAGTTGATAAGCACATACTTGCCGCCAACCAGCTCCTGGGCTACCCCAACCACCCTGGGAGTTGATTGACCTGAACTGGTGATTGGACAACCCTTGGGGTGGCTGTCAGATTTCCTCTCACTGTGTAGATGGGCAGAGGAATGAGGAGGTTACTTATCAGATGGGTTCCCACCTGGGCCTTTTCTGCGTCAGTTGAAAATTGTAACTTCTGAGGCCATTTCTGGTCTGGCACAATAGGAGCTCAACTGGAAACTTTGTAGTGGTAGAACTTCCATCCTGCCACCGCAAGGCTTCAGGACCTGGGATCTGCTGCAAGCTCTGCAACATTTTTTCATCATACATCTTGCCCCAAAGGCAACTCATGCACACTTTTTTTTTCTGGGTTGCATTAGTCCTCTGGGGAGAGGAACATGAAGAAAAAAGTTGAGGTTGAAAAGTAAAGAAATATCTCAACTTAGGAAGCATAGTATAAGGCAGCTAGTATTCCCAGCTCATCTCTAATCCATGTTTAAGAAATCAACTTTAGGACC
The DNA here is from genome assembly GCA_014337955.1 of Aspidoscelis marmoratus. Lineage (NCBI taxonomy): Eukaryota > Metazoa > Chordata > Lepidosauria > Squamata > Teiidae > Aspidoscelis > Aspidoscelis marmoratus. Next base: position 27,573,568 of record MTQE01003428.1, on the reverse strand, counting down.
TATCATCTCTAAACTGCTTCTGAACCACTATTTTCAAACCACTTTTTAAAATACATACTGTGTGTGGATACAAATGAAAAAACACTAAAACCGTGGTTGCACATTCACTTTAAACCTTCTTCAGTCCATGATTTTCAAGTCTTGATTGCTCACACTTTTTCATTTCCATCCATTTCATTTGTAGATTTTTCCTTCAGGAAAATCCAAATGGAAGGTGGAAAGTCCGCAAATAAAATGGAAAGAGATGAAAAGGTACGAGCAGTCAGACCTGAAGATAGACTGATGAAGGTTTAAATTGAAGATGTGACCATGGCCAACGTATTCTTGGATTATAAACCTGAAACTCAATGTTCTCAACAGTAATCAATTGCAAGTTCACGATGTTAAAGATCCAAGATGGCATGAGAAAAAAAAAGTATAAATGACATTTTAGGTCACAGGAGTTTGATTGAAAAGGAACTTTTGAAGCTGTGTTCAGACAAAGAAGAAAATGTGCCTCTGAGGCAACTTTAAGGTGGGGGTGTTCACACTGCAGTCTGCCTTTCCGCCCTAACATGAACATTTGGTGCTAGAAAAGATGGATTACAGAAGGCTAGGGAAGATGAAGGCCACACACTGCCTCTCTGAGGTACGTCTGGTGCCTTTTATGAATGAACACAGCCTAGGACTGGTTAGGCTGGAATGATTAAGGGTCAGGAACACCTCCCTTATGAAATCAGGCTGCAGCATCTAGGCCTCTTCAGTCTGGAGAGACGGTGTTTAAGAGGGAACATGATCGAACTATATAAAATCATGCATAGTATAGGAAAGATGGATAGAGAAAATTTCTTTTCTCTGTCTCACAACACTAGAACCAGGGGGCACTCTATGAAGCTGATGGGTAGGAGAATCAGATCCAACAAGGGGAAGTATTTCTTCACCCAGAGGGTCATTGGTTTATGAAATTTGCTGCCAGAAGAGATGGTAACAGCTACCAGTCTAGATGGCTTTAAGGTAGGGTTAGACAAATTTATGGACGATGGATGTATCAATGGCTACTAGAATAATTGCCTAGGTACATCTTTCAGGATGGGGAGGAAAGCAGGATGCTTCTAAGGCCATTTGCTGGGATTTGAGAGCAGGAAAAGGTTTGTCCTTGTCTCTGCTTGAGATGCCCACAAGCATTTGGTGAGCCACTGTTTGTGATGGGACGCTGGACTAGATGGGCTGTGGCCTGATCCAGCAGGGGTTCTCTTATGTTTTTATGCTCTTATTTTGCTCTCATTTCTAGAAAAGGTGCTCTATATCTGTAGCTATGGGAAATACTGCCATTGCTTTTTACAATGGCATTTTTAAATTATTATTTGTAGTACACTCTAATTCCTTGGGGAAGCTTGCTATACATTTGCTTTGTTTGTTTTCATGTAACACTCATAGTCTTAAGGAAAGCGGTCCTTAATGAAAACTCATATTCCATGTTCTTCTTCAGTTTAATGTCAGTACGAAAATTCTCTGCAGTGAATTATCAGTGCAATTCCACCTGTGAATGATTTTCACCCACTGCTGTCCTGCATCTTAGCTTTTTCCTTAACTGCAGAAGCATGAAAGCTTGTATGTAAACCAAAGACTGGTAACTTCCTTGGGGGCAAAGAAGGGATCCACTCTTGGGCCAGATAACTTGCTTTAGTTCAAAAGTGGAGACTTAGACTATTTGCACCACCTACAAATACCAGCCTATGTGGACTATGGAGCCAGGGCATTAAAATTCTCCAGCACTGAAGTTTCCAGCCAGGGCCATGATACAAAATGACAGAAATGACCCTAGAACTAGACCTGTTTTGAAGCCTTGAATAATGGCATTAGGTGCTAGGAGTGTGGGTAGGTTAGATCAGCACTTGCTGCCCCTTCATGAGTTGACACGGGAGCAAGCTCTTGCATTCAATCCTTGAGCATAGGCTGGGTGTCAAATGGGTGTGGTGAAGTTGGTCACTGTGTCATTGGTGCCCCTTTGACATGGCCATGTGGACTTGTCCTATTACAAGAGAAACTTAGGGGGTGGATAGAAGGATGTCAGTTGTACTGCAAGCACAGGCAGTTTGGGACAGAAGGGGTAGCCCCCCCC